>JAMPIV010022372.1:0-459136 GCA_024509875.1 Oreohelix idahoensis
GTCTTTTCAGCGATACTTGAGAAGATCACTATTCGGGGTTAGATGAATTGCTGTCTACTTTACGCGAGCATAACCTGACAGCGAAACCCTCTAAAGCCTATATTGGTTTTAGCAAAATGTCTTTCCTAGGCTACCGTGTCGGTCACGGTTTCCTAAAGACAGAGGACCATAATATCACTAAGATACTTAACATCTCCATTCCTAAGACTAAAAAGCAAGTGCGAAGTCTCTTAGGTCTTATACAATTTTATGGAAGATTCATTCCAAATCTATCCTCTATCATAGCACCTCTTTCTACACTACTAAAGAAAGGGTCTCCTAATATGGTTCACTGGTCTCAGGAATGTCAATCATCTTTGGATAAGATTAAAACATTGTTTTCAACACCACCTATTTTAGTGTTACCTACTAAAGATAAGACATTTTTTCTTCGTGGTGACGCTTCATCCACTGGGATTGGAGCGGCACTAATGCAAGAGTACTCTGGAACTCTGCATCCTGTAATGTATATCTCCAGAAAACTTAATGCTGCAGAAAGGAATTACTCGGTTTTAGACCGTGAATTGTTGGCTATGGTTTGGTCAATTCTCAAACTGCAAAGATTCCTTCTAGGCGCACATTTCATAGTAGAAACCGACCAAAAAGCTCTTACGGCTATATAGAGTAAGAATTTGAAGAGCTCGAGGTCTACTCGATATGCAATTGCTCTTCAACCTTTTCATTTCTCGGTACGAGCTATCCGTGGGTCAGATAATGTAATGGCAGACATTCTGTCAAGATGCCCACATGATTCCACATAACTATTAGGTCTTGGACTTCTTAATACGTCTAAGTCTATAATAGTTCCTTTCTATATAGAGATAGATACACATTACTAATTTTGTAATATAATGATTGTATCACTACTTAGCGGTTCATTAATACATATTCACCGCTGTTCTTTGATGATTTTTCTTCTTTGTCAATCATGAACTTATAGTGCTTAAATATGAAATTGTTATATGAAATTATTATATGCATTGTGGCATTGCCAGCATTGTACTATACGTTGGTGGCACCTCCCTAGAAATATTAATACTTAGAGAAATGCTTTCTCTGAGATGTTGAGATATATTCTCACAAGTCGATCTATGCTTCGACTTTACCTTAATTTGACATTATAAATTGCTGTTATTTGTCATCTGTTTGTTCTTGCTTAGGTTTATGCAGGAATGTTTATGGCCCGAATGTATATTTATTCCTTGTCTATGTAAGGTGATTCGGTCTTATATCTTTGTATCTTTGTATTTCTATGTCGGACTATTTTGTGAGCTGTACTCTGGGGTGAAAAGGCTTTTTCTGGGCATGCGCCGATTCGAGGGGAGACAAGAAAAGCTGTCATGTCGTCGCTGCTAGGGCTGGTCGATTAGAAAATTTGAATGTCGATCTCTGTGATTTATTCTTGGAAGGAGATTGTTTCTCTAGATGACTGTAATGTCAGAGAATCTCCTAATATTCTGTATTAACGCCAAGGAAGGGCGTGTGTGATTCATGTTATGTGTTTTCCTAAAGCCAGGTAAAACCATACCCTTTTTTGCTGAACTTTTTGTACTGAAGCCTAGATGAAGACGTATTATCGCACATCTATCATTGTTGACTACAGATGAAGATGGCGAATTATCTATTTGATGTAACCAGCCGTATTGATAGCAGGGATGTATAGGAGCCCAATGAGGACATTTATGTATGGAAGAAAACGAAGTAATTTTGCTTAATAATTCTCCATCCTGGGTGAGCGAAGCTCACGGAGGAGAGCCATTATCCCGCCATTGTAAGCGGACCATCGTCGGAGAACAGAAAAGGTCTTACTACCTGATGACGGTACAGAGGTCGACATATTATGGAAAAACCCCATTACTGTGGTTTGACATTGTTGCTATAAACTTTTGATGAATGTACGGCTTGAGAAACTTAGCCAATGAAAGGTTCTGACAGGGAACCATTGTTGATGTTTATGTATCCACCTTTACTGACGCGATTAGTCAGTTGAAGCACGAGATGATAGACAGCCAGAATATTGAGTGTTGGCTTACTATCGTTCCATTATATCTATACCACTACATAGATGCACACCTGATATTGTCACCCATTTTTCAAGTATACGATGATTTTTGTGCCAACCTGTTCATGTAACTGTATCCGTACTGTCCAAGAGTTGTGCGTCCAATTAAACTGTATGAAACGTAAACAGTAGTCTGCATCATTAACTTCTAGCTACGAGTGAGTGAGTGTTTGATCTTCTGGTCAACTTTACAGAACACAGTCCATGCATTCGCGCACTGACACTCACATTTACACTCATAGTCAACATTCCATCCTTGTCGGGGCCTCAATGCGTTTCGGACAAGGTGACCTGTATCCTCAACACTGTGTCGGTTTGAGTTGACGCATTATTCGACTTTAACAACGTGGTGGCCATTTACACCAATACCATCTATATTAACGGGATTGCCTCAAAAGATCTCATATCATTGTGGTGACCGACAAAAAACAGCCGTTATCAATTATGTCAAAATGGATTAAGAGCAATGTGTCGCTCATATAAGTTCCTGTGTTGAATAAAATGAAAGTCGTTTAAACGCCGAAGTGTTGGAGAATTGATTTCCAGTTTGAAGCATGAAGTGGTAGAGATAACCAGTTAATATTTAACGACAGTTGGTCATATGAAAGAAGACTTAGAATACACAGAACAGTTCGATTACGAATAAAACGGTGGCCAGAATTTTGGTGACTAAATTTCAGAACATTAATACAGTATCCCTAGACATTACTCAACATACTGGAGCCAGAAGGAAAAGTTCCTTAACATTCACTATATCAATATAGCGTACAGTCTATTATTGGCAATGAAATGTACTGTGCTAGCGTCAATTACTTAAATCACGGCACCAATTAGTTATAATATGTGCCAGCGTCAGTTACTTGTGCGCAGGTCACAGCATCAATTAGTTAGGTTATGTGGCCGTGTAGGTTATACGGCACTAGTAGTTATATTGATTGTTATATTCAATTAGAGTTAATCCTTCATATGTTGTTGTGGTTCAAGTGCTAACTGGCCTTCCGCCAGAGATGGTAAAACTTGACGTTTACTCATTTTTCTTCTTCTTTCCAGGTTTGTTCTTCCCTTTAAATGTTACACCAATGACCAGGTTGTTAATGCTACAGAAATATATAGAAAAAAATACAGAATACTTATGCCCTCCCCTCATTAAGAAGATAAGAACCCAACAAGTTAATAACCCCAAAGGTTAAAGGTTAGCACTAGGTTTCAATATAGACAGTAAAGAAAGAACACAGTTCCCACTAAGCGTTATCCAATAAAATTAAACAAACGTCAAACAGAGTGCAGATGATATACTGTTTCCTGTACTAAAGAAAAATGTTTCTCTCTCTCTGTGTCATGCGTGGCCACACAATTTCGCTTCTTGCGCTATTCTTCGTGAAAAAATCTGTTGGACGTAAAAATCCATGAATATATACATATATATATATAAGGTTCAGAGTAATTATCGTCCGAATTGGGCCCAGTCCCTCCTTTGCAATAATTAAATTGTATAAGGGGAACGCCTAATTAGGTGGTTGATGTCCTGGATAAACAATGTCACATTGAATAGTTAATGCCGAGACTCTCTGAGGTCTGGTGTTCACCGTAAACAGTAGGAAAACATATGATTGCTAAACTGTTAATTACTGTTACTTGATGATGATGGTAAATCCTATCGGTTGGCTCTGGTGAGTGCCTATTCTGAAATAGCGTAACTCTTCTGGATAAATAAATCCACTTAAAGACGACTATCAAAAGTCGGGAGAATGTTATATCTGTCACACCCCAGTGGGCTGATAAAAATGCAATATATATATATATATATATATATATATATATATATATATATATATATATATATATATATATATATATATATATATATATATATATATATATATATATATATTGTTAAGAATAGAACTGGTGTAAGGGGCGTAAATCTGGGTATATTAGTAGCCAAGATAGATTCTGAGTTGGAGCACTTGTTTGCTTGTAGCTATCGAATTATTTAGAGAGTATCTCGTGATAGTTTCGAGAGACAGATTACAGACAGCGTGAAAAGCGCTGATATATTTATTCTGTATTGTTTTGAGTTGGGTGAGAGAAGCTCGCTGCTAGCCCGCAATTGTTTGTGTTGTGTGAACAGTGAAAAAGTCTCGTGACTGCTTTTGAGCGGGACGAGTGTGTTATCTGGAGAGTGTTCCGGGCGTTTTGACCGGGTAGGAAGACAGTGTTTTTGGGAAGTGTGGAATGCCTGTACAGTGCTTAATTTAAAATGTCGACGGATTTTTCGCTGTGGGTACAGCGTAGTATGGAACTGCAGTTTGAATTATTATGGAAGTGTTTATAACTGCAGTGAAGAGTACTTTAGGCCATATGAAGATTATTATAGCTGCCGTGTGATGCAGGCTTTATTGAGTATTGAAGTACTGTTTAGGCCATATGAACATTATTAGAGCTGCCGTGTGATGCAGGCTTTATTGAGTATTGAAGTACTGTTTAGGCCATATGAACATTATTAGAGCTGCCGTGTGATGCAGCCTTTATTGAGTATTGAAGTACTGTTTAGGCCATATGAACATTATTATAGCTGCCGTGTGGTGGAGGCTTGATTGAGTATTGAAGTACTATTTAGGCCAGCATGTGGACAGGCCGTATTATATATATTTAATGCAATGTGGAAATTATATGATTCGTGTTTTGCTGTCGAATGTGTGTCATTTATGTCATCGTGTCTGTGTTGTACGGAATAAACAGTATCGAACTGTTCTAGACGTTCGCAACCTTTTTTGACTCCTGCATGTACTCTTATGTACGTACCGTGGTGTGCGAACTTGTCAACACACACCTAGGTCAACATTCCAGACACAGTGACAGGACAGAAGCACACATATATTGAATTAGCCTGTATGGCGATGATATAGACCAAACCACTACACTCGCAACAATATTCGCAACAGTGGTGTGCTAGTTTTATAGGATCTGACACCCGCGAAATTCGCGTGATATTAATTCACAAGTGTTAGCGTGTAGCCTGAGTGGCGTTAGTATATGAAAGACAGACATCACATTTGAGAGCTGTATCCAGGCCCAGGGAAAACCTATTCAGTATCAGTTAAACTGGGAACTGTTAACTCAAGTCGCAACTCGCAAGTCAAGGAGTTTATTACTCAAGATTATGAGATGTCATGATATACAGTGGCGTCTGTATACCAGTACAAGTAATCATCTGGCAGTATGAACGAGTGGTGTACCTTCTTTCAGAATTGACAGACGGTGACCCATTTCCTGCTTTCCTGTGCGGTGTGTTAGCACGTAGCGTGCTGAATCGAGGACCTGAGCGGAATCAAGGTGTCAAGTTCCAATGCCTTTCAGTTGTCGAATGTTTTACCATTGAACTTTGTGATATCCAGGGTGTTAACGGAAAGGAACAGAAGAGTTTTCATTCAAGATAAGTAGTTATGTTTGTGGTGTGAACTGTGTCACCTTAACTATGTCAACGAGCCTTCCTGTGCTTTGCATCTCCTATACTGTTGAAATCTGTTGTTTTTGTTGTCTAATTCTATATAGACATATTATTAGGATTTAGTATTGATGCTTGTCGTAAATTTATTTTGAGAGAAAAGAGTCTAGAAATAGTAGTCCGGTTTAGAGTGGAAAATGATGATGGAAAGCTCAGTGATAGAAATGTATAGATTAAATATGATGCTCCACAGAGTGCTGGAGGAGAGTAAAGACAGACGTATTTACGACAAATCGTTTCTCTCAATCTTCTCTTCCACTCTCCTGGTCAAACAATTATTTGCCAGTTTTCCAGACACACGTCTGCGCTCACACCGATTTGTTGCTTTCAAGCACTCAGACGACGTGGATACAAACTATATTAAACGAATAGGGAATGATTGGGCTTTTGGGTATTCCAACACAGTCCGATTTAAGTTTATGATGTTTATTTACCGTAAAGATCAAAAACACAAAAAAAAACAATATCAAGTGTTACATAAATTTATCATAAGTACAGAAAAATGCCAATATCAAGGTAGGGAGGGGTGAAGAAGATTGGTATCGACTAAGCCCTTCCCGCTTATTAGACAAAGATAAACCCAGTCCAAAGATAGATAATATCAGGAACATAGGTACGTTAACCTAACAGTGAAGTTAATTACTCTGAAAGAGGTGTTACAAAATTAGGTATAGGTGATAGAAAAACCCTGTTCTTCCCAGCTGTTCTTCCCTTTACTGAACAAATGGAAAGGAGGTGGTTTTAAACAGAGTTTACAAATTATCAACTATCCCACTTAAAGGAACAATGCCGGGTATACAGAAAACGTATTACCCGGTAGGCAAGTTAACAAATGGTTTGTTGCAAAAAATAAATCTCCTGTCATTCATGCACACTGTGAGGATCCACACTCATATACACCACACACTTACCGAGTTGCAGCATCAGTCAATCCCTTAGAATGATAAACACAATAATTAACTCTTGACGTATGACAAATGTCTAGTCCTTCTATGTCCCGCCCCAGATAATGCGAGGATTCACTGAGAGCAAATATTCCCGCTTATCGCCGGACTTGAAGTTCTAAGAGTTCTGGTGGTTTATTATAAAGAAACGAGTCTATGGGATGGCACTGACACAATTCAACATAGGGGTGAAAAATGAGGTGATGGTATAATCCTTCACTGCGTGATGATAGCCACTGACCGGGAAAGTTTTTTAATCCAGTGAGGAAAAACTAGGCTCGGTCACATTCAGGTAAATCGGTAATCTCTCACAATAGACAGTATATAAACGATCGCTACTGGCACTGTTCATCTTCCAGTTTATCTTACAGATTTAATTTGATGATAATAATCAAATGATCTTGGGTAGGCTTTCCTTCATGTAATTATGCTAGCCAGGCCGTGCCGGACCACCACAAGATTTACTTTAAAAAAATATCTCATCAAACTGTCTGGAAGTTTAAGAACCGAGTATGGAAACTCTGAAAGATTTCGTTATTGCTGGGATTGCAAAGGTGATCAATCTAGAGAAAAAGATAGAAAACCCATAACAACATAATCATACTTTAAAACAAATAATCTTCTAAGCGCGCGATAAATTTCCCGTTAAGCCTATTATACACTCGAGTATTTAAGTATGTATTTAATAAACACTGCGCGAGTTCTAGTGGTTAAATCACACATCTATAAATATAGGACTTAACTAAATTTATTAATTATAAATTTCTTCGCGACTTTAAAAGTTAATTTAAGCATCTATTATCTTTTGAAATAATATAATAGATAGATCATTATATTTACAACTGGAACTATTGAGACGGTTTAATTTAATAGATTTAAATTAACACAAAATCCAATGAAATATAATGAATGAACTCGACCACTGATCACTTTACACAATATATATATTACCGCTTTGCACAGAAATAGAATTCACTGCAAATATGTATAAAATCCATGGGATGATCTAGCAAGATTTCAAATATCGCTAGTGCTTCTATCAAGTTCTGGCCAGCGAAAGATAACGTGTCTAGTCTTCATGGTCTATTTAGCTAAAATGGAATGTAAGATGAGTGGGACATGAGAACTTTGACAGCTTTTTTGATCTCATGACTTTGGGGGATCTGACTGCCAAATCCAAAGAGAGAAGCCGCCCCTGGCCTCTCGTATCTTCGTTCGCTCGTTGCGTCAGCTTTCCCCGTTCGCTCTGGCTGCGCTCGGTTCCATGCTTAACACCGAGATGCGAAATCGTTTCAGGAACCACTACTGTCTTTGATAGCGCCGATAGTCTCCCCTGAAATCCCTCAGTCTGTCTCTTTGATCTCGTGCCGCATACTCAATGAGTCCGGGTGAAATCGATTCTCTCTGGCGAGACGAAAAGTTACAACAAATGTTCAGGGGTTCTAATGTTATGAAAAGCTAAAGGTCCCTTTAAATCATCCATCATATCAGGGAAAATTCACTTGTCAAACTAGACGTACGTCACAATCGTCCCCACTTTTAGACATGAAACTATTTTTCATGTTTCATTTTTTGACAATGGAGGTGACCTGATTGGTGATTTTAGGATGAGTGGTATCTTCAGTTTGCTCTTCTTCCGCTGTAGACCAGTTTCTACTCAGGAAATCAGCCCCGACATTCTGTCTTCCCGGAATATATTCCACTTTGAAAGAATAAACGCTTAAAAGGAGGGCCCAACGCATGATCCTAGCGTTAAATTCTTTATTGGCACCAAGAAATGCTAACGGAGCGTTGTCTGTTTGCACCGTGAAAGATGTACCATAAAGAAACTCATGATGGCGTCTGATACCGTCAATCAGAGCAAGACATTCCCTTTCAACTACGCTGTAGTTCCGTTCCGCTTTATTTAATTTCCGACTGCCATAGGCAACTGGAAATAGCATGTTCAGGTCACTGTCATCGGCTTGAAGCAGTGTTGACCCGATGCCCTGACCTGACGCGTCGACTCTCAGTACAAAAGGTTTCTTGAGGTCAGGCAACCTCAAAATGGGGTATGCAGACAACTGTCCTTTCAAAGTGCTATACGCGTGTTCGCACTTTTGATCCCATATGACCTTATCAGGACAACTTTTCTTTATGAGGTCAGTCAGAGGTGCCGTCAGTCCGTTGAAGTTCTGGATGTACTTCTGATAGTATGCACATAGCGATATGAAGGAACGTACGTCTTTCTTCGTTCGGGGTCTTTTTGCTGCCACTATTTTCTCCACGTTCTTCTTAATAGGCCAACAGCATCCGTGAGAAATAGTGTGCCCCAGGAAGTCTAACTGTTCAAACCCGATGAGACATTTGCTAGGTCTGGCTGTGAGACCTGTTTCCTGTAGTCTCCTGAGGAGCATAGCAACCGTAGCAATATGTTCTTCATAGGTTTCCGATGCAATTAAGATGTCATCCATGAAATTATGGATATGGGGACTTTGCAAAGGTTGTAGAAGCTTCCTCATCATCCTGGTGAACACTCCTGGTGCGTTATGCAAACCGAACGACATCACGTTAAATGTGTAATGTCCTTCACTAGTGCTGAAAGCCAACAAAGGTTTAATTTCCTCCTTGACTGGTATTTGATAATAACCTTTGCTGAGGTCAATCTTGGAGAAGATCTTTGCTTTGCTGAGCTTGGTGAACAACTCAGAAACAGTTTGGAGAGGTTCGGGCTGGAATTCCGTTACAGCGTTTAGCAACCTGTAATCAATGCACAGCCGAACTTCCTTATTGGGCTTCTGCAACAGCACTACACTCGAGCTGTAAGGAGATGTAGACTCACTGATATATCCTGCCTGACGCAGCTTGTCTATTTCTCCGCGAAGTGCATCAGCTTTAGCGTACGGGATGGGGTAAACTCTGGTTTGAACAGGGGTCTCGTTTGTTAATTTCATATCAAATTCAATGAGATTTGTTCGACCAGGTACATCCGTTAAGACTGCACTGTACTGTTTTAGTAGAGCCCTGGTTTCTGTTTGTTGTTCTGGTGAGAGATTGTCGCCGAACTTGACATCTTTAAAGGATTCTGTGGGTTGCAATGGATACTCCATGCAACCATCATCATCTTCCTCGTCTTCCGTTGCTATGGCGACAGCCAGGAGATGCTCGGAGGATGGCACCGGTCTTTCCAAATATTTCTTTAGCAGATTTATGTGGAAGACCTTCTCCTTTCCTTTGATGGAGATCTTGTAGTTGGTACGTGAGATCTTTTTAAGGACGGTAAACGGTCCTTGCCATCCGATGCGAAGTTTATTGCTTCCGGTTGGAAGTAGCAATAGGACTTTCTCCCCTGGTTGTAGTTCTCTCTCTTTTGCAGCTTTGTTGTATCTTTTAGTAATTTTAGCGCGGGCTTTCTTAAGGTTGGTAGTAGCTAGATCCCATCCTAGCTTTAGCCTTTCCTTAAGCTCAGATACATACTTGCTTGCAGAGACGACTGTCTCGTCAGCCTTTTGGTCTGTCAGGGACCGAAGTAAGGCTTCTAGTGGCCCCTTAATAGGTCTGCCAAATAAAAGCGTAGCTGGCGCGAATCCCGTAGACGCTTGGGGTACCTCTCGGTAGGCGAATAAGGCAGCCGATATATATTGGTCCCAGTCTTCCGGTTTCTCCTGACCCAGCTTACGTAACATCATGGTGAGGGTACCGTTAAAACGTTCCACGAGCCCATTTCCGGCCGGATGGTAGGGACTTGTGTGGATATGTTTGGCCCTCAGATCTTAAAGATCTCCTCCATTAACAGGCTACGGAATTGGGATCCATTGTCCGTCAAAACTTGTTGATGGAATCCCAACCGTGTAAAAATTTGCACAAGGGCTTCTGCGACATGCTTGGAATTAGTGCATGGTAGCGGTACGGCTTCGGCCCACATAGTGCAAGTGTCAACTAAGGTCAGGATGAACCTGTTCCTTCTTTTGGTCTTTTCCAGGGGACCAATAATGTCGACAGCAACCCGTTCAAATGGAGTACCCACTATTGGCATTTGCCCCATAGGTACTGGGGGTGTCAAGTGCTTGGGTGCTACCCGTTGGCACTGGGCGCAGGATTTCACATACCTGACAATGTCAGAGTTCATTCCTGGCCACCAATAGTGGTTTTTTATTCGCTGAATAGTGGCGTTTTGTTCCATATGTCCGCTAAAGGGAAGAGAGTGCCCCATTTCTAAGATCTGGTTTCTGTACTGCGTCGGTACTAGGAGCTGGTTATTCCCCGTGTCCGGGTTGCCCGTTCTACGATACAATACACCATCCTTAGAAAAGATGTCTCCGTTGTGTCTGGGGTCCTTAGCCATGGGCAGTTTTTTTAAAGCAGGGCGCCAGAGTAGGGTCCTTTTGTTGCGCCTCCTTCAGTTCATTCGGCAACAAGTTTGGCGCAGGCTCCCTCTCCTTCTTGGCTTGCCCTCTTGTGGTTACCGCTGCCACAATCGGCTCCTTAGGTCTCCCAATGAACACATATCTACATCCCAGGATAACTGGGTAGATCGGATCATCCATTATGGCCGCTTTAATAACTCCTCTGACAAAGTCAGAGTGTATTTCTACCAGTGCGATAGGAAGCGTCCTGGGTGCATCACTCCTGAAAACTCCACTAAGTTTGACGGTTTCCTCTGTCTCCTGACCGGGTTTGACTAGGTGCCTAGCGACAATACAATCAAAACTTAATCCAGTGTCAAAAAGACAAGTAGTAGAGGTACCGTTCAAAATTACAGTTCCTCGAGTTGAGGGTCGGTCCCCCTCAGGTTGAGAATCACTGACATTGACTCTACCTTTCGAGGCTGTACGCAAACATCCAATGCGGTTTGCACCGGTTTGTTTGCCCTGATCAGACGTTCCTGGTGTAGGGGTATTCCCTTTTCCTTGACCTTGGTGGCCGCGCTGCCACGTAGGCTTGTTGGGTTGATCAGAATTTGTGTTGGGGGGTATCGGGTTTTGTAGAATTTCGATTTTTCCTGGGGGGGGGTTTCTGGGTATTGTTATCTCGTTGGTTATAATGTTGAGAGGAAGTGGAAGAATAGGATGCCTGCTCTAGATTCTGTTTTCGAGATGGCTCATCGGTGGGTTTACGTTTTGTGCTGGGAAGTTCGGCCATTGCATTGCTATAGCGTTCGGCTTTATTGAGTATGTCTTCAAGCCTGAGTGCCCCCTGTTCAGCCAAAAATCTACGAGTTTCATTCGACAAAGTGGATTTTATCTGCTCCACAAGAACAAGTTCGAGGAGTCCCTCATATGAAAGAGGTAGGTCAGATAATTCAATGCACTTTGTCAGATAACCCGTGAGACGTGAAGAGAACTGGGGAAATGTTTCCGTGCTCTCTTTTCGGCTGTTTCTGAACAACTGCAGAAACTTTCGGGCAGTCATCTCAAACTGCTGTAGTAAGGCCTTTTTCAACATGTCTTAATCATGTTGATTCGGTCCCAGCTTTGTGTACACGTCATAAGCATTGCCTTTCAGTGACATTGAGAGTTTAAGCGCCCAGCGGGTACTCTCTAACCCATAAAGATTCGCGAGTCTCTCGAATTTTTCTAGGTAGCTGTCAATTTTTTCGTTAGGGCTAGGAAAAGATTCTAAAGAAAACGACATAGCAGTTAATTGGGCAGATTGAGTACTGGAGAGGTCCATTGATTGAGACTGGGGCGAAGACGGCTCTCCGTTAGTCGAAGTAGAGGCGCCCCGACTCTCTAGAGCCTTAAGCGCCAGTTGATGCTGTCTGTCCTTGTCTCTCTCTCTCTCTCTCTCTGCGAGTTTCCATCTCTGCTTCAATTTTCTTCTGTTCCAAAAGACGTTCTTCCGCTTCTTTCTTATCTGCCCTCTCCTGGGCTTCTCTCCTCTCTGTTCTTTCTTTCTCTTCCTTCCTCTCAGCTTCTGCTCTCTGTTGCTCCGCCTTCCTCTCAGCTTCGGCTCTCTGTTGCTCCGCCTTCCTCTCAGCTTCGGCTCTCTGTTGCTCCGCGTCATATATTTCCAATTCCTGGTTAATAAACGCGTTCGCAGCTTCTGCATCTAATCCTGCCTCTTTCGCTTCCAGCCTCAAGATGGACCTCATCTTTATCCTCTCTGCCATTGTTAAAGAATAAGATGAAGTATGCTTAGAGAACTAGTAAGAAGAAACGCGAAAGGGAGGAACTCTGAACCGCTACGAGAAAAAGCACAAGTATAAATTTACCTGTGTTGCCTCCTACCTGTACTGTGCAAACTTATCGCTGCTATTATCTGGCAATTAAGGCTCTAAACGCAAGCGACTATGCCACTAAATGGTAAGTTACACTGGAAAAGAATCTACTTTTACTAACAGTCGAGAAAAATTTATATTAAAACAATTTAAAAGGAAAAAAAAATGTCCCACTAAATTTTTAATCTCTGACAACAAACTCCGTCCCTAAAGTCAATTATTGAGATGAGACGTTGTTAACTTAATTTTTAAAAATCAGAACAATCCGTCTTTAGCTAAGCTCAACTCTTTTTGACTTCAAAAACCTTAGTGACGGTAAAACAATCACGCAATCCCAGCAACTCTTATAAAGAAAGAAATATAATTATCTCCGCAAGGATAATAAAATAGCAAATATTTTTGTTTATCTGTACTTTCTACTGCTGTGGAGAGAAAACAACCTGTAAATCTACTGTGTGGACAACCCAAATACTTAAAGAACGTTTGTCTAGGGGTGTAATTATTTATTTATTTCCCTAATTCACAAAGACAGATCATTCACACTCTACCTAGTTAGACCCAGACTAAATCAGACTCAAAATATCTTTAACCCGGCTATGCGATTGCCTCAAATGTAGCTCAAGATCCCAGAACCAGCCCACAAATATGTGTGCATCAAATGTATCTCAAAATAATCCCGGCGAGCCAGCCAAATATTGTCGTAAATTTATTTTGAGAGAAAAGAGTCTAGAAATAGTAGTCCGGTTTAGAGTGGAAAATGATGATGGAAAGCTCAGTGATAGAAATGTATAGATTAAATATGATGCTCCACAGAGTGCTGGAGGAGAGTAAAGACAGACGTATTTACGACAAATCGTTTCTCTCAATCTTCTCTTCCACTCTCCTGGTCAAACAATTATTTGCCAGTTTTCCAGACACACGTCTGCGCTCACACCGATTTGTTGCTTTCAAGCACTCAGACGACGTGGATACAAACTATATTAAACGAATAGGGAATGATTGGGCTTTTGGGTATTCCAACACAGTCCGATTTAAGTTTATGATGTTTATTTACCGTAAAGATCAAAAACACAAAAAAAAACAATATCAAGTGTTACATAAATTTATCATAAGTACAGAAAAATGCCAATATCAAGGTAGGGAGGGGTGAAGAAGATTGGTATCGACTAAGCCCTTCCCGCTTATTAGACAAAGATAAACCCAGTCCAAAGATAGATAATATCAGGAACATAGGTACGTTAACCTAACAGTGAAGTTAATTACTCTAAAAGAGGTGTTACAAAATTAGGTATAGGTGATAGAGAAACCCTGTTCTTCCCAGCTGTTCTTCCCTTTACTAAACAAATGGAAAGGAGGTGGTTTTAAACAGAGTTTACAAATTATCAACTATCCCACTTAAAGGAACAATGCCGGGTATACAGAAAACGTATTACCCGGTAGGCAAGTTAACAAATGGTTTGTTGCAAAAAATAAATCTCCTGTCATTCATGCACACTGTGAGGATCCACACTCATATACACCACACACTTACCGAGTTGCAGCATCAGTCAATCCCTTAGAATGATAAACACAATAATTAACTCTTGACGTATGACAAATGTCTAGTCCTTCTATGTCCCGCCCCAGATAATGCGAGGATTCACTGAGAGCAAATATTCCCGCTTATCGCCGGACTTGAAGTTCTAAGAGTTCTGGTGGTTTATTATAAAGAAACGAGTCTATGGGATGGCACTGACACAATTCAACATAGGGGTGAAAAATGAGGTGATGGTATAATCCTTCACTGCGTGATGATAGCCACTGACCGGGAAAGTTTTTTTAATCCAGTGAGGAAAAACTAGGCTCGGTCACATTCAGGTAAATCGGTAATCTCTCACAATAGACAGTATATAAACGATCGCTACTGGCACTGTTCATCTTCCAGTTTATCTTACAGATTTAATTTGATGATAATAATCAAATGATCTTGGGTAGGCTTTCCTTCATGTAATTATGCTAGCCAGGCCGTGCCGGACCACCACAAGATTTACTTTTAAAAAAATGTCTCATCAAACTGTCTGGAAGTTTAAGAACCGAGTATGGAAACTCTGAAAGATTTCGTTATTGCTGGGATTGCAAAAGGTGATCAATCTAGAGAAAAAGATAGAAAACCCATAACAACATAATCATACTTTAAAACAAATAATCTTCTAAGCGCGCGATAAATTTCCCGTTAAGCCTATTATACACTCGAGTATTTAAGTATGTATTTAATAAACACTGCGCGAGTTCTAGTGGTTAAATCACACATCTATAAATATAGGACTTAACTAAATTTATTAATTATAAATTCCTTCGCGACTTTAAAAGTTAATTTAAGCATCTATTATCTTTTGAAATAATATAATAGATAGATCATTATATTTACAACTGGAACTATTGAGACGGTTTAATTTAATAGATTTAAATTAACACAAAATCCAATGAAATATAATGAATGAACTCGACCACTGATCACTTTACACAATATATATATTACCGCTTTGCACAGAAATAGAATTCACTGCAAATATGTATAAAATCCATGGGATGATCTAGCAAGATTTCAAATATCGCTAGTGCTTCTATCAAGTTCTGGCCAGCGAAAGATAACGTGTCTAGTCTTCATGGTCTATTTAGCTAAAATGGAATGTAAGATGAGTGGGACATGAGAACTTTGACAGCTTTTTTGATCTCATGACTTTGGGGGATCTGACCGCCAAATCCAAAGAGAGAAGCCGCCCCTGGCCTCTCGTATCTTCGTTCGCTCGTTGCGTCAGCTTTCCCCGTTCGCTCTGGCTGCGCTCGGTTCCGTGCTTAACACCGAGATGCGAAATCGTTTCAGGAACCACTACTGTCTTTGATAGCGCCGATAGTCTCCCCTGAAATCCCTCAGTCTGTCTCTTTGATCTCGTGCCGCATACTAAATGAGTCCCGGTGAAATCGATTCTCTCTGGCGAGACGAAAAGTTACAACAAATGTTCAGGGGTTCTAATGTTATGAAAAGCTAAAGGTCCCTTTAAATCATCCATCATATCAGGGAAAATTCACTTGTCAAACTAGACGTACGTCACAATGCTAAGTATTGATGGTTGTATGATATATGTTGACTTCCCTCATATGGAAGAGGAATTGATGATACAAAGTTTATGAATAATATTTCTGGTATACATACTTAACTGTGTGAAATGGAAGGGTAATTGTCAGAACTTCTTGAAACATAAACTTGCGACATTAATAATTATACTGATATAGATATATAGTTAACTGAGTGATTGAATCACCATGGATTTTGATAATAATCCTGCAGATATAAGGCCTATGCTGGAGAGTGCATTGTTAATAGGTAGAGATGAAAAGAGATTGAGAGGTCCACGACTTGGAGTATGGATCATGGACGATTTTTTGGTTAATGTGTCAGCATCCCTAAAGTTATTTGCTGAACATAACTTTAAGTTTGTTTGTAATTCAATAATGGCTAAGGATTTGGTTGATTTGCTACAGCACCTTCGTGTGTTTTTGAAACATTATATTGAGCATGAGCACGGACATGTAGTCCAAAGTATATTCAAAATAATCCACAACGGTATTCCTGATGAGCAGAAAAAGGAATTAGGAAGTGAGAAACAAATAAAAGTCAACAAACAAAATGCTCTACAGGAAAGAGCCAATTTTCTACAGGATATTGCCGAAAAGAACGAATTAAGAGAAACAGTGTCGAGACTAACAAATGATCTAGATAAGTCAAACACGGAACTTACTAAATTGCAAGCGGCGTTAGATGCTGCATTGGGCAAAGTTAAAGATTTGGAAGATCAAGTGCATTATAGAGATGGTGAAGTAAGTGATCTCAAGCAACAACTTCAGGAAAACAAAGAGAGGTGTAGTAAATTGGAAGCTGAGACAACTGACCGTGATAGGTCGTATACAAACACACTTCTTGATTTGTTGAATAAAGTAAATTCTGGTATTGAAAAAGAGAATTATACTGTATTTCTAAATGAAGTTGAAGAACTAATGAATGATGAGGATAGTGAGAATGAAACACGACAACTAAGTGTAAATGAAGAAAAGGATGAGAAAGACAAATTAGAAGAGTTAACGACTGAGAGAGAGGAGATGATTAAGATTGAGAGATTGTTAACAGAGGAGAGAAGTAAAGTGTTGACATTTGACATATTAAATAGGAAATTAAGTGAAGAAATTTCACACAAAAATGTTGAAATTGCAGAAAGTACAAAAAGGATAGAGGGTCTACTCGATGTTATTTTAAACAGCGGAATATGGTCTTCTGTAAATGTGGACAATGCTAGACAGAAAGTTGTTTGCCAACAGGTTAAAAAAAACAAAGATCCAGCCCTATACAATCTTTGCTGATAGAAAGGTTAGATGTGATAGACAAATATCTTTTCGAGGGAAATATAACTTTCGAAGATCTTTTGATTCTTCTTGCAATAGCAACAATTCTTGGCGGCAGTGTAATAGAGAGAATGATAAGGTAACAGTCAGTCCTGATAGATTTCAAGCTAAAAGCCCAAAGATTAAACGAGTAACTGATTTTGGAAGTTCTCAGAAGATGATATCAAGGGATAAAGTTATAAGTAGTGGTTCCAAGGATGAAACCCATTATAGGCGTAACGATAAAGATACTTATAGATCTGTAGATGATACTGCAAACAAGCATATTGTCAAAGAAAAGAATGGAAAGAGTTTTTGTAGGAGAGATGTTTCTAAGGTTAGAAAGTACCAAGGAAATTCATATGATAATAATTTTCCTTCTCAGAGAGATAAGAGACAAGTTAATGTATCTCAACATTTTAATTCTCAGAATTTTGAAAATAATGGTACAGACAAATACAAGAAGAGTTTCCAATCGTGCAATAATTTTTCTGACAGATTTTTTGTGCGGAGTAGAAACGTTAATCATAACAAGTCTGACTGGGATTATAGAAATAATAATAGTCTCAAACAAAGAGGAAATGATGATAAATATTTTGATCAAACGACGAATAATAATTGTAATTATGCTAATTTTGCTCGACATGAGCCTAGAGTCATTGTTATTAAGCAAAGTAGCAATGATAATGATGTCACAAATACTGCTGCTTGTTATGTTTCTGATTTTGAAAGAGCAGCACGTTGTTGTGAACTTAAAGGAAGAGTCGATGACATCGTGGGGTGACCAGATTTCCACACGGACCACAGTGCGGGGTAATTGTTTGTTTAACCTCTCCGTTGTTCGTAGTAAATTTCACCATTCATTAAAATGGAATTTTCATTTGTATTTTTTGAACAGAGGCGACTTCTTGATATGGGTCAGCGCTCTGTTTACGTTAACGGCTGTTTACGTTAACGGCAAGAATATAGGTCAACATTGTGCCCGAGCGTTTTCTCAAGCGAAACATATCAGCATGCTAACTATGCAGTCGACGTTTTACCCCTAGTGTTTATGAGATGTCGGCAAGACCTATGGAGATTTTTTTTTTTGCGTTTGATTCTTTTTTTGTTTTGTTTGTTTATTAGGACAGTAGATGTTAATGTATTCTATTGCATAGATCATTATAGGTTGTTATATTATGATTATCATCTTTACGCATCATTTGATGTCTATTGTTTTTCTTGATATGTATGACTGTTTTAATTATAAATTAGTTCATTTCGATGCTATTTTTATACTATTGTGTTTTAGATAATATGTATAGTGTGTTACATGGTAGTGACGTGTTGTTTACTATTGATGAAGGCAATGAGCAGATTTATATTTAACCTTACTGGTTACAAACCTATGCCTATTTACACCTTATAATCATTGTCTTTTATACTCTGGTGTAGAACTTGCAGTTTTTTTTTTTTTTTGGTATTTGTTTTACAGATGTGTTGGGTAGAATAGTTTTGTACATGATGAGTTTGCTAGCTATGCACAACTCATTAGTTAATGTTACAATAGTTACTTTTAATATATCAGATGGAGATAGATATAAATTTATAACTAAATAACACTATAGCTAAGCTGAACGTGATTGTCAGCCGGAAATATTTAAAAATTTAAGTTGAACTGTATAGAGAAAATTATCAGCGTTTGCTGATATTGTTATTGGATTGAGAAATCTAGAGATCTGATTTAAGCACTTGCTTAACATACATTACGTTGTTTTCATGTATTTGCAAACTTGTATTTTGGTAATAGTGTGTTTTTCTATGTGTTTCTCTGTGACGTATTTTTTGAAAAACTTACACGGGTTGTTTAGTGTTTGCTTAGATACAGGAATTGTTATATGTCTCTCATTTTGCTGAAGTTAGTTTCTTTGTTATTTTGTTAAGCATAGATTTGAATTAATTAAATTAAAATACTATTTTTATGTAACTTAGCGTTACGAAATATTTTTGTATTGTATTTTTTGGAAAATATTTTTTTTTCCCCAGACATTGTAATTTTTTATTTTTGGTTTTGTGTGTATTCATATTTGTATGTATTATAAAATACGTTGTTGATCTAAATAGTTATTAGTATATATTTTACCAACGTTCTCTATATTCATACCTTTTGCTTTCTATCTGTCTTTGTTGATTATTCTTCATTCCATTCTTTCTTTTCTGTTGTCTTTTCAGTATGGTTTCATATTGTGTTTACATTTCGTGCTTTATTTACGTTTCACTTCATTCTCCTTGTATACTTCTTCATTCGCTTCTTATACTTTCATTCTATGTATTGTTACTTTAATGGTATAACTTAATATAGTGTAGCTACTTGTGATATTTGTAATTATTTTACATATAACAAATTGTTTGAATGTAATATTATTGTTTTTTTCTCATATTCTGATTTCATACTTACCTTTATTACGGATCATTTTTCGTTTGCTTGATCGTGTCTTTTCTTGTACTATCGGTTGTTTCCTATTTAGTTGTGCTGTATTCACTTAACTTGGTTTTGTAATACATTATTTTTTGGTATGCTTAATTGATTACATTGAATACTTCATTTTTACATTTCACTTAATGCTTATATTTTGTAGATGTCTTATTTTGACTTAACTTAAGGTAATTCTTAGACACATATGTTAGAGATTCATTGTCCTTTTAATTTTTTGGGGATGTATTTGTCAAAAAATTGATAGAATCAATTTTTTTCTCTGGGGGTGAGGTAAGATGTTAAGAATAGAACTGGTGTAAGGGGCGTAAATCTGGGTATATTAGTAGCCAAGATAGATTCTGAGTTGGAGCACTTGTTTGCTTGTAGCTATCGAATTATTTAGAGAGTATCTCGTGATAGTTTCGAGAGACAGATTACAGACAGCGTGAAAAGCGCTGATATATTTATTCTGTATTGTTTTGAGTTGGGTGAGAGAAGCTCGCTGCTAGCCCGCAATTGTTTGTGTTGTGTGAACAGTGAAAAAGTCTCGTGACTGCTTTTGAGCGGGACGAGTGTGTTATCTGGAGAGTGTTCCGGGCGTTTTGACCGGGTAGGAAGACAGTGTTTTTGGGAAGTGTGGAATGCCTGTACAGTGCTTAATTTAAAATGTCGACGGATTTTTCGCTGTGGGTACAGCGTAGTATGGAACTGCAGTTTGAATTATTATGGAAGTGTTTATAACTGCAGTGAAGAGTACTTTAGGCCATATGAAGATTATTATAGCTGCCGTGTGATGCAGGCTTTATTGAGTATTGAAGTACTGTTTAGGCCATATGAACATTATTAGAGCTGCCGTGTGATGCAGGCTTTATTGAGTATTGAAGTACTGTTTAGGCCATATGAACATTATTAGAGCTGCCGTGTGATGCAGGCTTTATTGAGTATTGAAGTACTGTTTAGGCCATATGAACATTATTATAGCTGCCGTGTGGTGGAGGCTTGATTGAGTATTGAAGTACTATTTAGGCCAGGATGTGGACAGGCCGTATTATATATATTTAATGCAATGTGGAAATTATATGATTCGTGTTTTGCTGTCGAATGTGTGTCATTTATGTCATCGTGTCTGTGTTGTACGGAATAAACAGTATCGAACTGTTCTAGACGTTCGCAACCTTTTTTGACTCCTGCATGTACTCTTATGTAAGTACCGTGGTGTGCGAACTTGTCAACACACACCTAGGTCAACATTCCAGACACAGTGACAGGACAGAAGCACACATATATTGAATTAGCCTGTATGGCGATGATATAGACCAAACCACTACACTCGCAACAATATTCGCAACATATATATATATATATATATATATATATATATATATATATATATATATATATATATATATATATATATATATATATATATATATATATATATATATATATAATGGGTATTTGCAAGTCCAGTTAAAATTTACTATTAAAATGTTCGTTAGTCTTTGTGGCCGGTCCTGTTCACAACTGAACTTGTAGACGCGTAAGTCAATAAAAGGCAACTTTAATCAAATCAGTAAATAGGAGACAAGGCCCAAGATAAAGCCAAATAAAAAAAGAACCGCTGGTCGCCGTTGATCAGGTTATGCCTAAAGGATATAGGAACATTATGAAAAAATTACTGCTAATAAAATATCTACATATAAGCACACGGTGTCTCTAGCCTATTCCTGTCTGGTCAGTTATTATTTAATGTATCCATACGCACACTTTTACAAATATCGCCTATCGCTAAGTAGCTATTAGAGGGTCGGCGTCGGTTTGTTAAATCGGATGATGTTTAAACAAGGTCACTTACAAAATTACACAAATGAAATAAACGCGAAATCTTTTCTGTCACTTATCAGTCACGCTTAGTGTATTAATTAGTCAACTAAACCGTCTCTTTCTGTGTGATAGCGGGTGATTAAGTTAACATTACAACTGAAACATCTGGAATAAAAATAGCTACGCGTTATTTAATTCCCTAGTTCTAACACCTAGAAAATCACAGTGAATTTAAGATGCTAAAACGTTTAACACTTTAATACGCTTAAGCACAAATTTATATATTACCAGAAATCCAGAAAGAAACACCACGAAACTATTAACACATCTATTCCCAATGGTTCTAGATAACGTGTTTAGACTCTCCGAATAAATCTGAGCGACACTGATACTTGATTTTGGAAAGACGCAGTTTATATACGATCATGTTGTTATGATCTCTAGAAGATGTGAATTTTTACATTCTGTTTTCCTAGCAGAGAAATCTGAAACTACGTTTCCCAGATAAAAAGTTAACGGTCGCTTCTGTCGGCCGTTGCTAACCGACAAAGAGGCTTTACCCGGGTAGCGGGCTTCCGTCCGAGATTTTCCCTGTTTCTCGAGGTCACAGAGATATCTTTCCCTGTAGGTACGAACGTCAAAGGATTAGCTTCCCTTATAGAGAATCTTCAAAAACCGTTACTCTTCCACGTGTTTTGCACGTGCGATTTGTTAGTTATCGTAATATTGACAGCTCAGCTCGCGTGAGAAACTCGGGTAAACGAACGCAATTCGCTCCCCTACTATGAATGACAGGTTGCGAAAGTTGGTAAACAAGCTCGTTTGTTATGGTCAAGTAGAAAGAGGCGTGGATTAAAAGGTGAGTCAGACAGGCAGAGAAAGCAAAGGCTGTCGAATGCTGTACCTAGATTTCCATTATACGTCACACTCATTATAGACTCTTTTGACTGCTCACATACGTCACTGGAATGAGTTCTATATTACTCATCTTTTGGAAAATAACAATGTCCTTTTAGGTTGTGACACACTCCCTTGTAGCTGACAGTCTTGTCCCTTAGCCCGCCCAATAACTGAGGTCTGTTAAAGCTTCAGCCACTGTACTCCTTTGGTGTTTAAGCAGTGGGATTGAATAGCTTCTGGCTTCAGCTCAAAGACTCGAATAAGAACCTGGAACCAGGAGATATTATGTGGCTTTTATGGGGTATGGAGCACACATATTTCCTATTGTACATGAGGCTAGGATGTCTCAGTGTATGTATATTGGATGAATGATACATGGTTCAGTGTAGTCAGATATAGTATGATAAGACAAGTGTCTACTTGTGGAACATTTTTCAAATAATACATAAATAAATGAACTATTATAATTAAATGGGTTATGACGCGA
Organism: Oreohelix idahoensis; assembly: GCA_024509875.1. Lineage (NCBI taxonomy): Eukaryota > Metazoa > Mollusca > Gastropoda > Stylommatophora > Oreohelicidae > Oreohelix > Oreohelix idahoensis. The sequence goes on from JAMPIV010022372.1 coordinate 22,835, forward strand.
CTTTTCCTTCCACCTATACATGCCAAGTCAGTGATGTACTTGCTGGTAGGTTATAATATTCCAGACAAGTACTAACATGATTATATAGTCCTGACAAAGACTGGTTAGGTTAGCCCTGACAAGGACTGATTAGGTTATATGGTTGGTTTCAATCTTCATCAAGCTTTACCCCTAAAGATCAATGTTAGGTATGTTAGACTCAAATTTCTAAAAAAAACCTCAAAACAATTGATATTATTTACACAAATATCGCTAGTAAGCCTACATATCCTCTAGTATCGAGATAAGCACAGATTTAGACTTGGTTTAGTGAAGCAGTCTGCACGGCATACGTTTAGGAAAGTATCAGCCTTGGCAGCTCCCTTCTTTTGTCTATCGTTCTGGCCTGTCTTCGTGTTAGTGTGTGTTTTTAAAGCTCGTTTGTCCGTTCGTTTGTCTACTATGATGCTGTTATACCCTGTTCAACCTGAAAGTTGGTTATAATTGGGGTATATATTGCGTTTAGTTTCTTCGGTGCTAGCCGGTTGTTAGTCCTGAAAAGGACTGGTCCTAAAAGGGACCACTAGCTGACTGTCTGGATACTTCTTCGTTGCTTGTCTGTTTATGGTGTCGTGGCGTACTCATGGTGTTCATTTCCTGCCTTACGGGTTACAAACGGTTATATTGGGGTATATAGGGTGTTAACGTCTTCGCTGGTATCGCGTTCCTAGTCCTGGAGATGACTGGTCCTGAAAAGGACCACTAGCTGCCTGTTCGGTCTCTACTCGTTGTTGTCTGTTTCGGCATGTTTTGTTCTATGGCTTTCGCTATTATATTTGGTAGGAAACCAATTATGGTTTCGATGATTATTTTGTTTTCCGCTGCTTTTCATTTTTCTTGATTGCTTTTTAGTTCCTCTACGATTTCGGTTTTTATTTTGTCTTTAGTTTCTTTGTTTTGTTCTCTACTTTTTGTAAGGATATCCTCAACGATCCTTCTCTTTGTTTCAACTCTTTTGAGGATTTCTTCGTTCTTTTCCTTTAGCTCTGTGAGTTTGGCGATGTCGACTTCTATCTCGTGTTTGATGGATTTCATTTCCTGTAACATTGCCTGGGCGCTCTGTAAGGCTCCTATTGTTTCGTCTCTTATGACATCTGAGTCTTCGTTGTGTTGCTTGTTTGTCTCGACTTTGAGTTGTTGTTTTATGTCTCGCACCTCTGTGGTTAGTTTTACCAGCTGGGCTCTTGTGTGCTGTTCCTGTTTAACAGTGCCGCCTGAAGCCACTCGGTTTCTTGCTTCTCTGAAGGAGATGTTTTTTTTTACCGATTCCTTCAGTATGGCCTTTGTCTCATAGAAGATCGGACAGCCACGGTATCTTGCCCCGTTGTTCCCGAGACAGTTTGCGTAGGTTCTGTTGGAGTTGTTCACTTTATAGTTGTTATCATTTTTCGCATGAGGACATTCATTGTAAGTGTGACTTCCCGCACAGTATCGACAAACTGCCTCTCTCCTGTATGTTTTCTTAGTGTGCGAGAATTGTTGGCAGTTTGAGCACTGCATTACAGGAGGAATGTACTCTTCTGTTTTTCGACATCTATCGTCTAGGTTAAGTTGACTTGGTCTTGAGGACCCTTCAATGGTTATGATAACCAAGTTGGTGTCCTTCTTGTCCCATGTCTTCAGTCTTTCCACCTGTGTTATTGTGATATTCTTGTTTTCTGTTTGTAGGAGGCTGTGGACTTCTTGTGTCGATCGATTGTTGTCGATCCCTCTTACAACTATCTTTTTGGTCTTCTTGAAGATCTCCATAGTAACTTTCATCTGGTGGGGCAGCTTGACTTCTTTGTGTCCGGACTCTAGTTCGACCATCATTTCTGTTGTCTTCTCCGTGTTATTTAGCGATATTATAACACCTTTTTCGTGCCTTGCAACTTTATTAATGCTCCTTCTGCCCGTTATTGCCTCTAGGATACCGATCACTTTATCGTCGGGTAGGGCCCTAAGCGAGGCCTCACTTCCCGACATCTGAGTGATCTTTATGGTTCTCTCCTGTAGTGTCTCGTGAGAAACAGCATTTCTCTGCTTGCGAAGCTGGCACTTTCCGACATCTGTCTCAGTTTGAGTGTGTGGTCTGCTGGACGGTATCACATTCTGTCTCGTCTGAATCTGGTCTAGTTTCACCGAAGTTGCCTGGTTACTGCATGATGGAGACTCAACTATGATATCTTGTTTTGGTGGTGGATTTATTTTGTCGGGCTTCATGGCATTGTTACCCTCTGTTGATGAAGTTTAGTGGCCTTGATTTGTAGATGTTGTCTGTTCACTACACAATGGAGCCGCCGCCTTGACATCTTGTTTTATCGGTGGTGTTGCTTTGCCCGGCTTTGGAGTCTGGTTGTCCTCTGCTTTCGACGCTTTGGGTTGCTCATCGGTCGTGTCACTGGCTGCGATGTTCGGCTTCTGAGAGGGACCGGCCCCGACGCTAGTATTTGGAGTAATCGTGCTCCCCGGCTGACTCTGTTCTTTGCTGGTTCTTGTTTGCTGCTGCTGACCAGTGTTTGAGGGCTTCTATAGGTTTTCCTCTTTTTCGCTTGTGGCTTGGTACGAGTCATTTTAGTGAATTCCGACGGCTGCGTTCGCCCTGAAAAGGACGTTCGTTTTACTATAGTGCTGTCGAGAACGCGTTCGTTGTGGTTCGAATGATTTTTTTTTTCAAGATGATGATGTGTTTTTAAACCTAGCGCTGCTTCTTGATATAGAGCAAGCGCGGGCGTATCGGAGAGCTTCCTCGGTTTAGTACAATTTTGTCCTCAAGAATCCATCGTTCTGAGTGCATATGTTCAAATAATCTGACAACTTTTCCTCAGTACCACTAAACACGTCAATACATGCCGTTCGTATCTACCTACTTTTATTTTCCTGATTAGGAGCTTCCATTTTATATACTTTTAATCGAAATCAGTTGGGGCATGTATTTACTAGGATTTTTTAAAGTCTATCTTCTTGATAGTCCTAGATGTGAAGACTAAGTAAAACTTTAAATTTCTCTAATACCACTTAAGTCTTCGCATCTTCCCTCTAGATTTCCTTACTTACTTACTTAGTCGTTCCCCTTCTACCGTGAGGTGTAGAGGTTTTGAAGAGAGAGCGCCAGACTATTCTATCGGCTGTCTTCCTCCTGGCCTGGTTCCATTCTAGTCCTCGGTCCTTCAAAGATTGTCTAATGTTGTCCTCCCAGCGGACTCTGGGTCGTCCTCGGGGTCTGGATCCTTGGCTCTTTGTTTCCCATGCTTGTCGTGGTAGCCGATCTTCTCCCATTCTGCAGACATGGCCAAACCATCTTAGTTGGGACTGTTCTACTTGGGTCTGTAGGGGGTGGCATTTTAGGCCTTGACGTATCGTCTGGTTGCGTACCATGTCTCTTCTTGTTACTTCAACCACCTTCCTCAGATACCTCATTTCTGAGGTTTGGATCTGGCTTTTATGGGTTGTAGTCATTGCCCATGACTCGCATCCATATGTCAAGACTGGGACATAGGTGGAGCGGTATACAGCCATCTTCGTTTTCTTACCAACCTCTCTCTTGCTGAGGAATCCTCGATTTATGGCCTGAAAAAGTCTCCCAGCTGCTGCTTTTCGAGTGGCCAACTCTTCTTTGATGCCTCCCTTTCGGTCTATAATAGCTCCGAGGTATTTAAAGTGGTCGACCTGCTCCAGGACCTGTTCTCCCAGCTTAATCTGATGTCTTCTTTCTTCTCGTGATATCACCATGGATTTTGTTTTAGAGCTGCTTATGACCATCCCTCTCTTCTCCAGCTCTTCCTTCCAGACTTGCAGGTTGGATTGGAGATGTGCCTCTAGATTTCCATTAATACATATATCCTTTCAAGAATTAAAGCACTTTTGATAGTATTAAACACTGCATGCGCTTGTAAAGTCCGATCGGAAATTCGAGCCCACAGAAAGTGTCAATTTTCTCCAAAACTGTTTGTTGTATGGACATGAATTTTTGCATGCAGTCTTAGATTTTCCATGCAGTTATTAATATATTTTGTGCTCTTACAAAACTCATGTCATGTTCGAATTTTCTTCTTTACGTTATATAAAAAACTCTTACCGTTGTCTGGGTTAATTTTTCATAGTTTTACAGGAAAGTTACAAGATCCGTTCAAAAATATTTTTTTTTTAAATTAGTGTAGTGACTACATGTCCGCACGAGTGCGCACCTATTGTACACAGTCGCGAGTAACTAATTCAAAAAAAAAATATTTTTTAACGGATCTTGTAACTTTCCTGTAAAACTAAGAAAAACTGGTTGACTTTCATTTATACTACTGCTCATTATTGATCTCTCTCTGAGTTCGATTCTAATGATGTTAAATATCTTGTGCATGAGAGTGTGTGCGCATGGGAGACTGTGATGATGATGAAGGTGAAGCATGAACTATTAATTACCTCCTATCATCCTATCATCTTCTAGGAAAATCTTCTGATTTTATTAATCAGTTATGAAAAGAATTAATTGAAACTCTATCTTTCGCACATTTAGCTGTGAGGTTAAACTAAACAAAGAATAAAAAGCTGTATTAATAATCTGTATAAGATCTACTAACCTTCTTTTCCCTTCGCAAAATCCTTTACGAACACAATTCACACCAGAAATGAATTATTATCCACTCTGAATAAACACGTGTATTTAGGCAAGGCGTTTTTAGGGATTTAATCTCTACTTCACAATGTAAAAACTGGACTCCTCTCTCTAGCGAGCTACGCGGTATATTATATCTCTAGAAGTCCAATGTGGGTTCCTTGGACCGGTAACGTACAACTCCGCCCATACAACCAATACCTAAGAGACCCTCTGGTCACTCATTCCCAGGATCGCTCTTGTCCCCTGTCAGTCCAAAAGTGGGCGGGTAATTCGCGACCAACTTTCGTTGCCTGGCTTGCCTGACAAACAGGTATTGAGATAATTGCCTGGCCAATGCAAAAGTTCTGTCACATTACTCTTTGATTGTCTATCACTCCGTGTGTTGGCGGCACTCTTTGTTACCCCCGTCCATTGTCGCCAGCATGCTAACATGTCCCCTTTGTGGCACCGCATATTGATTTACATGCCGGTTGGTTTAAACAGCATGAGACGTTTTCACCTGGCCAAGCTGGGCGTCCAATGTGGTGACCCGTCGCTTGTTAGGACAGTGGCCGAGCAACAAAGATAACAACAGTCCACAGAAATTGTATAATGCCCAGATGTCTGATTTGGATGACAAGATGTGTTTTCGCCAGATTTATCACGATGCAATGTGGACTTCAAACGATGATGTCAGGTATGGGGACTCAATCAAAAGACTTTATTTTACCACCGATGAAAGAACAAATGCGGTTCTCTAGATACCGGTCGCGAGTAATCAAAACGATGAAATAGCAAACGTGGGATTAAAGAGCACAAATGTGGGAGAAAATAAAATCCGAGAGATGTAAGAGAAGATAGAGCTATAAGGCCTTGGCGCTCGTTTATCACGGTTATATAGGTGCAAAAAAATAGATACGAACAAGATGACATGTATACAGTGAAAGAGCTAACTTAAGAAAATGCAAATGATCAACCAAAACAAAACTATATGAAAATAAAATATATAAAAATTTAAAAATGTAGCTCTACCACACTTATGACAAGACAATCACGATTTCACAACATATATGACATCTAATAACCAAAGGATAGCAAGAATAGACCAACAAATTCACAAAAAATAATGCAGAAAAAACTAAATATAATTACAATTAACTTGACAAATAACAGGACCTCACAACTAGACAAATAATGGATCTGGTTAATTCAATTACTCTCAGCTATGTATGCCGGCCCCTTAATTAGAAAAAATCAGATGCATAAACCTACAGAACGACTTTGAATTTACGACCGTCCATAGAGGTATAGTAAACTCAAAGTTCCCTTCCAACCTCCCACCTATTACACAAACATATATACACGAAAATACATAGAACGTAGAAAAAGAAGAACTCTGGCAAACAAGATTTTCAGCATCACACGCTGTATGTAACTTTAAATGTACTTATCAGTTTGCCCAGAAAATAAATCTTACTTGTTGACGCCTCTTTCTCACAGAACGATGAATACACTTCGTATAGAGCAGGTAACGTTTAGTAATGCAGCCAGCAGCCTATCCACATCTCCATCTTGAAAAATTCTGTACTGCACGAAATCGTAGTCCAACGACTTGAAAAAAATACTCCTAATATCACTATTCAATGTTTGATTAAGGAAACTTCGGCTTTAGGCCCTTATTCTTCTAAAGCTTGGCCCCCATTTAGCTGTAGCGAGTCTTTTGTAAATTATGATGTCTCTTTGAGTAACCACTGGTTACTCTGGCCAGGTACACATTAGGGGTACTACTGATGGACATAGCTCACAGCCATTCAACTTGAAAATATTTACGTCACCACAAAAGCAGAGTGGACAGTTAAACAAACGTTTATTAACATAACTACAGCTCCACCAGTGCCAACTTAAAGCCATTATAGCAAATGGCATAATATATGTATATCGCCATCCGTATACTCCTGTAGCGTCAGAAACTAGCAACACTGTCCCCGACAGTTTTTCCATATTAAGTTTTAAACAGTTCAGAGAAATATCTACGTCCTTTTCTCATGCATAAATCTCGTACCCCTTACACCAGATCTTGAGGTACAGAAAATGGTAACATGTAGAAATATATCACAAAAATCCTATACATTTTAGGAGCTCAAACCAACACACGTCGACTCGCTTTGAGAATACACCATCGCTCTCCTTCTCTCCCACCAGACACCTGTCCCACGAGGCCCCGCCAAGCATGACGGCTTGGCGTAACTCACCTATCTTTTTCGGAGACGCGTGTAAAAATAAACAAATACAGAGTCCCACTGAGCTAAACTAAATACGTCACTCCTGTTATGAATTTTAATCGTAACAGTAGCACGCCCCTTTCAACCATCTACCATGTACATGGAAATGTTGGTTATATCAGGACGTGTTTCATTTATTGTAATATGTTTTTGTTTGTATTTATTTTATACTATACTGTTCAAAATAAAGAAACTCATAGCTACTGAAGGCAAACACATAACCATAATTTTGACATTCAATAACTTTTTTTAATTTAATGAGTTAATTGTTCAAATTGCACACAAGAATACCTTAGGGTTCAACCAATCAATTGACAGTTGTTTTGCATCTGGGTCACGAGAGTTTTTTGGCGTACGGGTTTTCCCGTTAGTATGGTGTGTGGCCTCCTCTTGCATCGATCAGCGACTGGCATCTCCTGGGCATGAATGCAATCAGACGTCTGAGGTGGGCCTGTGGTATGGCTGCCCACCTTTCCTGGAGTGCCTGGAACAGATCACGACGATTGGCTGGAGCAACGTCTCGGCGACAAACACGTCTATGCAGCTCATCCCACAGGTGCTCAATCGGACTCATGTCTGGAGACATGGATGGCCAGGGAAGGGTCAGAATGTTGTTGGCAGTCAGGAACTGCGTGGTCAACCGTGCACAATGGGGTCTGGCGTTGTCCTGTTGAAACACAGACCTTCGGGCAGCCAAAAGTGGAAGGACATGGGGTCGAAGAATTTCATTGACGTATCGTTGCGCATTCAAGCCTCCTTCAATGTGCACCAATTGACTCCTTCCGTTGTAACTGATCATTCCCCACACCGTTGCCCCTCCACCACCTTGCGGCGGAGCTTCATCAACGCAATTTTGGGCAAAACGTTCATTTCGCCCACGGTAGACCCTACACCGTCTATCATGACGCTGCAACAAAAAGACAGATTCGTCACTAAACCAGACACGTTTCCATTGATTGTCAGCTGCCCAGGGACGATGCTGGTTGGCCCAAAGAAGTCGATTTGGCGATGGCGGCTCGTAAGGACAGGTCCTCAGTGAGGTCGTTGTGCCCAAATTCCACCGTCATGCAGTCTATTCCGGACAGTTTGATCAGACACATGACGTCCTGCAGGCAATGACTGGGCAGTTGAGGAAGCTGTTGTAAACCTGCTCTGAGGTGACGAAGCCGAATAAAGCGATCCTCCGCTGCTGTTGTCAATCTGGGTCGTCCACTGCGATGCTGGTGTTCAACTGAGCCAGTGGCTTGGAACCGGTGCCAAAGTCGACTGATGGTACTCTGATGTACGTTAAGATGCCTGGCAACCTGACTTTGACTTTCGCCTGCATGCAGTCGGCCAATAGCAATGTTCCTTAAATTAATCGATAGAGACGCCATAAATATCTGCTTGAAAATGAACTGGCACAATGGGCTAATCACCTGTTTGCCAGTCACTCTGATTACATGCTTTGCCCAGGGGCTTTGTGCTCCTTGGGTCCCCTCTACACCTCGTTTTACGGGGTAGAAGAGGTTCCGACTATGAGATGAGAGAAAATGAACTGAATTTTGTTTGTGTAGCGTTATCTTTTTATAGGGTTTCAGTTGCGTAGTCAGTGAATAGTGTTCACCCCAAATTTTGTTGCGTTCACGTGCGCGCAACATGAGCTGTGGTCAAAAATTGCGTCATAAACACTATTGACCACTGCGTTGTAACGATTACAAAAACGAACGCAATTCAAGTCAACACGTGCATTTGACACTGTAAAGAACATTTGAGGCTGGTTTTTAATATACCCTAGCACCAAATTTTACTTACAAACTCATAAAAACTCGCCCTCGGATAGCTATGCGTTTCTTTTTTTGAACAGTATATATTATCACTAGTTGGTATTTTTCCTTTTGTAGTTATAGTTCAAAATGGCTTTATTATCCAAAATATGATATTTTCTAAGCTGGTATGTTTTTAATTTTCACTAGACAGTTTATTTGGTTAATCTGTATGTATCTGGGGGAAGTCTTTCACGAGTGTGGACTACTGGCTCGGATCCTTATTTATTTTTTTATATGTTAGCTTTAGTTTTTGTAATATAGTGTTTTATTAACTTTTGCACTTCTGATGGGGTCTTTGTGCCTATGAGATTTTTTACACTCATTTCTACCTTGTGGTTACTACAGTATGTCTTAATGTTTTCCCTCTGCTGGTCATATTTTTTGCAGTCCACCAGAAAGTGTCTAATTGTGTTTGGTTCTTAACACTCTTCACATATGGGTTCCTCAATCATGAAATATCCAGTTCCAAGCTTGAGCCTCAGCAATTTTTATTAATTGATATTTTTTGTTCATCTTGTATTTGAAATTTTTTGCTTGGTTTTTTTTAGGATTTTATATGAGTGTCTTGCTTTTTTACTTTGGTCCTATGGTGTTACCCACTCTTTAGTTATTGCTTGAGCAATTAATCTCTTAATTTCAAACTTCCCTAAGCCTACTTCAATTTTGTTATAGCTAGTTCTTCCTCCTTTGGCTTCTTTGTCTGCAAGCTCATTTCCTGCTATCCCCACATGTGATGGTATTTGCTGCCTTGCGTTAACCTTCAAAGCAAATAAAATCCACGCCGTGTCACACCCTAGTATGCGGCGTTCCGTCTTGCTTTCACGAAACGAGGCATGTGTTGACAAATTACGCCACACTTCCGATGAGTGTAAATGTAGCATTTAAAATCTGCTTCAGATATGCCCATGATATGATGAACTTAGACAGCACATATGGCCGTCACCAGTACCGTTCCTGGAAAACTCTATGGCGATACAAATAGCCTCAAGCTGACCACTACGTTCTTTGAAAATATTCTTCTTCTTCTTCTTCCTCGTTCGCCTTCAGACTTCCACATTAATGTCTCTAATAAATGTAGTAGTGAACTCAAAGTTCCTGACATCTCCAAACAGTTCTTCGTTGACAGAAGTGGGTTGTTTCCATATGCTACTCCGTTCATTACTGTAGGCTGGACAGGACTGCAGCAGGTGTTCGGCTGTTCTCGGGCTGGAGCCACAGATGCAGAGAACAGTTGCACCAATTTTGTACTTGTGGTATAGATGATATCTCAATCTGTCGTGTCCAGTGCGTAGCCGAAAAATAGTGACCTGTTCTCTCCTAGATAGCTGATGATATGCATCATTTTTTTTTAAATGGTCTGGGTGCTCTCTTTCCCATTTGGACTTGAATGTAGCTTTTACAGCAGTTTTGCCATTTCGTAAGTTGTCTCTATATCATTTTGTTGTAAGTCTCCTCCATCCTTAGCAAGTTTGTCTGCCTCCTCATTTCCTGGTATGTTGCAATGGGCTGCTCTCCACTGGATTGTGCACTTGTTGAAACATTTGGCCAGTCTTTCAAGAGAGTTTATCAGATCTTGTAATCCTTTAGCATAGTGGCTGTTCAGGGCTGTTATTACTGATAGGGAATCTGTAAAGATTACTATTTGTTTTTCTGCATGTGCTTTGCTTTCAATAAGGGTTTCCGCAGCCTGTTTCAGGGCTTCTGCTTCAGCATTGAAGTTATTGCAGTATTTGCCAGTGGCGATTGCCATAGAGTGGATTCTATTCTTTAATTTTATGAGGATGCCAGCACCCGCATTTTCAACTGCGTTGTTTGCTGATTATAAGAATAAATGCAAGGAATGATAACAAAGTTGAACTTGAAGAAGCACCACTAAAAGATGTAGCTTCATATACATATCTTGGCAGTAATATAGACAAAGTTGAGAGACAGTGATTTCAAAATAAGAATACAAAAAGCAAGTGGAGCTTTCATTGCATTTGGAAATATATGGAGAACAAGAGAAATCAAGTCCAACATGAAAATAAGAATCTTTAACTCAAATGTCAAGTCAGTCCTATTGTATGGCTCTGAGACATGGAAAGCAACAAAAACTACTACCAAAAAGCTGCAGACTTTTATAAACGGGTGCTTACGTAGAATAGAAGGACTGAAATGGTATGACAAAGTCACAAATGTGGAACTGATGACAAGAACCAGACAAGTGCCAGTGGAACAAGAGTTGAGAAGAAGACGCTGGTGCTGGATAGGACACACACTGAGGAAACCTGTTGATAGAATTACAAGGCAGTCCTTATTCTGGAATCCACAGGGAAAGAGAAGCAGAGGTAGACCAAAAAACACATGGAGAAGAGAACTGGAAACAGAGGTGAAAATGGTGAGGAAAACATGGAAAGAACTTGAGCGGATGGCACGTGACAGGAGGACTTGGCATGTGTTTGTTGAAGGCCTATGCTCCTTGGGGAGCTTAAAGGTATTGATGATGATGATGATGATGATGATGATGATGATGATGATGATGATGATGATGATGATGATGATGATGATGATGATGATGATGATGAGTATATGCATGTGTCCAAAGCTTTACTGGAAATATTTTAGTCAATATTCTTGGTTGCTATATCATTTCTTTGTGTTTCTGTCTGTGTTCCCTTACATGCAATGCCTGGAATATCAGGTTTTAGCTTATGAAAGCATCTTATTTTCCACAGTGGGATAGTTGTGTTTATTGGTATTTTCTTTGCGACTGAGCTTGCTAGCATAGTATTTTTGCCTTTTTTTTTTCCTTTTGCTTGGGTCACAAAGTTAGTTCGCTTGAGCCTGCCTCTTCTTAGCCTATTCATTCTCTGGAACATGGGGTGTCCTTCGAGTAAGACTCTTCTCTCTCGTCTGTCCTCCAGTGACTGTAGCTCTGTAATGTTTTCCATATGGTTGATTTTTGTGGCTTTTAGGGCCCCTGTTATAATACATGCTGCTTGGTTTTGGAGTATGTTTACTCTGTCAAATTTGACTTTGCTGTCGTCGACCAGGCTGAGAAGTCATATGCCACAACAGGCCTGACTCTTGCCTGTGTACAACTTGTTCATGATATTCTCATCAGCACCCCATGTGGTACCAGCTAACTTGTTCATGATGGCCATGGGAAGTTTTGCCCTTAGTGGTGTTTTTGTTATTGGTGATTTCCATGTCATGCGGCGGTATAGTGTGATTCCTAAGTATTTTGGTGTTTCTTCTTCTCGTACTGCCTGCCCATATAGTTGTAGTTTTGCTTGCTGTGGTTTGTTTGACAAGGTAAAAATAGTGTGAGTTGTTTTTTTGTTCATTGATTTTGAGCAACCACTTTCTAGACCACATTTCAAGGGTTAGCAGTGAATCCTGAATGCGCATTTAAAGTTTTAAGATGCCTTAAAGTGCCCTGTTTATGCCATTTAATGCCCTAAGGTACCATACATTCTCTATGAAGCCACAAGATACCCTACGATACCCTGTGATCCCCGATATCATATGATATATGAGATATCTGAGGAATGTGGTTGAAGTAACAAGAAGAGATATGGTCCGCAACCAGACGATACGTCAAGGCTTAAAATCCCACCCCCTGCAGACCCAAGTAGAACAGTCCTAACTAAGATGGTTTGGCCATGTCTGCAGAATGGGAGAAGATCGGATACCACGACAAGCATGGGAAACAAAGAGCCAGGGATCCAGACCCCAGGACCACCCAGAGTCCGCTGGGAGGACAACATTAGACAAACTTTGAAGGACCGAGGACCAGAATGGAACCAGGCCAGGAGGAAGACAGCCGATAGGATAGTCTGGCGCTCTCTCTCTCTCGTCCAAATTTCTACACCTCACGGTAGAAGGGGGACGACTAAGTAAGTAAGGGTGCCGAGTGATGCCTAAAGATGCCCTATGATGTCACAGATGACCTTTGACACCCTACGATACCCCAAGGCGCGCTATGAAGCCCTAAGATATCCCAAGTTGCCCTATAATGTCCTACAATGTCCCAAGTTGCCCTATGATGTCCTACAATGTCCTAAATTGCCCTACGATGCCCTAAAATGTCCCAAGTTGCCCTATGATATCATTGTGAGGAACCACTTATCACGGAGAACACTCCACGAGTTACACCGCTGCTGTGTTGGTTTATAATAACAACTACAGGCTCGCCCTACTAAGGGTATGACCACACAACAATGGCTGACAAAAGTAATGAACACCTTCAACAGGTACTTCCCTTTAATAATACACACACACAATAAGGCCTCACACGGCCATCAAACGCATCACATACAATAATGAGAAAACCACTGTAAACCTGCCTTAGCAGCTTAAACTATCACCTCCATACACGAAGGTACAAACTATACCACAAATGGCTGCTATAAATATCGCTCACCTGAGCGGCAAAACTATGACAATGACACTCTCAAAATCATCGACATCTTATCAAACTACGGCCTTTAGACAATACGACCTAGACCCTTCACTGTTCTAGACTTAACAACGTAATTATCACCAAGGTCCGAAAACATAACAGGCACTCAGTTTACAGTCTTACAATATAGTCCACACAGCGATCTCGCTGGCATAAGGGAAAAACGTCCTTCCCGGACAGTAGTTCTCACTGACTAATTTTGCGCCTTTTTACCCGACTTCCGGTAGTCGCATGACCCACCAGTTCGGCTAACCTCGGCCTCTCCCGACTGGCTTTTCGACGAACACAAGACATTAAATGCTCTGCGAAAAAACGCTGTGACATCCATACAATGCCCTAAGTTGCCCTATGATGTCCTACAATGTCTTAAGTTGCCCTATAATGTCCTACAATGCTCTAAGTTGTCCTATGATGTCCTACAATGCCCTAAGTTGTTCTATAATGTCGTACTATGCGTATGCCCTAAGTTGCCCTATGATGTCCTACAATGCCCTAAGTTGCCCTATGATGTCCTGCAATGTCCTAAGTTGCCCTATGATGTCCTGCAATGTCCTAAGTTGTCCTATGATGTCCTACGATGCCCTAAGTTGTCCTACGATGCTCTAAGATCCCTAGATGACATATAATGCCACAAGATGCCCTATGATGCCATAAGGTGCCCTATGATGACCTATGATGCTGTAGCAACCCTACTGTTAACCGATGCCATATGATGCCCTCAGATGCTCAGTGACTCTGCAAGATGCTCTATGATGTCCTAAGATGCCCCATGATGTTCTGTGATGCCCTATGATGCCCCATATTGCTATGTGATGCTTTCGGTGCCCTTGATGTCATATGATGTTCTACGATGCCCTATGATGTTCTTAGGTGCCCCTAGATGCCTTATGATGCCACAAGATACCATGTGATTTCCTAAGATGCCATATGATTCCTTAAGATGTCATAGGACGCCCTAAGATGTATTAAGATGTCAAATTATACCCATAGGTGCCATGTAATGTTGCAAGATGCCATATGATGCCCAATAGCATCATAAGATGCCCTATTATGCCCACTGCCTCCATAAGATGCCCTATATTACCCGCGGGTATATTACCCGCTGCTGTCCTAAGATGTCTTAATAAGCCCGCTGACGTCCTAAAATGTATATACTATGCCCAGTGTTGTTTTAAGATGCCCTATGATGTCCAAGTTGCCCTAAGATACCATATGAGGCTCAATGGCACCCTACGATACCCTAAAGTGCGCTACGATGCCATTTGATGCCATAAGGTGTTCCATGATGACATAGCATACACTATTGTTACCTGCTGCCATATGATATCCTCAGATGCCCAGTGATGCCGTAAGATTCTCTATGATGTCCTAAAACGCCCCATGATATTCTGTTATGCTCTATGATGTTCTATAGTGCATTATGATGCCTTATGATGTCCTTGAAGCCTTATGATATCCTATGATATTGTTAGATACCCTTAGATGTCCTATGATGCCCTAAGATGCCATATGATGCCTTAAGACTCCTTATGATACCTATAGATGTCATATGATGCTCTTATGTGCCCTATGATGTCCCAAGATGCCCAATAAAATCATAAGTGCCATATTATGCCTGCGTATGTTCAAAGATGACCCAAATGCCCGCTATCATCCTTCGGTATCTCAGGAAGATGCCCTAATATACCACATGATGCTCTACGATGCCCTAAGATGATATATGATGTCCTAAGATGCCATATGATGTCCTAAGATGCCATATGATGTCCTAAGATGCCATATGTTGCCCCATGATTCCTTTTGATGCCCTAAGATGTCATGTGTTGCACTAAGATAGCCATATGATGCCCGTTGCTGCTCTAAGATGCCCTATGATGTCCTATGATGCCGTATGATCTCCGATAATGTCCATAGATGCCCAAAGATGCTCTATATTGACACAATATGACGCATGATGCCCTTAGGTGCCCTATGATGACACAAGATGCCATATGATGCCCAATGATGTCCTAAGATGCTCTATTATGCTCGCTGCTGTCTTCATAACCCTCCACTCCCAAATTATTTATGCTCGCTGCTGTCTTAAGATGCCTTTAATGTCCGCTATCATCCTTGGATACCCCAAGAAGATGTCCTATGTTTCCCTAAGATGTTCTATGTTTCCATATGATGCCCTATGTTTCTCTATGATGCCCTAAGATGCCTTATGATGCCCGCCGCTGATGATGCCTATCATCCAGTGGATGCCTTGATACCCCAAGAAGATGCCCTAAGATACCGTATGATGCCGCCTTATGATGTTCTCAGATGCCTGCCTTCGCCCTTTAATGCCCGATAATGCCATATAATGCGCGCGGCTGCCCCAAGATGACATAGGATGCTCACTGCGCCCTAAGATGCCCTATGATGCCCGCTGTCATCTACATACCTTATGATGCACAATGTCGCCCTAGATGCTCTATGATACCCGCAGTTACCCTAAGATACCATATAACGTCCGCAGCCACTTAAGATGCCCTCAGATGTTCGCTGTCGTCCTATGATGCCTCTGATGCCCTGTGATGCCCACAGCCGACCTAAGATGCCTTATGATGTCCGCTGTCACCCTAAGATGCCCTCAGATGCCTGCTGTCACCTATGACGTCATTTGATGCCCTTGCTGTCCTAAAATGCCCTTTGATGCCCTCTGCTGCCCTAAGATTCCATATTATGCCCGCAGCGACAAAGTCGCCCTATGACGCCCAAAGCCACCCTGGGAAACCTATGATGTCCTATGATGCCCTAAGATGCCACTGAGGTGAACTTGAGGGGTAATAAATGAGGTAATGATTTCGCCTCATGATTTCTTATTAACAATAAAGATTTAATCGACAATGGGAAGCTTTATTTCAATGTTTCCCATAGCATTACAAATGTTGATATTTATAGGTAACCATTGTCGATACAAGACTGTGGTAAATAGGTGTATAGCAGTGTAAGGGATATAATCGGGAGAATTGAATTCAATGTTTGAAGCCGCGGGTAACATCCCCTAGGTCCCAGTCTCTATGAATCTTATGGTAAACTGCTGCGTGTGAATCGAAACAGGCAGCTTTGGCGAGCGAGACCAGCTCTCTAACCACTCTGTCAATCGGAAGCTCCAGTAGAGGATAAGTGGATAAATATAGAACGGAGAGACTTGAAATTGGATTTTGTAAATTGACACCAACAAAAAGTTCAATAAAACATAAATAGGAGTAATATTCTACAAACTCGGAGCATTTTAGACAATTCTATAATTCGAAAACACTGTGAATGGCGTACATTCGCTGTACCTTCTCTATACAATGGGCTGCTCTCCGTTGTGAGATTCCGATCATCAAACCCAAGTTTTAACTTCTGTGTTTTTATTTAACCATTATGTTGTCATTCTTTGAGTGCCGAGTGGTAAGTGGTTGCTTCTCGATGCAAGGCTACCAGGTTCGAAATATTGCAGCGTCACGCTCCAATCTACTCAGCTATACCAGGGGACCTGACTCTTCTCTGGAGTTAATATGGAAGGCAAAGGCAGCGATGACGGGAACCTGTCACCTCACCTCATAAAGCTGAGAACCAGTATTGTGAAGTCTTTAACACTTCACTCCCCTACTGCATATCTGCTATGAGGCTACTATTACCTTCTGCTGTTCCTGGTTTGCCATCTGCTCATATTGTTTTCAAACAAACATTACACACACAAAGGTATGTCTCAGGCGCTCGTGAGAAATAAAGAAGTAGCCAACCAGACAACAGAAAAACAACAGAAGCGAGTGGCCCACCGGAGAATCGAACCCAGGACCTTCCGAACGGCACCCCCACCTAGCTATGGAAGAGAATCACACTATCCTCCCTGCCCGCTGGACACCACAAAAATTTATTTATTTATATCGTTTTCGCTTGTTGCCTACGCTGTGAAAACGCATTTCTGGTATGTTCAGCAATTCGCTACAACGACGTGCTGTCCCAAACTTTCGCGTTCACCAAAGTCACGTGACATATACAAACATGGCTGGTTACATTCCGTAGCTGAACCGTAGCCTTGATAAGGAAGAACATTTAACAGGTGAGTTATAAAAACTAAGATTTTGAATATTGTTTAACAATATTAAAGTTCTTTATGTGTGTACCAGTCATGTCATTTTTTTGTGCTTGTGCTTCAAAAATGTTATGACAGTATCTTAATATACGTCGTTTCTTTGGGCTTCTTGTTGAATGGCTGTACCAGGTATGTTCATAGTGCTTGTTTTTTTTTAAATAATTTTCCATATTTCGTGTGGGGCGAATTAACATTTATTTTCAATCGAAAAAGGTGATTTTTTTTTTAACTTTTTTTTAGAGAGAGAGAGACAAAGTACCCCGTTCAACCCGTGATTTGTTATAATTAGTATATATAATGTAGTAAATTCAAGATAATAAAATCTGAGTTCCGATATCTAAATATAGTATCTTCTCCCCCCTCCACTCAGTCCAAATACAGTAAATCAGAACTGTAAAATTGTGTGACTGTTTGTGTGTGTGCCCTCCCCTTTCCAAACAAATTAAAATACAAAAATAAATACAAACAATCAACAACAACAAAACAAAACAAAACAAGAAAGAAAAAAAGAAAAAAAAGAAACAAGTAAAGTCTCTCATAACTGAACCGGTGTTAACCAGGAGAAAAGGGGTGAGAAAGCCTGGGGGTTTTCAGGATGACACCCAATCCACCAGTTATCTGCCATCATCCATATGATCACCCCATCAGACTACCCCTTATACTCACGCCATCATGGATCCTTATATATTAATGTTAGTTCTTGTCATATGCTGTTTTACTATATTGTGCAATTATCTAGGTCTATCTATTCTCAACACCTGTTCCACAGTTACGGATGAATCGCATGCCTGTAAATAATCTAATACTGGTTTTCTTTGTTGTTCATACTTTCTACACTTTAGTAGGAAATGTTCTATATTATTCTTTTCTAGACACACTGCCAAGTAGGGATCTTCTATTTTGAAATAGACCAAGCCTAGCTGCAGTTTAAGAAGTTTCTTATTGCTATGAATTTTCAGTTCTCAAGATACCAGGCACGTTCTTGTTATTTCTATGCATGTCCGCTCTTAAGGCCCCCATCCCACTCTATTGTCCATTCGTCAGTTATTATTCTTTTAATTAAGCTTTGATCTCTGTTTTACTCATCCCAACATTTATTTGGTTTATATTGCTTCTACTTTTCTTAGCTTCTTTATCCGCCTTTTCATTTCCTTCTATACCAACATGTGAAGGTATCCAAGCTTTAAGAACAGAACGTCCTCTGGGGGTATAGGTAAGTATTTGCCAGTAATATATCTTCTGCTAAATCTGGTATACTGCATTCTCGTAAGTTTCTTAAGCTTGAATAGCTGAAAGTGAGTCTGTTAATATCGTCAATTGATGAGGAGAGTTGTTTTGTTTTTTTTTCTTAACCAGCGGCACTTGGGCTTTCAGCCCTTCGGCCCAATGACATGTCAATGCTTCGCTCCTTCCCATCCAGATAGGGTTTATCTCAGGAGCCGTTCTGGTTATTCAGTCAAAATCCCGGTCGATGACACCTCTTCAAATGCTCACGCCCGGGCTTGAACCTTGAACACCTGATCGCCAGCGCAATGTGGTAACCATTACACCAGTGCGGCTCCCAGAGGAGGGTTGTTAGAGAATATAAGGTGATACGTCTAACTAGAACATAACAATGATGATGCCATTGTGTACACTGATGGATCTGTAGTCCTTGGTGAGAAATCACGATGTGGCTTTTCAACTAGAGTAAAGGGCAGAGTCGTCGCGGAATACAGCGCGGTTTACATGACAACAACCTCCAGCATGAAAATGGAGGTTGACGCAGATACTGCAGATCTAAGGTGGCTGTCTGAAACTTCATTAACAAGGGCAATTATTGTGTCAGACTCTTAGTCCAGGCTTCAGAAAGTTCAAAATGGGTTTCTATGGCATGAATGGATAACCTCCAAAGAAGCCTCGACTCTTCAGGAACTTATTTGGATCTACTGTCCTGGTCATGCAGGGGTACGCGGCAATGAAAGCGCTGATACACTAGCTTCAACAGCACTTATAGTGGGCCCATTGGATGTGCATAAAGGTGTCACGGATTGCTTCCCCTTAGCTCTGCAGTAGTGGTCCACCAGTGGCCAACACTCAAGAATATCTAATACGGGTCTTCAAAGGTGTCTACCTTCGCACAAGATTACTCTTGGCAGAGTTGTAAATAGAAGGATAATGACGCTTCTATCTCAAGGTAGTGATCACAAGATGTTTTCAGAAGTCAAGAACAATGCTGCATAGGGCAGAGCACTATTAACTTATATCTGATCCGTCGCCTTTTGTGAAGCCTTAAGCAATGGTTTTAGCCCGTTCAACCCCCCAGCTGGTGTAAATCCAGCGAAATTCTTCTATAAGTATTTGCTCTATAGATGTAAATATATGTCTAGATGTATATATATTAAAGAGTCTTGCTCATACGTTTGTTTTCATACCTATAATAACTGAATCAACTATGATTGTTTGGTTTTAAAATAACATGTAACAAATTTAATAATCAATGAGGCTTAACAGGCTAAAATAGCGATGGAATGATGGTGAATTTTAGATGTAAATAAAATTGTCTTGACTTATACTTGGGTGGGGATTTTTTTTAAACTATTGTCCTTTTGCTGTTTCCTTAATAAACTTAGCTGGTCTAAGTGAGTCCTGCAGCTGAGGTTTAGTCAATTCATTTGTGATGAGGGCACTTCTTCACACAACTTGTTTAATGTAGGCGGTTAATGTTGATTCCCTGCTTTAAACTCACAACTAGTGACGTCGAAACTTTTAATATAGCTTCGTACCAAGAACTTTAGACAAAAGAAAAAGAACTAATGCCACGGCTAAGTACATTTGTGGGCTGCAAATTAACAGGCGCATTGTCTCGCTGTCCACCCACCAATGTTAGCCTCTCTGAATAATTATTCTTTTGAGTATACAAAGCTGAACTCAGGGAAGATGATTAGAAATCACCAATATTCTTCTGAGTATTAAACAGGGAAAATATGTGCTTGGACAGTGTGAATGCAATTAACAATTAAAAGAATTACAATTAACAAGGTGCATATATCTCACGAAATGATATTATACACTTTAGGCACATGTGATGTAATCATCACTCATCACTACTCCATTCGGATTCTGGGGTCACCTCTGCTGTCGGTTTTCTGTAAGACTTGCAAGAAACAATCACCAGCGCTTGCTGTAGGGGTTTATGAATAAACTATTTTCATATGTTGAGGGTGCCAGCCTCATATATAACCACTTAGCAAGAAAAACATGTCAAATTCACATTTGTAAAATAAATGTTTAGACTTACCCCAAAGTAACTTTTGGGAACACAATCTCCTGACACAGTTAGAATGGACACCGCAACTTAGGTTAGATGCTTTCGAATCACTTGGTCTGGGAAATTTGTGTATTTTTCTTATGACGGGTGATCTGATTCCTTAGGTCTCCAGTCTTTGTATTTTAAAATGCGGGTTTACTTTTAGGTTTCAAAGTTGCCCAAATACTTCGATCTGTCACTTACAATTTTGGAATTCTTTGTCCGATCCTTCTCTCTGGCTCTGGTAAATTGCTAGCTTGACGTGGCGATGCAGTCTGATTTGTTACTCCGATTTCACTAGATTAAGAAGAAGATCCCAGATTGTACTTCCAACGAATTTGCCAATGAAAGTCAAAGTCTATTCCGGCTCTCAAATTAAGCCAATGGTAAGCTCTGTAGAACTATATGGGTCGGGGTGTTAAATCATAATATCCCCCGCGTGTTTTAAAATATCAAATTTTTTAAATTCCAACACGTGACCTCGTTCAGATATGTCCGTAATACTTCCGATTGCATCTTTGTGCACACTCACCAACAAATCTGTGAACTCATTTCCTGGCTGATACTTTCCGTCCATATTGTTTCCTCTGACAGGTTATCGGTAATAGTGGTACAGAGAGGGTCCAGCGGAAACGATTATCTATTTATCACCTGTGCCTTCGCACATCTCAGACGGCTTTATCAGACAGACAGACCGCGAACCCAGGTGGTCACTTGCCTGTGTGTCGCTGGCCCCGGAAAAAGTCAAAGTCGCTATTACTCTTCACGTTTACTGTCTGCATCAAATGTGGCTAGACAACTTAAGTGATAAAAGTATTACCCCCTGACCTGTTCAATTAGCCTGGTATTATTACAATTCACCTGGCGAAACGTAACCAAGTCTGGGAGCAGCTAGGCAAAAATGAAGGTGCATAAAATATGCCAAATAATAAGACAATCGGTGAGGAAAATGAAGAAATGAAGTGGTACTGCCGGTGAGGGCGAAAGTTATAACAAGTGTACAACTGATTCGTCACAAAAGGAAAGATACTGAGGACAATTAATGATCCTCTCTTAGAGAATAACACTGTCATTGATGAATCATCGGGGCAAAGATTGCTGGAATTTGACATAAAACGTAAGACTAGCAGGAATGGACGTTTGAGAGGATGCATCCGGCGTATATACAACCAGAGCGCAACAGTAACGATTAGCATTCATACCCTTCGACATTAGCTGAGGTAGACTAAGCACCTGTTGGTTTGCACGGAGTGTAATGAGGTCGATTCTGATCAACAATAAGAGTAATAAGGACAAAAGAGTTGTTATATTTTCGTCAAGTGCTCTCTGATCAAAAGACACGCTAGGTCATAGTAGTTGGTTTGGTCTAATTGTTAGGTACCATCTTGACAGCGCATGGACAACTCCATCAGTGATCCGATCTCCTCCCTTAGATCACAGACACGGAGGATCTCAGCATAGTGCACGAATTCCGTAGCACCGGCGAGGATCCCAGTGTTTGTTTACAGGAATCACACGTTCTATATATTGGAGAATATACCCAGACTGTAAGGTCTTTTATGTTTAGACATGTCAATGTTAATGTTAATCAGAATCGACGTCATTGCACTCCGGGCAAACACATAGAATGTTTAGACATGTGCCGTAATTTAACCAACGGACCCTGTGTTAAAAGTATTACCCGCTGACACTCCGTGCAAAC
Organism: Oreohelix idahoensis; assembly: GCA_024509875.1. Classification (NCBI taxonomy): domain Eukaryota; kingdom Metazoa; phylum Mollusca; class Gastropoda; order Stylommatophora; family Oreohelicidae; genus Oreohelix; species Oreohelix idahoensis. Next base: position 45,083 of record JAMPIV010022372.1, read on the forward strand.
CAACAGGTGCTCAGTTTACATCAGCAAATGTCGAAGGGTATGAATGCTAATCGATACTGTTGCGCTCTGGTTGTTTATACGCCGATGCATCCTCTCAAACGTCCATTCCTGCTAGTTGAACGGTGCGCGCCTTGCTAAAACGAGGCAAAATTATATATTTTTTTTAAAATACATTCTAAAAATAGTTGTGTAGTCTTAGTAGGTCTAAAGCAGTGTTTATCAATGGGGGCGGTACCGCCCCCTGGGGGGCGTTTTCAAGATGTCTGGGGGCGTTCTGATGGGTCGCAACGATTGAGGGTCGCTACTTCCATTCAGGGGGGCGTTGTGTACATTTTTTCATTTAGCATCGAAAGAGAAGTAATGCGAAACGATGTGGCTTATCTTTCAGATATATTTGAAAAGTTAAATGAGGTTCTTCTTAAGCTACAAGGAAATGAGATCAGTCTGATTAAAGTGAAAGGAATTATCATGGGGTTCATCAATAAATTGACATTATATAAAAATAATCTTAGTCGCCGAGAACTTTCTCATTTTCCATGTTTACTGCTGTTAGGTGGGGACAGGTTTAAAGATTCAGATTTAGAGGTTTATTGCAGTCATTTGGACGCTATTAAAAATGATATGAGCATAAGATTTAAAGACTTGCAAGAACTAATAATACCGGATTGGGTGATTAATCCGTTTGAATCAGACGTGAAACTAGTTAGTCAACATTGCAAGAAGAATAAATTGAGCTACAAAATGACTTCGAGGCAAAAACACGATTCAGTCACACACATTACGAAAAATGTTGGATCCAGCAGAGGCTTGCGTATCTCGTTCTTTGGCGTGAAACTAAATTGCTAATTACAGCATTCCCAACGTCGTATTTGGTGGAGAAGGGGTTCAGTGAAAGTAGTGTTGCTACTAAAAAAGCAACGAAACCAACTGCAGATTTGTAACAGGAGATTTGAGACTTCTTTTAACAAACTTAGAACTAAATATTACAAAACTGGCTGAGTCACACCAAGCGCAAGGATCTCATTAAGTTTCATTAGTGAGTGAATTTTTACATAATTATATCATTATTATCAACTAATAATTTTTCCAATTTTTTCATGTTTAAAGTAGTTACATAAGGAGAGGGTTAAATATTCAGATTTGAAGATATATATATGCAGTTATTTAGGCGCTATTAAAATGATATGATTATGATATTTATGGAGTTGTAAGAACTAATTTTATATCATTTTCTCCGCCAATTTGTAATTCAACGATAATGAACTTGTGGTGTATATAATTCCGTACTTAAACTCATATTTAATATAACTATGCTTTTATAAATGTGCTTTCTCTTTTTCTTTATATTATAAGAAAAGATAACTCATTAACTGCATTGCTTTTTTAAAAGTATGGTGGAATATATTTTATGTGTGTGTGTGTGTGTTTGTGTATACACGATAAAGAGCAAGGGGGTGTTAAAAGGGTGGGGGGCTTTTTAAAATATTAGTTGTCAAAAGGGGGCGTTGCTACTATCAGGGTTGAGAAACACTGGTCTAAAGGGTATTACCCATTTTTTTTTTAATATATTATTTTTTTCATGCTTTCTACTTAGCTCTCGCTTTCTTTCCTTTCCCTGACGAAGTCCTTGTGGCCGCAACGTTGGCTATAGTCTTTTTCTTTTGTCCTAGTTACACGAATAACTTATTTCTTCATATTCATCCACCCCCTACACCACGTCTTACTGCAGTCACCCTCCTATTCCTCAACCCACTTATTTTGTGAGACATTTTAATTCTCAGGTTCACCAGTGATTGGGAAGGGAGAGAGAATAAATAGCTAAAATCGGTAAATGAACAACTTAAATCTCCATATTTTAGTAAAATCCGTAAATGAACAACAACCTAAAACTCCATATTTTATATTCTTTAATTTTTCTTTTCCGTTCCATCGCTGCCGTGAAGCGTCATACAAAAAGCCCTTCTTGTTGTAGCATTTATGTGATATTGTCTATCCAACTGTATCCTGGTCTTCTCTGTGCCCTGAAACCAGATATTCTAGAACACGGTCAAAGCCGCTTAAATTTATGTCTCCCTATATTCTTGATGTAGGAGATAGTGCCTACAATTTTTTGTGATGTCATCAATTATCATTCTGTCTCTTCTGACTTTTCTTAAGCGTCTCATTTCACAGGATATGATTTTTCTCTGCTGCGATTTTGATTATGTGCCATGCTTGAATCTGATAGCAGAGAGTTTGTTAACTTTTTATTTAGTCATTTATGATAAAGACATTTTTATCATGAATATATATATATATATATATATATATATATATATATATATATATATATATATATATATATATATATATATATATATATATATATATATATATATATATATATATATATATATATCCCTTCATATATACTACTATGGGAATGCATATACATCAATGCTATATATATGGGGTTATTTATAGTCCCTTCTTGTTGTGTGAGCTTCTTTTTGCCCAGTCTGAGGTGGCGCCGTAGATAGATAGCATCGCCACTTGGTGTGATCGGCAGCTTCATCCTCCCAAATCTCAGCTGCGGTCGCTCAACTGTTCTTTTGCTATCTGTCATAAATGTTATATATATATATATATATATATAATCGGCGTGACACGGACCTCAGTTTGTAATTAGCCGGTACATTTTTTCGTGCTTTTATATCAGTTTCTACCAAGCTTATATATCAACGTGGCTTTCGATCCTTCAGGGGGCTGGTATATTACTGACTCTCACAGACAAACAGCATATTCAAATAACAAGATAACTCAGTTGAGGCATGTTCAGTCTCCAATGTTGATAATAATATTCGGAGCCTTAGCATCTAATTATATATATATATATATATATAGATTATTGATCAAAACATACTGACTAATCCCAAACGGCATGTCGTCAGTTCTAATTAGGACAACCGCTAATACACAGGCATGTGAGACAAAACACGAGAGGTGGTTTGAACAATATTTACATATACTAAACAACACTTGCCAACCACGTGACTAGCTTGCGCCTCCTAATCATAGCAGTAACTACGTAATATTGCAGCATATATTCTCAAACACATACGATGCGCAACTAATCATTTAACATAGATAGGACACATTCTCTTTAGCGTGCAAATCACCACGTGACAGTATAATCCCGTTATTACTAATTGCCTAAGTGGAACGTCATGTAACGAACAATTACAAAATCCCGGTAGCTTTTCGAGAAAATACTGAAAAGTCGCACATTGCACTGTGAAAGCTAACTTGAACATCCATTAAAATAGCACGCAGGTCTTTCAATTCGTTCGTGGTGCATTGACCATTGACGGTAAGTCTTTATTAATTTGACTACAAGGATTCAATGAAGATGAAATGGGATGAAATGAAATGAAATGACCAAAGTAAAATGAGTACCGTTATCAAGGGATGCAGCAGATAGAACATAACATAATTTTTTCTCGTCATGGTTTGGCGGACCACTTGCTCGTATTCTTAACATTTGCTTGTTGTCATGTCATTTTAAAACCGGTTAATGCGACTCATATCTCTGTGTATATTTATTAAGCAGTAGTGTATTTTTTTATTCCCCATGCTACCAACCAGTTTCATTCATTCATTCATAACCCTCTACTCCCAAAGGAGCATAAGCCTTCAACAAACACAAGCAAAGTCCTTGTTGCAGTATATTTTGTTTACTGTTGCAAGTAAGGTTGTTGTTGGTGGTATTCTTCTCGTGGCATGAAGTGAAGAGTAGAAGTGGCCGACATGGCGTGTGTGTATAGATAAGGCAACATACGCGAATGGGTGTAAGTTCTTGATCAATTATTCACAGTATACACACCCTTCATACCACATGCAGAAGTCAGGAAGGTTGAAAACGACTTGCACGGTTCCAACGATTTATTACGATAACATCACGGTGACATCAAACAAACATACTGTCATTAGGACAAGGTTCAGGCACATCAACATCACGTAGATAATATTAATTCACTGCATCCAAAACGACAGAGACTATGGCAAAATATAGCCGCATATATGGCGGGCTTCAAAATATCAAATGTTCTCTGTGTTTCCTCTGACAAAACATGCCAGGTAACTCTTTAGCAATATAGCCGCATAAATGGCGGGCTTCAAAATATCAAATGTTCTCTGTGTTTCCTCTGACAAACAAGTCATATAATTCTTTGCCAATATAAGCCGCATAAGTGTCGGGTTTCCATATATAATATTCTCTATAATTCCTCTGACAAACAAGTCATATAATTCTTTGCCAATATAAGCCGCATAAGTGTCGGGCTTCCATATATAATATTCTCTATGTTTCCTCTGACAAACAAGTCATATAATTCTTTGCCAATATAAGCCGCATAAGTGTCGGGCTTCCATATATAATATTCTCTATGTTTCCTCTGACAAACAAGTCATATAATTCTTTGGCAAGATAACAATATCAATATTCTCATAATCTCTCCGCCGCACCAGGAGAAAGTCACCTCAGTATATCAGCCAACCATCTTGGGCTGGTAGCATCATAATACAAAGTTCTTGGCTACAAAAAATAGTTTAAAGGGTATTTTTACCTTCACTGCCATCCAAGAATAAAACACAAAACATTCGCCATCCTTGGCTCTCATTAATATGTCAGAATTATAACAGGGGAAAAATCTCAAACATTTTTATCACACAGAGGACTCTGTTCCCCGTTCACACAGTCCGAGAAAAATGGTTGAACACCTTCTCAGCTGCAAACGCCCAGGCCGACTGTCACGAGATCCAGTCTCCCGGTCCCGCCAAACCAACACGCATGCGGCGATAATCGCGTGACGTGAGTTTAGCTCCCACGAGAACAAACTGAAACGTTCTCGTGAACTGTTCTAGAAAAATCTACGAACAGAAAATCTTAAATAACCAAATGGCAAGTCAAGGGAGATAACAACTAAATCAGACCTGTACCAAAAAATATTACAGCCTGTAATCTCCCTTAGACCATAGTTTAAAAAAGTTTACATCCCTAGCTTAAGACAAACAGACTTTAACAGTCTACCAGGAAAAAAAATGATAACTTTTTTTTTTGGGAAAACATACATCGAATAGAAAAAAACTAAAGAGGGCGGTAGCATACAAATATCTAGACTTAAGTATAGTCTATAACAAATCATAAATACAAGAGGAATGCAGATAGAGCCATGATATCATAAGTAAAAGTAGAAAAGTGACGAGTAAACAAAGACAAGATGGGATACGAAAGGAAAGAGTAATGAAGAAGGGAAGCAATGTCTAAGAATGAAGAAGACAAAAATATGACGAGGTAATCACATGCATAGCATAAATGAATACCATAATAATATAGCAATGTACATGACAATCTGAATATACTTACACACCCCAAAATAAAAATAATGAGCATGATAACCTAGACAACATGCTCATAACGCATAATTGATGCGCTGATGAAGGGCATCAAAATGTATATAACGCCATAATGTCAGGCTATACTGACGCACAATGGAGCGTCTGGTGAGAACAAAAAATTATCTCACAACGTTAGAAAAACTATTTTCTCAAAGTAATACCATTATATAAAAAATGGGGTGCCACAATCGCACAATAAAGTGCTGGCAACATTACAATGCTAGAAATAATTACATTCGTATGACTTCATATATGCCGACAAAAACAACAATATCAACATGTCTCGCAAAGATAAATTACAAAGATAGAGGTGTCATTACCATATTAAACTTATAACATAGTAATCTACAGCAGTATAGTGACACCAATATTTTATCATCAAAAGGTTATATCATATCATAATGTAATATCTTTCAACATAATGTCGTATACTAAAGTACAATAATGTTAACTATCTGGAGAATTCCGAAGTCGCAGAACATTCTGTACTCAAGAGGGCACCACAGACATCTAAAGTAGCGTCAAATGCCAAATGGTAAGCAGGGACGTCTAATCTTGAAATAACTGGTAAACTGTTGAGACCCTCCATATAACAGCACTGATTCGCTGTGAGAAAATACAAATGACACAATTCTATCTGATAACCGTAGGATTTTATAATATACAATAGTTAATTCTACATTCTTAGCTATCAAATGTGGCCGTGCAAACTTCCGACCCCTATATGGTGATAATCAAACCTTCCTCCGTTACTCTAGAGACGGTAACAGAGAAAGTAATACAACTAGTCCAGAATCCTGAATTACCCAGGGTTATAAAAGTATGTGAGAAAAATAGCAGCATGTAGTTTATGTAAAGAAAAGTCGTGAGTATACACATGATACCCACGTCAAAAGGCAAATCTATAAGATGGTAACTATGACCAAGAGTGTCATAATGGCTGACAATCTGAGATTTTGCGTAAGACCAAAAAAATGCAGATGATAAATGTGTACATCCTAACGGCTGAACTGACGTCATAGCCTGTGTACTGGGCAAAGAGAAAAACAAGAAAAATACAATAAAGATGCAAAACCAGACATTGGTAAACTTGGACCTAAGTCGAAGTTTAAAAGAAAAGCAGTAAGTACGACAAAAAGTCGTAAAAGACGAAGAAACTGAGCTAACCGGCCCAGCAAGAAAAGTAAAGAAACTGATAAGGTATAGGTATGTACTTGTAGCAAAGTTAATTTTGCTGGAGAGGTTATGATGGTAAAAGATAATGAATGTTGTTATGTATGTGTCAACCGTGTGAGGTCAAGCTATGTAAGACCTTGAGTCTAATAGATGATGTTGATGAATTCTCAAGGGACCTAACGCTACCTCTCTAGATCTCACACGGTGCTGAATATTATTTCTAATGTGTGGTGTTTGATGTGGCTAGTGTATAGGGTATGCAATGAAATGATGGTACATCAAAACAACACAATATAACTCACTATAAGGAACTTAATAAGTCTGTGGTTTAAGTTTGAATTTAGAATATTTTTTGTACAATTTTATTGTGCCTGTCCTTATCTTTCTTTGGACAGGTCTTTAAAACTGAAGAAAATATATGTTACACTAAGAGTGAACTAAAAACAAGGACTCTGGGTCCAACAATAATAATATTAATATTAAAATGTTCCTTCAGGTGTTTTCACAGACTATTATTTACTAATTATTGATGTGAGTCAGTTATTGGAGGAGCTGTGGTTGTCATCATCCCCCTGAGAGTTATAGTTTATTTGTAGGGAATCAATTTTACTCCCAATAAATTGTCAGAGTGCCCAGACTGTGGCACATCACCTTTAATTTCCCACGTGTAGATTCAACTCGATAGTATTTCTCTGCAAAGAACTGCTGCTCTCAGAGATTCACTTGATAATAATATACAGAATATGCTGTACTGGAGACGTTACTGTCTTCTTATAGTACTTCAGGTTTCCTGTCACCGGCTGGTAACAGGAAATAAAACCCTGCAACATAAAAGTCAACTTGGCCTTTTCATATCTGGTGTATATTTCACTTACTCTCTACATATGATTTTGGGGTCAGCCTCGTGTGCAAACAAAGTGCACCAGCCCCTAAATTATATGAACTCACATCCTACTATGACCACATGTCAGGTCCATATGGCAGATACGCCACTGTCATTTCTCCATAGTTCTCTTCAATACAATTTAATAGGAGTATGTACATCTCCTTCTATATGATTTTTCTTATATATATATATATATATATATATATATATATATATATATATATATATATATATATATATATATATATATATATATATATATATATATATATATATATATATATAAACGCTCTAGGCATGTTAATAAGTGTTCCTCGAACACTGAGGCTTGCTATTCTATCGTGGTCTTACCATAATTGTCAATTACAACAATGCAATATTCAAACATAAATCAAATGAGAATACCCAAACTGTCTCTTTAGGCATGTCATACACTTTCCCAATTGGCAGTATCAAACTTTTGCCTTTTCAAAGAATACATAATAATAATTCAATTCCCCTTACCACAATTCAATGAAATAAAACCACAGGTACGATGACTGGCACACATTCAGTTCTGCCGCAGGCTAGACTGTGACTATTTATTTTATTAGTTTTAGTTTTAATAACAAAGTCATACTTCTATTCTCAACGTCCTGAGTCTGGAAATGATTCTATTAAAAATGGCGACAAGCCTTGGAAGCTTGGGATATTATAAAAGAGGCTGGCCAATGAAATCTAGCGGTCCCCCGTTTCGATTTGAAATTTTAAAAAACAAAACTCCAAACAAACTGCGTGTTTCACAGTCTGTTAGTAATTCTGTCTTGGATATCACTCTACAAATATACTTAGTTTGGACCACCCAATAATATCTCTCCTATCCACCTATTACTAACCAATCAAATTTCACTTTCCCCTCTCATGCCTCTTTTCAAAACGCGTTCAAAAAATTGTAATAGATAGCGAATGCAAACATGAGGGTCTGTTCGTCAATGCGTCTGTAACTATCTAGTATTATGACCATATATTTATTATTATCTGGAGGAATTTGTATTTTAAAACATATTATTACTCAGGAGAAGATATTCTATTAAACTAACCAAGTTTTATGGCCATATCCCTTGTAATAAAGAATTCCATATATTTTCCATAATATTCGTAAATTTCTACTTTTCTATAAATACTCCATCTTTCCCCCTCTCTCCCGTTGTTCAAACTGAAACCACTCGTCCGTTACGTCATAAAATGTACTACTTGGCAGGCAATGCACTGTCTGTGTGTTTATACATTTCCACTGTGTGACTATAGAACGAACAAATATTGGCCTTACATAAATTTTTGCTTCAAACATGTTATGTGGAAAAGGGTTACGTCTTGATTTGTTTCAAACATGTTCTATTTAATTTTACCCTACGTTATCACTACCCGACGCGTTCGCTGCCAATTTGTGTTTCAAACCAACGCGTGACAATGGTATCATTTTTCTGTTGCTCCTCTCTCACTCCTTCTAGACGAATAAGCCTTTCGTCTCAAAATATTATAAATAGTTTTTCAAGGACATTAGAAACGATAGTACCATTTACTCTACAATACTGTATGCTAAAATCAACACGATGGTGGCGTGGGCGAAGAAGAAGCGTCACAACTCCACTATTTTTATTTCTACATTATTTTATCGTTATAAACAAATGGTATTATTACTATTTGATCGGTGTATCAATGTAAATCACCACACATCTCCCCACTTAAGAACATGCTTCTGATGCAAGTTCAAGAACAGTGAGACACATAGATCAAATTTGCTCCTTAGCCCTTGTGAATACTCTGATTTTCGTCAAAAGGATGCCTACTCAAGAAATCCGCACCCAAGTTTTGTGAACCAGGAAAGTATTCAATGGTAAATGAATAAAGTTGGATGAGCAACGACCACCTTAATAAACGAGCATTTTCATGCTTGGCCTGTGACAAAAAATACGAGGGGTTGATGATCTGTTTGGACCACAAATGGTCTACCATAGAGATAGATCTGGAACTTTTTTATAGCCCAGATCAAAGCTAAACACTCTTTCTCACTTGTTGAATAGTTTGTTCCGCCTTGTTCAACTTGCGGCTAGCATAAGCGACTTGGTTCAATTCCCCATTTGGTGAAGAGGACCTTTGTAACAAAGTGGCCCCCAGGCACACATTGCTTGCGCCCGGTCTTACCACGAATTCCTGAGTCAAATCAGGCAATTTTACAATAGGCTTGCTAGTGAGTTTTTCCTTTAACTCTTGGTATGCCAATTCACACTGTGCTGACCAAATAATTCTATCAGGTTGGCCCTTGCGAGTTAAGTCCGTCAGAGGAGCACATATAGAGTTAAAATTCTTTATGTATTTTTTATAAAATCCACACAACGAAACAAAAGATCGCACATCTTTCTTTGTCTGTGGTCTCGGCGCTCTCTGCAGTTTCTCAAGGTTCTTGGGGTCAGGGGTCATGCTACCCTAATATACAGTATGTCCCAAGAATTCCAACTCTTTACATCCAATACAACATTTTGTTGGTCTAGTGGTCAAATTAGCCTCTCTGAGTCTATCAAACAACATAGTCAAAGAGTTAACGTGTTCCTCAAACGTTTCAGTAGCGATGAGGATATCATCCATAAAATTAGTGATGCATGGATTATTCAGTGGATCCAACAATTTTCGCATCATCCTAGAAAACACACTCGGAGCATTTTTCAACCCAAACGGAAACATGTTGAACTCATAATGTCCTTCCGAGGTGCTAAAGGCTAAATAAGGTCGAACCTCAGGCTTCACTGGGATTTGATAATAGCCTTTGCTAAGATCAACCTTAGAAAACTATTTGGCCTTGTTCGACCTGGCAAACAGCTGATTTGTATCAGGTAATGGATCCACCTGACCTTCTGTGACAGCATTCAGTTTCCTGTAATCTATGCACAGTCTATGTTCCCCAGATGGTTTCCGCAACAAAACCACACTAGAGCTATATGGAGATTCACTGTGAGAAATAATCCCTTCTTTCAATAGATAATTATCGATCTCCTCTTTCAAAGCTTTCTCCTTAGCGAAAGGAATAGAATAGGCTCGCATACAGATTGGTGTTGGGTCTATTAACTTCATATCATATTCCAACAAATTGGTGTGCCCCGGTTTGTCCGTTAACACATCCGTATGATCATCCAGAACCTTTTGAACCCGCTCCCTCTGATTTTTCGTCAAGTGTTTACTGACTTTTACCTGTGCAGCTGTCTCACAGGGGTTTAGGGGGTATTCATGAGAGGTGAGTGGTTCTTTTTTCAGCGAATTATCTACGTTCTGCGAGAACAAGTGTACTAACACCATTCCATGCGACATTCCTTTTATAACAGTTAACGAAGTTTATAACTATCTTATTGATCTTAAAGATAACAACTCATCGGGACTTGATGGAATCAGTAATCGAATACTGCGTTATGCTGCACCAGCTATTACTGATACACTAACATACATATATAATCAATGTCTCGCAAGGAGCTACTTTCCATCTGCCTTTAAAATCGCTAAAGTATACCCTCTTGTTAAACCTGGTTCATCAGATAATAACAACCTTGGTAACTATAGGCCCATTTCTCTTATATCGTCGCTGTCCAAACCACTGGAAAAACACATACACAAAACAGTAATAGAACACCTAGCCAATAATGACCTGCTAGTTGAAAGTCAGTCGGGATTTAGACCAAAACATTCATGTCACACAGCCTTAACAAAACTGATAGACAACTGGCATCTAAACATCAATAACGATAATTTGTGTGGCGCAATCTTTGTAGACTTTAAAAAAGCATTCGATATGATAGATCACACTATTTTAATCAGAAAATTAGAAACAATGAAAGTAAATCTTAAGCTGGTGAAGTTAATTAAATCATTTCTGACAGACAGACAACAAGTGGTGTCTTACAATAATTCTTTGTCCAACCCAACTGTTGTCGATATCGGTGTTCCCCAGGGCTCTATTTTCGGCCCTCCTCTCTTTGCCGTATACATTAATGATCTTCCTCTGCACATCAAACATTCATCCTGTGACCTGTTTGCCGATGACTGTACTGTTTACACTAGTGACAAAAGTTGCACTGCACTAGAACTATCTTTACAAACTGACACACATAATATTTTTAAGTGGAGCAACGAGAATCGAATGCAAATAAATATTAGTAAAACGAAGTGTATGTTAATATCAACCAGACAAAAACTACAAAACTCGCAGAAAACAACACTTCAGCTCTACATTGGAACATCACTAATTGAAAACGTAAATGAACATAAAACTCTAGGTCTAACTGTTGACCAGCACCTAAGTTGGAACTCACATGTAAGTGCACTCACTAAGCTAACGGCACAAAAAGTTTACCAATTAGCCAAAATCAAACACTTCCTGGATGAGGGGGCAAGGAAAATGTTCTACACATCTCAAATACAAACATACCTAGACTATTGTTCCACAATCTGGGATGGTTGTTCCATATCCAACACAAAAAGGCTTCATTCACTTCAAAAACGTGCAGTGCGCCTAGTTGCTGATAAACACCAAACACATTGTATAGATCTATATAACTATCTTAAAATATTACCCCTTAGAAAGCGCTTCCTATTTAACAAAGCTAAATTCGCTCACAAAATCTTGTCACATAATGATCCAACGTATCTGTGGCCACTTTTAAAATTCAATGAAAAACGTAGTCAGCGCTTAAACCAGTTAGAGGTACCCAAGCCGAGGCCAGATTTGTACAAGAAGAGCTTGGCTTACTCAGCTGCTCGTCTTTGGAACAATCTTCCACATGACCTGAAAAACATGCACAGTCCCTACTCATATAATCGTAGGCTGTTCAAATACATTATGAGTGCGGATTATATGCCGCCCTAAGGGATTACGTTTCGAATTATTATTATCTAATATACTGTATGGAGGGTCTGATGATCTAGTTTTTCATTTTAATATACCTTACTTCTTAATTGTAATCAGATACTGTAAATGTATGCTTTTATACTATTTATAATGTTGCATCGCCGTTAAACTAATACCTTAAGTATGTTGGAGAATGTCTGGATACCTAGCAATAAAGATGAGTAAGAGGAAGGGCAAAATGCAAGACGGGCCTATATGTACGATTCTCATCTATCAGTCAATACCCTTTACCTCCCTAAGGAGCATAGGTCATAAAACTGGATCTCGTGTAGTGGAGGCGTCGACAATTCACTCCCTGTGGCAGTATCTGCTTGGGACTCAAAGTTGCTCACCTGTGAGAACATTTTCCGCATGCGCTTACAACACATGAAGTCCCAGCTACTTCAGCAGATTTCCAAAATGTCACGAGTTCTTATTATATGCCACCATTATCTGATTACGTTTCAAATTATGTCTTATTTACTGTATGAATGGTTTAGATTGTGTTTGTTTGTTTTTATTTTTTTTATTTTTTTATTATTTTTTTTTTTTAATTTTTTTTTTAAGGTATTAATTTTTGTTAATGTATTTTAATAAATAATTCCCCCCCCCCCCTCTCTTCTCCTTAAATTTGATTATGTCTGGATGTTACAAATGTATGTAATTTTTTTACCTGGATAAGGTTGTATGCTTAAATAATGCTAAAAATACATGTGCTATTGAAAGGATACGGTATGAAAGGTGAGCGAAAGGAAGGGCAGAATATTAGACGGGCCTGCGTGCCCAATTCTCAACCCTTTGAAAATAAAGTTCGTTCGTTCGTTCCCCGTTGCGATAGACAAGGTCATTAAGTGTGTTCCTTCCTGGATTTGCCTGTCCAGATATTTCTTTAGAAAGTTCACATGATAGATTTTCTCTTTCTCCTTCTTATCTATCTTATAGTTAGTTCTAGACACCTTCTCTAGAACTGTATATGGACCTTGCTATCCAATTTGCAATTTATTACTGCTGCCTGGTAGAAGAAGAAGCACCTTCTCTCCCACAGCTAGTTCCCTATCCTTCGCTTTCTTATTATAATATGCAGCATGTTTTTTCCTGGCTTGTCTCAAATTATCATTAGCAAGTTTCCAGCCAGTTTTAAGACGAGTGGTCAGCCCGTTCACATATTGATATGATGAGGTAACAGTCTCTTCTGCCTTCTCATCTGTCCACGTCCTTAACAAGGTTACATATGGACCTTTAATTTTGCTGACTTATTTTTCATGGCACCGGTAATGTCCCTTACATTGGAAGCCTTATGGTGAGGACGTTTGTTCCTTTTATCATCATTCACAAATCGTCCACTACCAATTCGTCTCCTGGGGTTTTCTCCCCACTTTAATTTCCTTGTGAGAGATCTTCCCTCTCTTTTATCTTCCTCCAGTTCACATAATTCCGACCGAGGGATTGTTGGCTTATTCTGGGGTAGACTCACTCTTTGTACTCGCCGCATAGTGGCCATTCTAACCAGTTCAATTGAAGACTGGGTGTGAAAAGGGGGTTCCCATTCCACTATGTCTATTATATTATATTTATTTTTCTCCTTATGTCCAGGCCTAAGTTTGCCCCATGGCGTTTCTAGGTCCTGATTATTATTTTCCCCACTTGTGGGTGTTCCCTCATGAAATATGCCGCAGGCTTCTACAACATTTTCAATGTCTATCATTACATCTGGCCAATAATATTTTTGAGAAACCTTTTGGCAGATGGTACCTACTTTCTCGTGGTCCCTATCTTTTCCAACATGTAAACTCCTTATTACGTCTGCCCTAAACATCTTGGAAAGTACCAGTTGTCCGTGACCATTTGAACGAGCTCCGGTCTTCCTATATAAGAGTTTATTCTTCATATAGTAATCTCCTTTGCATGGAGGTGTGTGGCATTTAGGCAATTTTTTAAAACATGGCTTGAGTGATCTGTCCTCAGCCTGTGCTTTCCGCATCTCCTCTGAATGAGTATTTATAGGTGTGGTAAAGTGGGATGATATAAATATTTATAGGGGACTTAGTGTACTGACTGAGATCAGCTGTGAAGGTATCTGTATCTAATAGGTGTAGTGTTTTACAGATAACCTTACTTGCTACCACATTTATAACTCAGTTAGAATTATTCTGGAATATTGTGATGACTACGGTAAATGTCTAGGGTTATGTAAATGATGAAGTGTAAGTCACAACAACAACAGACAGATAAACAATTTAATTTATTCCACCACACTTGACAACACTGTGACACTCACACACATTTAACACTCTATAAGACTATCTTAAATGAGTCACTGGTAAAGTTTCAAATATTTATGTATTAATTACTTTCACTATTATATATCCTGATTCAACTACAAAGTGAACCAGGAATCACATTCAAATGTAATCACAATTTATATGTACAGAATTTATAAATATGAACATTTTTGAGGGGTAGTTCATCTGAAATAATTTACACCAGTATACTCCTCCCTAATGGTCACTACGCCTCTGCAATTCCAGCATTAGTTCTTCTAATGAATAAGATAGGTGTCAGTGTACTGTTTGGCCATTCCATGCAGTTTTACTTTTCTCCGACACCTTCTGTTCAGGTTGGAGCACTATATAGGCCTTGCCTCATGTTCGCTACTGAACCACACACATATACAGACATAAATTATCAATTTACATTCAATTTTCATTAAAAAGATATTGAATATATCAAGCTTACCACAATTCATGGAATAATACACAGTTACGTTGACTGGCAATGAATATAGCACAATTTCGATCTGCCGATGTCCCAGGCTTTTATTTAGAAAAATATGCACTGGCGCTCAACGCACTGGTTCTTTAGTAAGTTTATTTGAAAATGTGGTCCTGACCTGACGCTCCTAATTGACTATATTGGCGGGTCTAACCAATCGAGCCATGTTTACACAGCTTTTCAAAAAAGTACCTCTACTACTGTTTCCCCTAACAACAAAGAAGTAGTATTTATAGTCCGACTAATCGTGTTTAGCCTTACATTTACTTTCCGCCAATCAAATAGGAGGTAACATGTTGGCCTATTTCCCGTACAATGGTGGTGTCAAAATCTGCCACTGAGCGATTCTGATTTTGGGGTTGTCTGACACCCTCACTATTTCTTTTGGCTATAATTTGTTAATTCCTAGACTATTTGCGTAACGTTTAACATATTCTTTGTCAGCAAGTCCTAAGGAACCCAAATATACAAATTTAAAGGAGCTAAGTGGCTGCGTTCAAAATATGTATTTTCTAGGATAGTCGTGTAGTTGTTTTTTTATTTTTTATGTTTAGAACCGCCACCTGTCCTGCTGTACTGTCAGACTAATGTCAGGATTTTAGACATAAAACAGTAGAATGTCATGTTTCCTAATAAGCGTTTTGTAAGTTTTTTAAACCTAACTCTCGTATGGGTAGTGTTTTTTATCACTGTCGATTTGAAAAAAGCTAGTGCTTGTGGCCTTACACGCGTGATGGTAGTAATTGTATAGCGAGACGCGTGTTAGTGTATAAAATGACATGAATGGAATATTAAATATAGGTCAGCTTGCGTATCTCAAGGTTTTTCTTAGAAATGCAGTACACGTTTTATCGTAGAAAGCGTGTATGCTGCAGTAGGCTTTTACTATCAACGTGAAACGTTACAATTTGCAGACGAAGTAGAAAACAAGGGGGATTTCGAGTACAGTCATTGTGACAGCACTGTTCTTTACCATTCTTCTTTCCTTTTATTGAATTTATGTGTTAGGCTTTACATTTACTTTTTAATTTATATATGTGGATTAGAATTTCACACGACAAATTCTCCCCACTTAAAACAGACGTTATATGTCAGTCTATAATTCTATATACACATAGAGAAATTTATTATCTTTCCTGGGGCTTAGGGTGATTCTCATCACACGGATGGCGGCTTAAAAAATCCGCTCCCAGATTTTTTTTCCACTTATATACTCTATGCTAAACTCATATGGTTGCATCAGTAATGACCAACGGAGTAATCTAGAATTTTCATGTCTAGCTTGCGCTAGAAACGACAAGGGTTTGTGATCCGTTTGCAACTTAAATGCCTTACCATACAGATAAATATTGAATTTCTTTATCGCCCATATTACTGCAAGACATTCCTTTTCGCTAGTTGAGTAATTAGTTTCAGCTTTATTCAACTTTCTGCTAGCATATGCCACTGGGCTTAATTCCCCATCCAATGCATCTGATTTCTGTAGCAAAGTTGCACCTAACCCAATATTACTGGCATCTGTCCTTACTATGAATTCTTGACTTAAGTCAGGTAATTTCAAAATAGGTTTACTTGTGAGCTTTTCCTTCAATTCTTGGTAAGCCATTTCACATTGGGGTGTCCATGTAATTCGATCTGGATTTCCCTTACGTGTCAAATCAGTTAACGGTGCACATATGGAATTAAAGTTTTTGATATACTTTTGGTAGAAACCACATAATGAGACAAAGGATCTCACGTCTTTCTTGGTTTGTGGTCTTGGGGCTTTCCTTAGTTTCTCTAAATTCTTTGGGTCAGGGGTCATGTTTCCCTGATAAACTGTGTGTCCCAAGAATTCTAATTCTTTACATCCAACGCAACATTTGGTTGGTCGGGCTGTTAAATTCGCTTCTCTAAGTCGATTAAACAGCATGTTCAGAGAGTCAATGTGTTCCTTAAATGTTTCTGTGGCTATAAGGATATCATCCATGAAATTTGTGATGCATGGATTATTCAGAGGGTCCAATAATTTTCTCATCATTCTAGAGAAGACACTAGGCGCATTCTTCAATCCAAATGGCAATCTATTAAACTCATAGTGTCCTTCTGAGGTACTAAAAGCTAGGTATGGTCTAACCTCAGGCTTTACTGGAATCTGATAGTATCCTTTACTCAGGTCCACTTTTGAGAAATATTTAGCTTTAATTAGCCTGGCAAACAACTGATTTGTATCCGGCAATGGATCCACCTGTCCTTCTGTAATAGCATTCAGTCTCCTGTAATCTATACAGAGTCTATGTTCTCCAGAGGGTTTCCTTAAAAGTACAACACTGGAACTATACGAAGATTCACTGTGTGAAATAATTCCTTCCTTCAACAAATAGTCTATCTCTTCCTTCAAAGCTTTCTCCTTAGCAAAAGGAATCGAATAGGGTTTCATACATACAGGTGTGGGGTCTATCAGCTTCATATCATATTCCAATAGGTTTGTATGCCCTGGTCGGTCTGTTAACACCTCTGCATGATTATCTAGAACCTGTTGTACTCTCTCTTTCTGATTTTTCGTTAAATGTGTACTGATTTTCACCTGTGCCGCTGTCTCACAGGGGTGTAATGGATATTCAAATGATGAAAGTGGTTCCTTTTTCATCTCCATGGCAATGGACAAGGTCAACAAGTGTGTCTCTTCCTGATGTTCTCTTTCCAAATATTTCTTCAGGAGATTCACATGATAGATTTTTTCTTTCCCCTTCTTATCTATCTTATAATTGGTTCTAGACACCTTCTCTAGAACTGTATATGGACCTTGCCATCCAATTTGTAACTTATTCTGGCTACCTGGTAGAAGAAGCAGTACCTTCTCTCCCATAGCCAAATCTCTGTCTTTAGCTTTCCTGTTATAATAGGCAGCATGTTTCTTCCTGGCTTGTTTCAAATTTTCATTGGCAAGTTTCCAGCCAGTTTTTAAACGAGTGGTCAGCTCATTCACATATTGGTATGAGGATGTAATATTTTCCTCTGCCTTTTCATCAGTCCACGTTCTTAACAGAGCTTACATATGGACTTTTAATTTTGTGGACCTATTTGTCCATGCACCGGTATGGTCTCTTCCACTCGAAGCTCTATAGTGATGATTTTTCTTCCCAGAATTATCATTTACAAAACGACCGCTACCAATTTTTTTCTTGGGGCTTTCTCCCCACTTAAAATTCTTGATGAGAGATTTCCTCTCTACATCCTCTTCCTCCAGTTTGTTTAAGTCCGATTGAGGGAATTTCGGCTTATCCTGGGGTAAGACATCTTTTTGCACTCTCTGCATAGTGGCCATTGTAAAACAGTTAAGTGAAGCTTGTCCGTGAAAAGGGGCTTCCCATTCCATTTGGTCCACTTTATCAAATTTATATTTCTTTCTATTGTCAGGCCTACGGTTGCCCCTTGGCGTGTCCAGGTCCTGATCACTGTTCCCACTTGTGGGTGTTCCCTCATGTGCTATGCTACACCTTTCTACAAAATTCTCAATGTCCCACCTTGCCTTGGGCCAATAATAATTGTGAGCCACCTTTTGGATGATGGTACCAATTTTCTCATGGTCCCCATCTTGTTTCACATGTAGGCTCCTTATTAAGTCTGTCCTATATCTCTTTGGAAGAACCAACTGTCCGTGACCATGGGATCTAGTTCCGGCCTTCCTGTAAATCAACTTGTTTTTCATGTAAAAATCTCCCTTGCCTGGTGTTGTATGACAAGTTGACAATTTCCTGAAACAAGGCTTGAGGGTCTTATCCCCAGCCTGTGCCTTCCTCATCTCTTCTGGAGTGGTATCTAACAGAATATCCTCCTCCTGTCTTGAGGTCGACCTGACCTGAAGGGTTGCCATAACTATAAGGTTCCTTCTGCAACGGTCAGTGTCATGATTGTTCATCTTACAATTTTTACACCACCTTTTCCCTTGGTTGAAAGATTTTCTTTCATCATATTTCCTTTCATCGAATTGTGGGGTTTTATTTTTATTGTCATACCGTGGCCTATCAAACTGGTGCTTACCTGTGTTTTGATCTCTAGGATCAAATTTATTAAAGTTCTGTGGTGCCCTAAAATTTTCCACCTGTTTCTTTTTGTTACCTGATACCTCTGCCTGAGCCGCTTGATACCTTTCAGCAACATTTAGCAACTCACCCAGCCTCTCTGCACCTTGTTCCATGAGAAACTTTCTCAGGTCTGGAGCCATGGACTCTCTTAATTGTTCTATAAGGACCATTTCCTTAAGATCTTGGGTTTTCCCCAGAGAAGTCCATTTCTCCAAGTATGTCTCTAACCGTGCAGAGAACTGGTGATAGGTTTCACCTGACAGTAGTTTAGCATTCCTAAATTTTTTCCTATAAAATTCTGCATTCTTTTCATATCTTAATAAAAGAGCCTGCTTTAGCATGTCATAATTTTCCTGATCACCTCTGCTCATTTTGGCAAAAACTTCATAAGCTGCCCCACGAAGCCCTTGAGATAACTTTAAGCTCCACCTTTCTCTCTCTAACCCATATGTGGTAGCTAATAGTTCATATCTATTTAGATAGCTCTCAATATCATCGTCTTTCTCAACAAAATGATCTAAATGAAAATTCATAGCTGAGGTTGAGGCTCCCTGGCTAGCAGTGGCATCAGAGGTAAAGGGACTGGCACCATTTTCAGGAGCATGGCCTTGAAACTCAAACTCCCTTAGTCGTAACTCATGTTCCCTTTGTAATCTCTTCTCCTCCTTTTCTGCTTCCCTCTCTGCAGTCAATCTTCTTTCTTCTGCAGCCTGTCTTCTTTCCTCGGCTTCCAATGCTTTAGCCTCTTTGTCAGCCTCAATCTGCAACCTCTTAGTCTCAGCCTCAGCCTCAAATTGTAACTTCTTAATTTCCTTTTCAGCCTCTAACTTTCTTTCGGCCTCTTTTTCTAATCTTCTTTCTTCCCGTTCAATATATTTGTCACATTCAGCAGTGACATAAGCAATCATAATTTGCCCGTCCATTCCTAACTCTTTCGCAGTCTGTACAGCAGCACATCGAAATTTGGCCAGGTCCGCCATTTTCTAACAGGTAAATTTATATAATGTCTAACTAAACAATACAATCTGATATCACTTATCCAAAGACACCACAGGCACTGGGAGCTCAACGTTAGTTATTTTCACCCAAGGATACCTTTTTAATTTCTATTATTCCCTGAAATGAATTACCCCCAATATTTTTAATAGGGAAAGTCCGACTAATCGTGTTTAGCCTTACATTTACTTTCCGCCAATCAAATAGGAGGTAACATGTTGGCCTATTTCCCGTACAATGGTGGTGTCAAAATCTGCCACTGAGCGATTCTGATTTTGGGGTTGTCTGACACCCTCACTATTTCTTTTGGCTATAATTTGTTAATTCCTAGACTATTTGCGTAACGTTTAACATATTCTTTGTCAGCAAGTCCTAAGGAACCCAAATATACAAATTTAAAGGAGCTAAGTGGCTGCGTTCAAAATATGTATTTTCTAGGATAGTCGTGTAGTTGTTTTTTTATTTTTTATGTTTAGAACCGCCACCAGTCCTGCTGTACTGTCAGACTAATGTCAGGATTTTAGACATAAAACAGTAGAATGTCATGTTTCCTAATAAGCGTTTTGTAAGTTTTTTAAACCTAACTCTCGTATGGGTAGTGTTTTTTATCACTGTCGATTTGAAAAAAGCTAGTGCTTGTGGCCTTACACGCGTGATGGTAGTAATTGTATAGCGAGACGCGTGTTAATGTATAAAATGACATGAATGGAATATTAAATATAGGTCAGCTTGCGTATCTCAAGGTTTTTCTTAGAAATGCAGTACACGTTTTATCGTAGAAAGCGTGTATGCTGCAGTAGGCTTTTACTATCAACGTGAAACGTTACAATTTGCAGACGAAGTAGAAAACAAGGGGGATTTCGAGTACAGTCATTGTGACAGCACTGTTCTTTACCATTCTTCTTTCTTTTTATTGAATTTATGTGTTAGGCTTTACATTTACTTTTTAATTTATATATGTGGATTAGAATTTCACACGGCAATAGGATTATCCTCCTCCTTCTTTGACTGTGATCTGGTCTGCATTGTTGCTATGATCACAGGTCTCTTGGGATTCCCCCAAGAAGACATATCTACACCCCAATATCAGAGGGTAGATTGGTTCGTTTATCACTGCGGCTTTAATCCCTCCTTCCACATAGCGAGTTTTTACAGTTATCCTGGCGATGGGAAGTGTCATGGTTGCTACGTCCTTAGTTGCCCCTTGTATCTCCACGGTTTCTGTGGTATACTGATACGGGTTTACTAGGTGAGAACTCACAACTGAATCAAAATCTAGTCCAGTATCATAAAGGCACCTGATGGTGACCCCATTGCATACAACGTCTTCACAAACTGGGGGGTGATAAGGTTCCTGCTGTCCAGCGGGTTTGTCCTTTAATCCCTTGTTCCCTGTTTTCATAGCAGCGAAGGTAGAAGGTTTCCTTTTACAAACTTTGGTGTTATGAGTGTCCCTCTTGCACCATTTACACCATAACTTTCCTTGGTGGAAAGGTTTTCTTTCATCTTATTTTCGGTCATTGAACTGGGGGTTTCTATCTCGATAATCATTTCGTGGCCTATCAAAGTTTGGCTTACCTTTGTTACCCTGATCTTTGTTATCCAATATATTATAGTTTTGTGGGGCCTTATAGTTATCTACATGCTTCTTTTTTGTGCCAGCTACCTCTGCCTGGGCCGCCTGATACCTCCGAGCGACATTAAGTACCTCACCCAACCTCTCCGCACCTTGTTCCATGAGAAACTTTCTCAAATCTGGAGCCATGGACTCTCTTAATTGCTCTATCATGATCATTTCTTTAAGATCTTGGGTCTTCCCCAGAGCAGTCCATTTCTCCAAATAGGTTTCCAATCTGGCAGAGAATTGATGGTATGTCTCCCCAGACAAAAGCTTGGCATTTCTATACTTCTTCCTATAAAATTCTCCATTTTTCTCATATCTTAACAACAGAGC
Source organism: Oreohelix idahoensis (assembly GCA_024509875.1). Lineage (NCBI taxonomy): Eukaryota > Metazoa > Mollusca > Gastropoda > Stylommatophora > Oreohelicidae > Oreohelix > Oreohelix idahoensis. Next base: position 67,282 of record JAMPIV010022372.1, read on the forward strand.
CTGCTTTAACCTGTCATAATTGTCTTGGTCATCTTTACTCATCTTTGCAAACACTCCATAAGATGTTCCCCTAAGACCCTGGGACAACTTTAAACTCCATCTTCCTTTTTCCAACCCATAAGTGGTGGCTAAAACCTCAAACCTGCTTAAGAATGATTCAATGTCATCGTCCCTCTCAAAAAATTATCTAAATAGAACCCCATGGCTGAGGTTGAGACTCCCTGTCTGGCAGTGGCATCGGAGGTAGAGGGGCTGGCACCATTTTCGGGAGCATGGCCTTGAAATTCCAACTCCCTTAGTCGTAACTCGTGCTCTCTCTGTAATCTCCTCTCCTCCTTTTCAGCCTCCATCTGTAACCTCTTCTCCTCCTTTTCAGCCTCCATCTGTAACCTCTTCTCCTCCTTTTTAGCCTCCATCTGTAACCTCTTCTCCTCCTTTTCAGCCGCCAGTCTTCTTTCCTCTGCTTCCCTTTCGGCAAGCTGTCTTCTTTCCTCTTTTTCAGCCGCCAGTCTTCTTTCTTCTGCTTCCCTTTCGGCCTTTTTTTCTTCTAATTGAAGCCGTTTAATCTCAGCCTCCCTATCGCCTCCAATGCCTAGCCACTTTGTAAGCCTCAATTTGCAATCTTTTAATTTCTTTTTCAGCCTCTAATTTTCTTTCTGCCTCTAACTTTCTATCTTCCCTATCTCTTGCAATGAATTTATCAACTTCAGCTGTTACATACTGGACCAGCTCTGGCCCATCCATACCCATCTCTTTTGTAGCTAGCACAGCAGCAGATCTGAATTTGGCCAGGTCTGCCATCTGATCAATTTTAAAATGTTATAAATTTACTACTATAATAATAATAACAATTCAAATTAACTTATTCCAGGCTCTGACAATTTATCAACTTTCCCAAATTCTTGTGTAAATTTCAATAATGGGGATTCCAATGATGTTACTAAGTATAATCCCGGACGAGCCCCCAATTTATGTAGCAAAGCTAATTTTGCTGGAGAGGTTATGATGGTAAAAGATAATGAATGTTGTTATGTATGTGTCAACCGTGTGAGGTCAAGCTATGTAAGACCTTGAGTCTAATAGATGATTTTGATGAATTCTCAAGGGACCTAACGCTACCTCTCTAGATCTCACACGGTGCTGTATATTATTTCTAATGTGTGATGTTTGATGTGGCTAGTGTCTATGGTATGCAATGAAATGATGGTACATCAAAACAACACAATATAACTCACTATAAGGAACTTAATAAGTCTATGGTTTAAGTTTGAATTTAGAATATTTTTTGTACAATTTTATTGTGCCTGTCCTTATCTTTCTTTGGACAGGTCTTTAAAACTGAAGAAAATATATGTTACACTAAGAGTGAACTAAAAACAAGGACTCTGGGTCCAACAATAATAATATTAATATTAAAATGTTCCTTCAGGTGTTTTCACAGACTATTATTTACTAAGTATTGATGTGAGTCAGTTATTGGAGGAGCTGTGGTTGTCATCATCCCCCTGAGAGTTATAGTTTATTTGTAGGGAATCAATTTTACTCCCAATAAATTGTCAGAGTGCCCAGACTGTGGCACATCACCTTTAATTTCCCACGTGTAGATTCAACTCGATGGTATGTCTCTGCAAGAACTGCTGCTCTCAGAGATTCACTTGATAATAATATATAGAATACGCTGTACTAGAGACGTTACTGTCTTCTTATAGTACTTCAGGTTTCCTGTCACCGTCTGGTAACAGGAAATAAAACCCCTCAACATAAAAGACACCTTGGCCTTTTTATATCTGGTGTATATTTCACTTACTCTCTACATGATATGATTTTGGGGTCAGCCTCGTGTGCAAACAAAGTGCACCAGCCCCTACATTATATGAACACATCCTACTATGACCACACCTCAGGTCCATATGGCAGATACGCCACTGTCATTTTTCCATAGTTCTCTTCAATACAATTTAATAGGAGTATGTACATCTCCTTCTATATGATTTTTCTTCTATTTCTATATACACACACACATATATACTGCTCAAAAAAAGTTAAAGGCCACTTTCAATTTTTAGGTCATTTCAACTAAGCTGTTTTTTTAAAAACCTGAACACTCAGTCAAAAAAGTTTTGCAGCATTTTGTTGCATGCTTAAACAATGTTTGTTAATCTGACAATAAATCAACTCTGTGTTACGTGTGTGTACCTCCAAGGTCAATCAAATGTACGTGGTGGAAGGGGAAATAATGCATGTTTGAAAATGCTTCCTATGGCAAAGCCTGTTGATAACATTGCTGAAATTTGCTTTTCACGTGCAAGTCGTGACTATGGTGAACACATTTCACCCACTTTTCGGAAGTGTATATATAAACGCTCTAGGCATGTTAATAAGTGTTCCTCGAACACTGAGGCTTGCTATTCTATCGTGGTCTTACCATAATTGTCAATTACAACAATACAATATTCAAACTTAAATCAAATGAGAATACCCAAACTGTCTCTTTAGGCATGTCATACACTTTCCCAATTGGCAGTATCAAACTTTTGCCTTTTCAAAGAATACATAATAATAATTCAATTCCCCTTACCACAATTCAATGAAATAAAACCACAGGTACGATGACTGGCACACATTCAGTTCTGTCGCAGGCTAGACTGTGACTATTTATTTTATTAGTTTTAGTTTTAACAACAAAGTCACACTTCTATTCTCAACGTCCTGAGTCTGGAAATGATTCTATAAAGATGGCGACAAGCCTTGGAAGCTTGGGATATTATAAAAGAGGCTGGCCAATGAAATCTAGCGTTCCCCCGTTTCGAATTGAAATTTTAAAAAACAAAACTCCAAACAAACTGCGTGTTTCACAGTCTGTTAGTAATTCTGTCTTGGATATCACTCTACAAATATACTTAGTTTGGACCACCCAATAATATCTCTCCTATCCTCCTATTACTAACCAATCAAATTTCATGTTCCCATCTCATGCCTCTTTTCAAAACGCGTTCAAAAAATTGTAATAGATAGCGAATGCAAACATGAGGGTCTGTTCGTCAATGCATCTGTGACTATCTAGTTTTATGACCATATCTTTATTATTATCTGGAAGAATTTGTATTTTAAAACATATTATTACTCAGGAGAAGATATTCTATTAAACTAACCAAGTTGTATGGCCATATCCCTTGTAATAAAGAATTCCATATATTTTCCATAATATTCGTAAATTTCTACTTTTCTATAAATACTCCATCTTTCCCCCTCTCTCCCGTTCTTCAAACTGAAACCACTAATCCGTTACGTCATAAAATGTACTACTTGGCAGGCAATGCGCTGTCTGTGTGTGTATACATTTCCACTGTGTGATTATAGAACGAACAAATATTGGCCTTATCTAGATTTTTGCTTCAAACATGTTATGCGGAAAAAGGGTTACGTCTTGATCTGTTTCAAACATGTTCTATTTAATTTTACCCTACGTTATCACTACCCGACGCGTTCGCTGCCAATTTGTGTTTCAAACCAACGCGTGACAATGGTATCATTTTTCTGTCGCTCCTCTCTCACTCCTTCTAGACGAATAAGCCTTCCGTCTCAAAATGTTATAAATAGTTTTTCAAGGACATTAGAAACGATAGTACCATTTACTCTACAATACTGTCTGCTAAAATCAACACGATGGTGGCGTGGGCGAAGAAGAAGCGTCACAACTCCACTATTTTTATTTCTACATTATTTTATGGTTATAAACAAATGGAATTATTACTATTTGATCGGTGTATCAATGTAAATCACCACAGTACTAACAATTAAGTTTGTACATGTGGCAAGGAAAACGCTAGTAATTGGAGTAAAGAAGTTGCAATCAACATGACTGGATGTAGATTCAGTCGTAGAGAAGAAGTTAGTGTCTGTATCAGACCAAATCGAAGGATCTTCTTCTACAATAGTAGTTAAAGAAGAGTCAAAGTTAGAGCGACGACGTACTGAAGTATGTCGAACTGGGCTAAAAGAAGCACCAAAATTAGTATGATGAGCAATCGTATCATCAATACTGCAAGATTTCACCAAATTAGTAAAATGTATAACGTGAGAAAATTTTGACATAGTCCCTAAGGTAGAAGCAGTAAGATTATGTTGCCGTTCCCAAGCAGCAATTTGTACCGACGTAAAAACCTTTACACCATGTATCTGTCCGACAGTAAGGTCGGCGATAGGTGCTCTGAGCAAACATGCGTGTATATAACCAGTGAAAAATGGTGTGGCAATGTGGACTATGGCAGTCGGAAAAGTCTCAACTGGCCCGCCGAATGTCACACATTTCACCACATTACCTGTTGCACAAGATGGATGGACCAGAGACTGTCTAATTCCAACAGTTGCGCATCCAGAATCAAAGAGAACTGAGACTGGATGATTATTCACAAACCCCTTATGAAGAATAAGAGACCCTCTTCCGTCATGCGCAGCTGCGGCAGGAAGAGCGGGTAGAGGATGACCGCAACTCAAGGTAGTTATAGATGTAGGTTGGAACAGAGTTGTGCATTCCAGGCATTGAGATGCTCTCTCGAAATCGAAAGCAGAGCAACCAATAGCATTAGAGACACCATTATTATTATTACCTTGATCATTCTCAACCTGAGGTTCTTGTTGAGCAGAGTTAGCCTGGTTGTACGATCCATTATTTGGAGATCTACCGTTGTATTGCGATCTATCACGGCTATTATTACTATTGAAAGCATTATTATTTGCTCTACTGAAATTATTGTTCAGATTTGAACTCCAGTTAGCATCGTTGCGATTGCTATTCCCCCTTTGATCAAAATTCCCATTAAATGGGCTTTGTTGTCTCCGAGAAAAATTATTATAAGGTTGATAAACTCTATTGTAGTAACCTCTTCTAAAGTTCCTATAATTATTAGGACCAAAATGTTGAGGACTGTTAAATTGCCTCCAGTTTCCTGAAGAAGAATCATTACGTGATGGACCTCCTTGATTCTGTCCAAAATTACGATTATTCCTGTTATCAAAATTGCGCTGAGGCCTTTGAAATTTTCGACGAAAATTAGGACCATATGGTGTTGCTGAAGCAACAGGTAAACCTTCTTCGACTTTAGAGTTGCTAACCGTTACATTAGAATGTGCCGTCACGTATTGGCGACAGTATTGCTCCATATCTTTCAAATTTGGAGGCTTTCGCTCATGTAGAAAGGAAAGGAAATATGTACTCACTGACGACATAACTTTGTCTCGGAGTAATAAGTCGTTAAGGCTTCATATGTTTGTTCAGTTTTTGAAAGTTCGACCCACCGTGAAAACGTAAGGCTAATATCAGATATAAATTCTGAAAAATCTTTCCCTGTCTCTGGTATTAGAGACTTAAAGCGTAGGCGATAACCTTCTTCATCTAGTTGATATTTTTTAATAAGGCCGCCCTGACAACATCATAGTTATACTTGTCAAGTCCTTCCAATACACTTATAGAATTTAAAGCTTCACCCTTAAGTATGTTCAAAAGTTGTGCAACATATTGCGTCTTGTCTATCTTATGAGATTCGCATGAAAGTTCAAATCTATTTAGATAGAATGAGATATCGTCACTGGTAGGGTTGAAAGCAGGTAATTTAATATCATGAGATTAAGTATTTGCCTTATTAGAAGTTGTTTGATTATTTGTCTCATTTTGAGCATTACCCATATTTACTATTTTTTTCCAGCTCCATAGCTAAGACTCTCTCGTCGTGTAACATTTTCTGTTTTTCAGCCTCAGCCTCTCTTTCTAATTTTTTTATATTTTCAGCCTCCATCTGCATTTGTATTTTTTTCTCTTCAGCCTCTCTTTCTAATTTTTTATTTTCAGCCTCCATTTGCATTTGTATTTTTTCTCTTCAACCTCTCTTTCTAATTTTTTATTTTCAGCCTCCATTTGCATTTGCATTTTTTTCTCTTCAGCTTCTAATTTCTGTTTTCTCTCTTCAGCTTCTACTTTCTGTTTTTCAACCTCTCTTTCTAATTTTTTATTTTCCATTTCCATTAGAAATTTTCTCTCATCTGCCTGCATTTGCATTTGCAATCTCCTATCCTCAGCTTCCATTTTCTGTTTTTCAACTTCCATTTTCTGTCTCTTTTCTTCAGCCTTCTGCGCCTTGGCATATTCCGCAAGTGCAAATTCTTCTAATTTCTCCTCAGTCTTGCCAAGGGCTTTCCCTTGTGCAATGAAATAATCAAACTAGACATTATGCTGGATTATATAAGATAAATACACTTGTGCAATAATTTTTTTTTTAGAAACTCACTTTATCCCAACTCAGTGGGTGACAAGTCTTTGTCAAAGAACTTGTATAATTATTACTTATCAATAATATAATTAATCACTTATATACTTATTGTGCATAACAATATTGACAGTATATAACAACAATGAATAATATCAACTAGAAAGACAAAGACAAAATGACAAGGACAAACGACAACGTTCGCAAGAATCAACAAAATAATAAAGCAGAACTAAAGCAGAATATTACCAAGCTTGTAATGACAGCTGCGAATATACTAACAAAACAAACGACTACACCGTGTATAAATGAAAATGTGTAAAGAAATAAACGATAGAAAAGGGAAGGCAGACAAATACAAACAAATTAATCAAAACTAAAGAACAGAGAAAAACTATACGAAAACATCGCAGACCAACTCATCACAACTAAACAAAAATATCACGGAAGACCAACGTAGTGGACAAAATACGTCAGCAACAAAAAGTTGCTGGCAATTTCCACTGCGGGAAAGAACGCTGTCGTAGGCCCTCGGTAAAGTGGGATATCCTACGACAGTCTCCGCCCAACCAAACCCGCTAAGAAAAAAGAACATATACAACATAGAAAACAAGGAATATATAAGTAGCCTAAACATATGAAGAAGGCTTAATTAACTCACAACATAGAGGCACAGTCAACGACAACAAACAGCCACTTATCTTTTAAGATGACAAAAAATCCCAGCTTCCACAAAAGCAGCAATGATGAAACAGCAAAACACAGCTAAAGAGCTCCGTTGGTTGTCAATCCTGGAACTTCCAAGTAGAAGTGACTTTCAACATCACTCCAAGAACTGACATCCGAAGTTAACTGGAACACTGCATTCTTGACACGAAACAACTCCAATGGCGCTCGACACTGGAACTCATGAAGGCGTACAGGAATCCTGGAATTCTGGTTAACTTGTGTAGAAAACTTCCGAGCAACGCCGGGTACTTCCAGTTGAACTATGTTGTTGATTGCCCCATCAAGCTGGCAAACCACTGTTGCAAGTATATTTTGTTTAATGTTGCAAGTAAGTTTGTTGTTGGTGGTATTCTTCTCGTGGCATGAAGTGAAGAGTAGAAGTGGCCGACATGGCGTGTGTGTATAGATAAGGCAACATACGCGAATGGGTGTAAGTTCTTGATCAATTATTCACAGTATACACACCCTTCATACCACATGCAGAAGTCAGGAAGGTTGAAAACGACTTGCACGGTTCCAACGATTTATTACGATAACATCACGGTGACATCAAACAAACATACTGTCATTAGGACAAGGTTCAAGCACATCAACATCATGTAGATAATATTAATTCACTGCATCCAATACGACAGAGACTCTGGCAAAATATAGCCGCATATATGGCGGGCTTCAAAATATCAAATGTTCTCTGTGTTTCCTCTGACAAAACATGCCAGGTAACTCTTTAGCAATATAGCCGCATAAATGGCGGGCTTCAAAATATCAAATGTTATCTGTGTTTCCTCTGACAAACAAGTCATATAATTCTTTGCCAATATAAGCCGCATAAGTGTCGGGCTTCCATATATAATATTCTCTATGTTTCCTCTGACAAACAAGTCATTTAATTCTTTGCCAATATAAGCCGCATAAGTGTCGGGCTTCCATATATAATATTCTCTATGTTTCCTCTGACAAACAAGTCATATAATTCTTTGCCAATATAAGCCGCATAAGTGTCGGGCTTCCATATATAATATTCTCTGTGTTTCCTCTGACAAACAAGTCATATAATTCTTTGGCAAGATAACAATATCAATATTCTCATAAACTCTACGCCGCACCAGGAGAAAGTCATCTCAATATATCAGCCAACCATCTTGGGCTGGTAGCATCATAATACAAAGTTCTTGGCTACAAAAAATAGTTTAAAGGGTATTTTTACCTTCACTGCCATCCAAGAATAAAACACAAAACATTCGCCATCCTTGGCTCTCAGAAATATGTCAGAATTATAACAGGGGAAAAATCTCAAACATTTTTATCACACAGAGGACTCTGTTCCCCGTTCACACAGTCTGAGAAAAATTGCTGAACACCTTCTCAGCCGCAAACGCCCAGGCCGACTATCACGGGATACAGTCTCCCGGTCCCGCCAAACCAACACGCATGCGCCGATAATCGTGTGACGTGAGTTTAGCTCCCACGAGAACAAACTGAAACGTTCTCGTGAACTGTTCTAGAAAAATCTACGAACAGAAAATCTTAAATGACCAGATGGCAAGTCAAGGGAGATAACAACTAAATCAGACCTGTACCAAAAAGTATTACAACCTGTAATCTCCCTTAGACCATAGTATAAAAAAGTTTACATCTTTAGCTTAAGACAAACAGACTTTAACAGTCCTCCTTTCACGTGAAATCATCTCAAGTTCTTTCCACGTTCTCCTCATCATTTTCACCTCTGTTTCCAGCTCTCTTCTCCATGTGCTTCTTGGTCTACCTCTGCCTCTCTTGCCCTGGGGGTTCCAGAACAAGGACTGTCTTGTAATGCTATCAACAGGTTTCCTCAGTGTGTGTCCTATCCATCGCCATCGTCTTCTTCTCATCTCTTGTTCCCTGGCACTTGTCTAGTTCTTGTCCTCAGTTCCACGTTGGTAACCTTGTCATACATATTTAATCCCTCTATTCTACGCAAGCACCCATTTATGAAAGTCTGTTGCTTTTTGGTAGTTGTCTTTGTTGTTCTCCATGTCTCAGAGCCATACAATAGGACTGACTTCACATTTGCGTTGAAGATTCTTATTTTCGTGTTGGATCCGATTTCTCTTCATCTCCATATATTTCCCAATACAATGAACACTCCTCTTGCTTTTTGTATTCTTAGTTTGATATCGCTGTCTGTCCCTCCAAATTTGTCTATATTGCTGCCAAGATATGTGTACGATTCTACATCTTGTATTGGTGTTTCTTCAAGTTCAACCCTGTTATCATTACCTGCATTTATTCTGTTTATTTTTGTCTTTTCCTGTGTACTTTCAGACCCAATTGCTGTGACCTCTCATCGGGTGTTTTCAATTTATCCTGCATCTGATTACGGTTATGGGACAGAAGAGCCAAGTCATCAGCAAAATCCAGATCCTCCAACTGCTTAGTCAGAGTCCGCTGGATTCCATTTCTGTTGTGTGTTGTCGATGATCTCAAAACCCAGTCTATTGCTAGTAAGAAAAGAAATGGAGATAACAGGCATCCCTGTCGCACTCCAGTTCTTATCCCAAACGGTTCTGTAAGCTGTCCTTCATGAAGAACTCTGCATGTCATGTCTTCATATGTTTTCTTTATTAAATTAATATCAAGTATTTCTTCCAACCAGTTTACCTGACACATATTGTTGCTTACAATTATCAGATTTTTGTACAGTTTTTCTCAACTGCTGCTCCAAGGACTTCCAAAATGGTTGATAATGGACCACGGAGCACAGTAATTAACTTTTCTATCGTGCCTGATCCGAATCTGGGATTATTTAGTGGTTTTCTTCTCTACATTTATATTTTAATTAGTGTACATCTAGGTCAGCAGCTGGTCGTTCTCGACCCAGTGGGTGATGTAGTATATCTTTAGGCGACTGGGGTGAGGAAGAAAGAAAAGAAAAACTGTTTAAACTAGGACAATTTCGGACTATCTAATATGTGTCTTCAACGGTGTCTACCTTCGCACAAGATTACTCTTGGCAGAGTTGTAAATAGAAGGATAATGATGCTTCTATCTCAAGAGACTGTTCATAAGATATTTCAGAAGTCAAGAAAACTGCTGCGTTGGGCAGGGCAATTGTTAACTTATATCTGATTCGCCGCGTGTAATGAAGAATTCTTCTTCTTCTTCTTCCGTCCTTAGCCACCGACCGTCAAAGCAGTCAGTGTATTAATTTCAGCTCGTTCAAGCCCCCACCCTGATTTACTCAGTTGAATCCTTCTTATTCTCGTATAGCACTGTTTAGAGTGTATTTAGTAAATTGACCGAGACAAACATGCAGTACATTCAAAATGATTAAATCGTCGTTAAATTTGTATATTAACAAATAACAAATTTAATAATCACTTAGGTTTTAACAAGGTTTTTTAAAACAAATGAATAATTATTTATCAGAAAATTATCATCACTGTGTGATGTAATGGTAGTTTGTAAAGCAGGTCATTTGGCAGCTTTTATGTGTTACTTAGCTGTCAGGGACGGTTCTGCTCCTTCTGATGGTTTGGTTCTTGATAGACTGGATCACTGATCACGCTCGTCACTGGTCAAGGTTGTAGGGCCCATCACGTTTCCAGAAGTGTCAGGAAGTGTCTCCGAAGTTGGTCCCTCGTCTGTAAGCCCATTCTGATGATGGTATCTTGCTTCGACTACAGGCCATTTGTACCCTTCTTGTTCCAGAGATATCATCTCAACTGGTATCACCAACTAGTATGGCAAAACAATAGAAACTAATACCCTCTGAGTATTGAGTTTCCCGACACATAGTTATGTGTCCTATTCTTCTTATTCCACCATCCCATCTACCTCAGACTTTACCCTCGATGAGAACTAAGCTTAATCACTAAAGAGAATAATTTCTTTACATTTAAATTTATTAGCTTTATATTTACTTTACATTCAAATGAAAAGGTTTATAGTATATATAGAATATGTTTACATTTACATCTACACTGGTAGTTACATTTACACTAGTTGAAAAAAGTTCACAGTATAGATTGAATATGTTTTCATTTACATCTACACCGGAGAAAAGCATGAAAACTTTCATTATTTTTAAAGTGAATAAGTTTACATAGATATTTACACTGGTTTGTAAAGGTAAGTATTATAATAAGAATGTACATCATTTCTTTCATCTTTCCCTCCCTGCTCCATATGGAACTTGGGACTACCTATGCTTTTTAGTTCTCTTTAAGACACTAGCAATAATGCAGTCACCAGCCCTTGCAGTGGTGGTTCAAGAAATCATCATTCTATATGCTGAGGCTGCCAGCCTCAAATGATTTGGACATCCGCTAGCAATTTTCACATATTAATATTCACATCGCAATATATACATACTAGTTTACATGTTAGTAATGAAAAATATAGAATGTAAAATGTACAACTTCGCCAATCTTGGTTCACAGACTGTTTGCCATGAGAAGTAGGTTAAGGCACTTGCAGATGCCTTTTACACGTGTTCTTGGGGTTGTTACTTTAACAATAAGTTCCCACTTTGACTTTGTGTTTTAAGTTTCCTCAGATCTTGGTTTTACTTATTAAAATAACAGAGTTTTCCTGTGCTGTTTAAGTCCTTCAAAATGCTCCAACAAAGTCCAGTCTGATAAATGGAATTCTGATTCTAACTCTGGCAGTCTGTTATTGTCTTGGTGCGGAGCGAAATTTTCACAGTATCTTGAAACTAACTGCAAACGTGTCAGGTTATATGGCATGTTGCCTCCCCCGCAGTTGTTTGTTACGATTATAGGCGGCGTCCAATCAGGAATTTGGTGGTTTCTCTATTTCGAACCACCACAAATCGTTTCAAAACTGCATATTTAGGTGAGGTAATCCAAAATTATTCCAACATAGAAAATTCTGTGAGTGATGCAATAGGTAACGTCTCCCATATATACGTCCCCGCACACTCTTTCGACAGTGTGTTTCAGATGTAACATCTTACTTTCCTCTAATGCAATGTCTCTGAAATAGGTGGACAGAAAATGATGATGTCATTCATGTCTGTCCAAAATGTGTCGCACAGACAAGTAATCTCTTTATCCTTCGCTTGCGCACACAAAATCCGTCTGCGGGCGAGTAATTTTATCGCCTGGAACGGCTTGAGCAAACAAAACTAATGCGAAACTGATCAGGCCCAGCTGGGTTTTACCTGCACTAATCTTAGCAAAGCTGAGAAACGCAGAGCGAATGTGATGAATTATCGCAAAAAGGAGTGTCAAATGGTTGTAAAAACCAAATATCTGTTTGATAAGAGATAATTAAATGTATCGATCCCCGGGAAATTCCAGGTAATCAGTACCTAGAACAAATGTAACTGATTACTGCTGTAGTGAACAAGAGATCAACCCAAAAATTATGTGACACATAGATAATAACGAAGAAATTAACTGACGAGTGTACATTATACATAGATAATAACCATGAAATTAACAGGCTAATGTACATTATACATAGATAACAACCAAGAAATTAGCAGACTGTCATGAATGGGTACTTGTTTAGAGTAGAAGGATTGAAATGGAATGACGATGTCACAAACGTGAAACTGATGACAAGAACCAGATATGTGTTAATGGAACAAGAGATGAGAATAAGGCGTTGGCGATGGAAATGGCAGACACTGAAGAAACCTACTGATAGCATTACAAGACATTCCTTGTTCTGGAATCCCCAGGTAACAAAGGTTGAAAGAGACACACAAAAACACACGAATGAGAGAAAGAAAGAACTGGAAAGAGAAATTACAGGAATAAAGAAGACATTGACAAATCTTATTCGGATGATACAGGATAGCAAAACCTGGCATGACTCCTATGGTCCGTGGGGAGCCGAAGGACAATGATCTTTATGAAGATATACTTTAATGACGTAGTCAAGCGGAGATGGTCCACAGATTCAGCAACAGTTATCTAGAGCAGTGGTTCTCGGTGTGGGGCCATTTGCCCCCCCCCCCCCTTCTAGGGGGCCATGCCATATTTCTAGGGGACCTTTTTCTAGCTAACAGTGACTATGAGGGGGCCACAGAGGTAAATGAGGCTCAGAAGGGGGCCATAAACCCCTGATCTAGAGGCTGTCTTTCTGTACAAATTTGAGAAACGTTGTTCAGTGCTGTGTTATGAGATCCAGCTGCAGCAAGTTATAATAACTGTGAGTGAATAAAGAGCTGGAGAAGAGAGGGATGATCATAAGCAGCTCTGAAAAAAAACCATGGTGATATTACGAGAAGAAAGAAGACATCAGATTAAGCTGGGAGAACAGGTCCTGGAGCAGGTCGACCACTTTAAATACGAGACCTCGGAGCTATTATAGACCGAAAGGGAGGCATCAAAGAAGAGTTGGCCACTCGAAAAGCAGCAGCTGGGAGACTTTTTCAGGCCATAAATCGAGGATTCCTCAGCAAGAGAGAGGTTGGTAAGAAAACGAAGATGGCTGTATATCGCTCCACCTATGTCCCAGTCTTGACATATGGATGCGAGTCATGGGCAATGACTACAACCCACAAAAGCCAGATCCAAACCTCAGAAATGAGGTATCTGAGGAAGTTGGTATAAGTAACAAGAAGAGACATGGTCCGCAACCAGACGATACGTCAAAGCCTAAAATCCCACCCCCTGCAGACCCAAGTAGAACAGTCCCAACTAAGATGGTTTGGCCATGTCTGCAGAATGGGAGAAGATCGGCTACCACGACAAGCATGGGAAACAAAGAGCCAAGGATCCAGACCCCTAGGACGACCCAGAGTCCGCTGTGAGGACAACATTAGACAATCTTTGAAGGACCGAGGACTAGAATGGAACCAGGCCAGGAGGAAGACAGCCGATAGGACAGTCTGGCGCTCTCTCTTCCAAACCTCTTGTCGTGGAATATTCTAATCCACATATATAAATTATTAGGTAAATATGAAGCCTAACAAATAAAATTAATAAAGAGAAGAGCAATGGTAAAATAACAGTGCTGTCACAAAGAATGTACTAGAAATCCCCCTTGTTTTCTGCTACGTCTGCAAATTGTAACGCTTTCACGTTGATAGTAAAAGCTTACTGTATTATTACCCGCTTTCTTCAATGAAACGTGTGCTGCATTTCTAAGAAAAACATTGAGAGGCCCTGCGTAATGACCTAAATTAATCCTAACATTAATTATATTACGTTACCAAAACGAACGAACAGATGGACTCAAATATAGAGAGAGAGAGAGGGGCGAATAAAATCGGGAACGCATGCAACACGCGTCGCGCGATACACAAATGCTGCCATCACGCGTGTAAGTCTACATGCACTAATTGTTTTTCAGACGGACAGTGATAAAATACACTACCCTTTCCCAGAGTTAGGTTTATAAATCATAAAAAACTCTTATTAGGAAAGACAACATTAGATGGGTTTACGGTTGAAAACATAACAGTACCCAGACAGCACATCTTCGAAACAGGAGGTAGAAAATACATATTTTGAACGCAGCCACATAGCTCTTTCAAATTGGTATATTTGGGTTCCTTAGGGCTTGCTGACAAATAATATGTAAAACGTTACGCAAATAGTCCAGGAATTAATAAATTATACCCAAAATAAACTAGTGAGGATGCCTGACAGCATGGAATCATTTCTGCTCATAAAATTTTTTTTATATAACGTGTTTGAAAAAACCTTACGTTACATAAATAGCCTACCATGTAAACTCCCAATTGATTGGAGCGCAACAAATGAAAGCCTAACCACGATTGGTCGGACTATAAATACTATCTTTCGTTGTTAGGGGAAACGGGGAAAGGTAACATTTTTTCAAACACTTGTCGAAACGGGGCTCATTGGTCAGACTCGCTGATATACACACTTGGGAGCGTTAGTTCGGAACCACTTGTTTAAATAAGCTTGATAAAGCATCAGTGCGTTGAAGCCAGCTCACAATTTTGCTAAAATAAAAGCCTGGAACATAAGCAGATGGAAATTTGTGCCAGTAATTGTGCCAGAATTCATTGCTAATCAACGTATCTGTGTTTATTTCCATGAAATTGTGGTAAGCTTGAACCATTCAGTATCTTTTAATGAAAATTGAATGTAAATTGTTAATTTATGCCTGTATATATATGTGTAGTTCAGTGGCAAACAAGAGATAAAGCCTATAATGCTCCAGCCTGAACAGAGGGTGTCGGAGGGAAGTAAAACGGCATGGAATGGCCAAATAGTACACTGACACCTAGATGATTGACTAGAAAGAAATAATGCTGGAATTGCAGAGGCGTAGTAACCATTAAGGAGGTTAATGCTGGTATAAAGTACTTCAGAATGAAGCTGATAGTTGGCCTAACGCTCTGAACTCAATGTTTGTGCTGTATTGTGATCAGTGTAAAAGAGAGTATAAGTTAGTTATGAAGTAGAAGGTACATCCTTCTTGATTTCAGGGACAGTGGTCTTGATGGTACTGAGCAGCACCTGGTCAGAGCTTTGCTGAATCCAGTGTCGGACAGCATACTCCTTGGTCCTTTTAGCTATCAGTGAGGTGTCTCCAGAGCCCAGAGGAGAATTCGAGCAGAGGAGTCCTTTCCTGCCGCCATCACGCCAGATAAGCTAACTTGGCCAGCTGAGCTCAACATTATGTCCCCTCATCTTGAAATGACTTTATAAAAAATAACATTCAGAGGGGAATTTAATTGTCTTAATATCAGGAACTGAGAACATCTCCAATACTAGTCCCAAAAGACAAACTATTGAAGTCATGATGACAAATACCAACAGAGCTTGAACAAAACAAAACCAGTATTACCTCATTTTACTACTACACAACTGACACACATAGAATATTTGTAATAATATATGTCACTACAATATTCATATTAAATACATTCTGTACATAACTTGTAATTTAAATTGATTGTGATTCCTGGTTCCCTTGTAGTTGAATCAGGACACATATTCATTCATGCCAGTAATGAATACATATTGTTATTTGAAAAGTTACGAGTGACTTCTTTAAGATATTCTCATAGAGTGTTATATGTATGTGAGTGTCACAGTGTTGTTAAGAGTAGTGGATTAAATTAAATTGTTTATCTGTCTGTTGTTGTGACTTACACTTCATCATACACATACCCTAGACACATAACGTAGTCATCACACTATTCCAGAATAATTCTGACTGAGATATATAGATATGTGGTAGCAAGTAAGGTTATATATAATACACTACTCTTATTAGATATATATACCTTCACAGCTGATCTCAGTCAGTACACTAAGTCCCCTATAAATATTTATAACATCCCACTTCACCACACCTCTACACCTCACGGTAGAAGGGGAACGACTAAGTAAGTAAGTAAGAATGAAAACAGTGATGTGATAAAGCAAAGTTCATTATATAGATTGTGTCACAGTCTCATTGTTTTTTTAAATTTGTGATACAAACATTTATAAGTGAAAGTGTATGCTGTGTCATGTCTTGTTGGTACAGTGACAGAGGTGTACTTATGTTCAGTCAAAACACTGCTGGCGAATGAATGTTTTTCTTTCTGATACCTATAGCTTTGGTTTTTTTTTTTTTTTTTTGTAAATGTGTGTGTTTCTGTGTCAGCGTTTGTCTCCTTGTGTCATTTGAGAGTGAGAAATTGTGTGCGCGGGTGAGGTGAATTGGTGTGGTGTTGTATGCCAGTCACTCGGTCTGTCAAACAGGCAGTTAGTCGATCAGTCAGTCAGCCAGTCAGTAATCAGTCAGCCGGTCGGTCAGTCAGTCAGCCTGTCTTATGTTAGATAATCCGTCAGTCAATCAGTAAGCCGTCGGGCAGTCGGGTCTGCATGTCAAGCAATTGGTCAACTGGTCAGTCGGTCAACCGGTGAGACAATCAGTCGGTCAGTAAGTCAATCAGCCAGTCAATCACTCAGTCAATTAGTCAACTGGTCGATCGGTCAACAGGTTAGTAAATCAGTCGGTCGGTCAGTAAGTCAGTCAGCCATTCGATAAGTTAACCGATGAGTCAATCAGTCGATCGGTCAGTAAGTCTGTCAGCCAGTGTATCAGTCAACGGGTGAGTCAATCGGTCGGTCGATCAGCCAGTCAGTGGATCAGTAAGTCGGTGAGTTAGCCAGTTGATCAGTACCCCGAGCTAGTTGTCCCGTTGGCTTACCCCTATGGCGTTTCTGTGCCTAACTGCGCAATGCTTATGTAACAATTATAAATTTTTCTTTTTAACGAGGCCTTAGATCTGACGGGTAGTTGTTAAGTACCACCTGGTGTTACCTTTTAGGTAGTTTAATATTCATTAATTAGTTCTGGCTGTCTAGAAGCATACCTTGACTTAATACTTACGGTGATCTGGGTTCACTTGCCCAAAATTGTCTTGCAGCCTGCTCTAAATACTTGTGGTATATGCCAAGACTGAAAGCAGTGGGTTTGAATTATTTTTTTTGCAAAGGATTCGCGTATGTAACTCTTTTCACAATCATCATTTGATCATCACCTCATCATTATCATCATCATTATCATCTCATCATCGTCATCCTTATCATTATTATTATCTCATCATCATCGCAATAGTTTAATTGAGCCTCTGGGCTATAAGTTTCATTAGCCCCCCGGGCAATAGGTGTCGTTGGGCTCCCGGGCACTAAGTGTCATTGGACCCCTAGGCAACAAGTGTGATTGGACCCCTAGGCAACAAGTGTCATTGGACCCCTAGGCAACAAGTGTGTTTGGACTCCCGGGCAATAAGGGATTTTGGGTCCAAACCACTTATTCATTTAATTAAGCTAGATGGAGGTTAGGGGAGAAGGCTCTTCCATTTCATGATATAAGTGAGTTATACGCATTCTAAGTATGTATACATGTATACATAATTTTGAAACACCCTTTTATTATGACAAAAGGAACGATTTATGAGTGCTGTGGGCCCTCGGGCACAGCCTGATTATCCGACCGTTCAGTTCGGCCCTGAACTAATGACAATAACCTAACAAGTACCCGTGAAACAAGAGATGAGCAGAAAACGCAGGCTTTGGGTAGGATACACATGAGGAAACCATTTAATAACGTTACCATACAGTCCTTGTTCTGAAATTTCCCAGGGTATGAGAGATAGGGGGAAATTAAAAGAACAAAAAACACATGGAGAAGCGAACTGGAGGCATACATGAAAGAGATAATGAAAAACGTGGAAAGACCATGAACGGATGGACAGGACAGAAAGACCTGCCGTGCATTTCATGAATGCCTAGTCTTCTTTGAGGACTGAAAGGTGCTGATAATGAAGGAATCTTCAAGACTCAACGTGTTGAAAAAGTTAATTCCCTCACTATGTAGTCATATTTCACGAGAGTGGTATACTGGCCTTCAGTGGTGATTTGTCTGTCCTATATTACCTTTTCTTCCAGTCATTTTCTTTTTCGTTTCTTACGCAGCATGAAGACACGACACCACTGAAGCCAGTCTCCTTGAAGGAAGCTGGCACCAAGTATTCACCTGCTAATACAGAAATGATTTCTATGGCGGTTTGTTCGCACCAGGCACAACCTCATATTAGTTGCTTTACACGACGTGCCTGACGGTGTTGTAGCCTTATTCTTTCTCTGCCTTTTCAAAGACTTCCGCGAACTACATGACAGCTTCTACCAGTGACAGAGCTTTTTATCTGTTATGTGTTTCTTTGTCTCGTCTTCGACCCATTAGTTCAGCATCATCATCACCATGTAGCATGTCCTTTGCAGAACGTCGCTTTCATCACAGCCCGCCTGAAAGACTCTCGATCTCTAGCCAGCTCTCTTGCCTCCTCCAATGTCATGTTCAAGGTGTCTTCAATGTCCTGTGTCCACCGTCGTCTTGGTCGGCCCCTGCCTCGCCTTCCAGGTACCATACTGATAAGGGTGGGTTTGAGCTGAAGTGGTAACTTGCCACCCTTATCGACACCTGGTATTAAAGTGTAAGATGTAGGTGTCTTCTCTGATTTAGGATGTTGCTGTGTATGTGGTAGTGGAACAGTTCACAGGGTTATCACACAGGCAACATGACGTGTAGAGTCATAGAAAGGGTAACTTCGTTGTATAAGTTTCTTCCATTTATTGCACGCCACAAAACAGTCATGATACTTATGACATCAACATAGT
Source organism: Oreohelix idahoensis (assembly GCA_024509875.1). Taxonomy (NCBI): domain Eukaryota; kingdom Metazoa; phylum Mollusca; class Gastropoda; order Stylommatophora; family Oreohelicidae; genus Oreohelix; species Oreohelix idahoensis. Next base: position 86,381 of record JAMPIV010022372.1, read on the forward strand.
TAACGAGTTCAGCAAGATGATATGGCACATTGAAACAATTTCTGTAGTCAGCAATGACAGCTGTTGTATATATGCATCATAAGACATCACAGTTCAATAGATTCAGAAATTCATAAATCATAGAGTTCTAGTTCGTGAAGCTGTATAAATAATAATAATTTCTATAACTTCTGCAACAGTGTCAGCTACAGATCTTCAATGTTCATAAACAATAATAAATGCTCCCATTCTGATGCTAGCAGATCAGTTGTATACAATAAGTCCGTTCACTGTCTGCACGTGAATAGCATACATGGGCTACAGGTCAGCTCGACCTTTATAATGTTCCTAAGTCTAACCATCTGACTTGGACGTGATCTCTGATATAACGAATCCTGGAACACAGACAATAGTCTTGTTGGTCTAGAGCGACCCATATATATTTAACTAGTTCAGGTATACAGATACCGGTGACTTAATCCTAGTCAAAGTACCTCTCCATTTTGCATCACACAGGCGAGCAAATAGGCGACAAAATGACGAACCTCTAGATGTTAGCATAAAGTTCGATACAAGAGGAATTACCTTATTTCGGAAAATCAACCATGAACATATGCCTCCAGGCAGGCGTGAATAATACTGGGAAATAGTCTAGTTAGCTAACTAACTAACTCACAAAGACCATGTATTTCCCTCAGAAAATCACAAGACGCAGGTCGCGTCTGCTCGCTTCTTAAACCATTTCTCAACTCCGAACTGGGCGGAACACACAGAACGAACTCCCAGCTTTTGACATGCGCAGAACGACAATCTCTGAGTTGCCGTTCACAATAAGACGATTCTAAGAACATTCGAGATAAAAGTCTTACACAGTCGCGCCTTTTATGGTCATGAAAAGAAGCGTTAAGAAAGGTTTCAGACATCTACCATAGTTGACTGGTACTACCAAATAAGGAGATGTGGTCACGCTTCGTTCAAGAAATTATAGACCGAACGTGTCTCTATACAAGAGAAGGCAAACTCCTAAAAAATTGTAGTTTCGATAACTCGGATTATGTCCCTTTGACCATAGAAAACATAATACACACTTCAGTCAAAAAAATGATCATACATATGAAAAATGTTTATACAAACGAAAAATAATAATGATCCGTGCGTAACATTACCGCACCCTCCCTGGAAAAAAAAAATGAAACATTTTTTTTTTAAATCCTGGAGCCGGAAAAAATCTAGGCTCCTAACGCACGTATGATGCGTGGATATATACCTAACAAATTAGCTCAACGCATGGAGCGACACTGAGATCATATCTCAGATCCTTAGAGAAAAAATTTATCTAAGTATACGCTGATATATTCCAGGAAGGTGCCACCAACACACGCCACAATGATGGCAACAACATAATGACAATCAAATTATTCTCATACCAATATATGAAATTAAATATATTATGTGTTATCATACAATGTGTTGCAAATAGCGGTGTAATTTACTAATATACCGCACTATATTATTACATTATATAAAGTAACAGTAATTAATAAGTAATACATGTGTTGATCTTCGGTGACATAAAACATTCAATAGAAGAAGATGTGGACATCATCCGCTCCCAATGTAGGACAGGACTTGATATCCTCAAAGTTCCACAATGGACATAAACTCGCAGACTTCAATGATGTGCTGCGAAAATATCAATAACACAAATCTTAAAGACAACTGGTAAATTTCTTAATACAATCCTGAAAATAATTTATTTAATTGTGGCCGAGTGATCTTTTGGCCCGTATATCACTAACTAAGCCTTCTTAGATAATTACATGGTACAATGTTATAAATTTCCCTCAAAAAAAAAAGTGAGACAAAATCTACTAACATGTCATTATAACATTGGACTGTATATCAGGAAATATATATATATGACAGAAGAATCATGTGGAATCGTGTGGACATCTGGACAGAATGTCTGCCATTACATTATCCGAACCACGGATAGCTCGAACCGAGAAATGAAATGGTTGAAGAGCTATGGCATAACGAGTGGACCTCGAGCTCTTCAAGTTTTTGCTCTGAATAGCAGTAAGCGCTTTCTGGTCGGTTTCCACAATGAAATGTGCGCCTAGAAGAAATCTTTGTAACTTCAGAATAGACCATACCATAGCCAATAACTCACGGTCTAAAACCGAGTAATTCTTTTCTGCAGCATTTAATTTCCTAGAGATATACATCACCGGATGCAAAGTATCAGAATACTCCTGCATTAGTGCTGCCCCAATCCCAGTTGACGAGGCGTCACTTCGAAGAACAAAAGTCTTCTCAATAGTAGGTAACTTAAGAATAGGTGGAGATGAAAATAGGGCTTTAACCTGGTCCAATGAGGATTGACATTCTTTAGACCAGCGGATCAAATAGGCGACCCTTTCTTCAATAAAGTAGAAAGCGGTGCCATAATGGAGGACAGATTCGGAATGAATCGTCCGTAGAATTGAATCAAACCTAATAGACTCCTTACTTGTTTCTTCGTCTTAGGGACCGAAATGTTAAGTATTTTTGAAACATTGTGGTCCTCTGTCTTTAAAAGACCATGACCAACCCGATGACCTAGGAAAGAAATCTCGCTAAATCCTATAAAGGCTTTAGAGGGTTTTGCAGTCAAGTTATACTCGCGAAGAGTAGACAGTAATTCGTATAAACCCAAATAGTGATCTTCCCAAGAATCACTGAATAGACAGATATCATCTAGGTATGCTATGACATCTGTACGATATGCGAGAATTCGCCGCATCATGCGTACGAATGTAGCAGGGGCGTTCATAAGACCAAAAGGCATGAAATTCCATTGGAATAAACCCCTAGGTGTAGAAAAAGCTGTAAAAGGTTTGGCACGTTCAGTTAGCGGGACTTGCCAATAACCTTTAGACAAATCTAGTTTGGTAAAGAATCTAGAATTAGAAAGTTTATTGAGTAGCTCTTCTAATGAAGGCATAGGTTCAGCATCGAACTTCGTAACTTGGTTCAATTTGCGATAATCTACGCAAATGCGAATGTTATTATCCTTCTTTCGAACAATAACCATAGACGAAGAGTATGCTGAAGTGGATGGTTCAATGATTTCCAAACGTATCATTTCATCCAATTCTTTTTCGACTTGAGACTGGAAATGGATAGGTATTGGATATGGTCTGACTCTGATAGGATTGTGATCAGTTAGCACAATGTCATGTTCTATGACATGTGTGTGTCCCGGGATGTCTGTAAGAACATCCTGAAATGTTTGCAACATCGAAGAAACTTGTCGATGTTCCTCAGCGGAAAGATTTGGAGAAACGGTCACGTTTTTCCAAGATTCCGTAGAATAAAGTGGGACCATAGAAAGAGGAAGATTGACATCAGAAAAAGTAGTTTCCTCATCCTGTATAACTGACAGAGATGAGTACTGACCATGAGTTGCTTGTGAATTGTCCGTAGCCTGGAAAATAGGCTGCAAATAGTCAGGTCTTTCATAAAATTCTGTGAGCATATTTATGTGGAAAGTTTTATGCTTTCCATCAATATCGACAACATAGTCGACATCAGAAATTTTGGAGACTATTGCATATGGACCTTTCCATGCAATTAGAAGTCTGTTCTCCCTTGAAGGAAGTAGAACGAGAGCTTTGTCACCTGGACAAAGTTGTCGTAGACATCTATTCTTATTTGCAAACTGCCTTGCCTTTTCTTTAGCAAATTCTGAAGACGAAGTTGCTAGTTTGCATGCCTCGATGATCTTTTGCCTAAGAGCAATGACGTACTCATAAGAAGATTGAGTCTCATCGCTAATATTATCGGCAGTGATTAGATCGTGAAGTAAAGACATAGGGCCGCGCGGTTGCGCGCCAAAGACAAGTTCAAAAGGGGAAAACCCCGTATGTTCATTGGGGACCTCTCTATACGCAAAGAGAGCCGCGGGTAAGACCCTGTCCCAATCCTGAGGATGATCCTCAGTTATTTTACCAAGTAAAGTTTTCAGAGTCCTATTTAAACGTTCGACCAACCCATTAGACATTGGGTGATAGATACTGCTGAGAGACCTTTTAATGTGTAGCATAGACATTACCTGTGACATAGTGTCTGATATAAGTTGAGTGCCATGGTCTGACAATATTTCTCCGGGAAAACCCAAGCGAGAAAATATCAGCCAAAGAGCGTCTGCGATATCAGCAGTTGAGATGCTCTTGAGAGGTATTGCCTCTGGCCAACGTGTGCACATATCGACACATGTAAGGATAAATTGATGTCCTCTAGCCGACTTAATTCTAAAAGGACCGATAATATCTATTGCCATTTTTTGAAAAGGGCGAATAGGAATGTCAGCAGCCTGGATAGGCGCAGCATGTCGTGGTCCTTTAGATTTGACCTCCTGACATACTTTGCAAGAGCGACAGTACATTCGTATGTCCTTGCTCACAAATGGCCAAAAGAAAGCCGCAAGAACCCTCGACTTTGTACGGGAAAAACCCATATGTCCAGCACATTGCGAGTCATGAGCATGTTGCAATATTTGCAATCTCATGCTCTTAGGCACAAGAATTTGTGAATGAGTGGACGTAGTCGAGTCTTGTACCATACGTACAAGTACGCCGTTCTTCATAGAAATCCAAGATTTCCTATTAGTGTTCTGATTAGGATCACCTTTTTTTGCTAGAATGAAGAATTTTTGTAAAGAAGGATCTTCTTCTTGCAATTTGATAAATGAGTCACGTGTAATAGTCAAGTGACTATCTTGGTCATTTACTTCGTCATTATTAGTTAATGAAGTTTGAGGTGGATCCAGAGCATGTGCTCTTGTGACCACCGCATTGGTAGCTTCAATGTTTTGCTCTTCCCAAACAGCAATCTGCTGTGGGGTACATTCCCTAACTCCGTGAATACGACCAATAATAAGGTCCGCAATAGGGTTTGGAAGTAGACACGCGTGGACCTCTCCCGTGAAGAAAGGAGTAGCAATGTGTATTATAGCAGTAGGATACTTTTCTAACGTGCCACCAAATGTGACACATTTGATGACTTTTCCTGTAGCACAGGATGGATCTACAAGAGATTGCCTAACGCCGACAGTAGTACATCCAGAATCAAACAACACTGAGACTGGATTACTATTTACTAGCCCCTTATGTAATATAAGAGAACCTCTCCCATCATGAGCAACATTAGCAGGAAGAGCGGGCAAAGGATGACCACAGCTTAAAGTACTAACGGTTTTCGGATCAAATAAAGTACTGCATTGGATACATTTATTTGCCCTACCAAAATCAAAAGATGAGCATCCGATAGCATTATGGTCTTTATCATTATTAACCTGTTTATCTGCTCCCTGAGATTCTTGTTGAACAGAGTTTGTCTGTTGATATCTTTTTCTCTTATGTTGCGATCTACCGCGACCATTATTGCCTCTGCAATTATCATTAAAGTCCCTACTGTAATTTTTATCCTGGTTTGAGTTCCAGTTTCCATAACTGTCATTACTATCTCTATGCTGTTGAGAACCTCTATTATCTTGGTATTGAGGTCTCTGCATAAAATATTTCCCTCTATACCGATTACCTTTGTGAAAATTTCTAAAGTTAACCGGAGTAGAATAACGTGTAGTATTAGGTTGTCTCCAGTTCTGGGAAGAAGAATCACCCTGGAATTGATCACTATGGTTCTGGGCATAATTACGATTACTCTTTTTATTGAAATTTTTCTGGCTACCCTGAAATTTACGTATAAAATTTGGGCCATAAGGTGCTGCCGAAGCAACTGGCAGACCTTCTTTCACCTTAGAGTTACTAATGGTTATGTGCGGATGCGCAGTAACATACTGGCTACAGTATTCTTCCATTTCTTTTATGTTTTTAGGCTTACGCTCATGAAGAAAAGATAGAAAAGCTTCATTAACAGAAGACATAACCTTATCTCTAAGTAGTAAATCCATAAGAGCTTCAAATGTATTTTCTGTCTTAGACAACTCAACCCATCGTAAAAAAGTAAGACGGATGCCTGAGTTGAATTCAGAGAAATTCAACTCCAGTTTCTGGTAACATGGTTTTAAATTTAAGACGATATCCGTCCTCGTTAAGTTGGTACTTCTTTAACAATGCCGCCCTGACAACCTCATAGTTGTTTTTGTCAGGCACATCTACCATACTCAACAAAGTCAAAGCATCACCTCTAAGTATCTTGGACAGATGATACACATATAATGTTTTATCTATATTATGCACATTACATGCACTTTCAAATCTATCTAGATAAAATGTTATATCATCGATTGAGGGATTAAATGCTGGTAGATTAAGCTTGAAATCCTTAGCATTAGTCTTATTTGACACCTTATTTGCATCATTAGCATTACCAGTGTTCAATAACTTTAACTTCTCTAACTCTAAAGCTAAGACTTTTTCATCATGTTCCATTTTTGCTTTTCTCTCATCAGCCTCTCTTTGTAACCTTCTTTCTTCAGCCTCAGCCTGTAACTTTCTTTCTTCAGCCTGGGCCTGTAACTTTTTTTCTTCAGCTTCTTTTCAAGTCTCTTATTTTCAGCTTCTTTTTCAAGTCTCTTATTTTCAGCTTCAGCCTGAAGCCTCTTCTCCTGAAATTCTGCTTCTCTTTTTTGTTTTTCCATTTCCATTTGAAATCTTTTTTCCTCCACCTGCATCTGCAGTTTCTTTTGTTCTATTTCAGCCTCTATTCTCTTTTGTTCAGTTTGTTCTTTCATTTTCTTTTCTTCCGACTTCAATGCCTTGGCATATTGAACAGTCGCAAATTCTTCTAATTTATCACCTGTCTTCCCAAGGGCTTTACCCTGCTCAATAAAGTACTCAAATGTAGACATGATGTCTAAAATGTGAGTACAGAACCTGAAATAATTAATTATCTTATTTCAATGTTAAATAGCAACAAGACTTAATAAAGTGCTTGTATAATCTCTATGTTGAACCCAATCTCTGTGGGAAACAGGAGTTGACACCAACTTGTATTATCAAATGTATAATAATATCACAAGTCACTTCTTAATCATCAGTGCACTACCCAAATCAGTGCATAACCATCAGTTATTTATCATAACTGCACTACAATAGTGCATAAGCAAAAAACACCAGTTTGTTATGATAAGTGCACTATAAACCAATAGTGCATGAGCATATATTAACAATAGTGAAAGCTAACTATGCAAGAACTATGTAAACAATAACAAGACAATGTAAACAATAACAAAGGTCACCAACAATGTAAACAATAACAAAGATCAAAGTCAATGTAAACAACAACAAAGATCAGAGTCAATGTAAACAATAACAAAGATCAGAGTCAATGTAAACAATAACAAAGATCAAAGTCAATGTAAACAACAACAAAGATCAAACAATACGAAAACATTCGCATAAGTCAAATACACAAACAGCAAAACTAAAAAGAAATATGCGAAGATATGACTAACAAATGACGCTACAGTGTATACACAAAAAATATACGTAAAGAACTGAATAATAGCAAAGGGGAGACCTACAAATACAAACAATCGAAATCGAAACTAAAAAACAAAAAAAAAGAGAAAAAAAAAAAGAAAAAAAAAAAATATATATACAAGAAACAAAAATAAAGCACAACTCGTCACAACTAAACAGATATAGCAACGATTGTCGCTAGCAAATTTCACTGTAGGAAATTCGCACAGTCCCTAACGAAAACGCTAACAGTAGAACCTCTGTGACGTGGTATCTTCTACTGCAAGACACCGCCCAACCGAGAAAACCCGCTGAAATATAAACATATAAATATACAAATAACAAATAACATATAACATATAAACATGTATCATGAAAACAATAGGAGAAAGTGTGAAAGTACAGAAGGCTCAGTTAGAACATAAGGGCACAGTTCACAAACAAAACAGGCCACTTAACTTCTATAAATCCAGCGTCAGCACGGTGCAGAACAGGATGTAATCAGCATTCTGAGGATAATGATCCAACGTTGATTAACTTCTGCTCCCATAAACAGCCATGACGAAGGAAATGAGCTTCTAATACTGCAACAGTTGTTACGGCACTTGACCTTCTGAATCTTCTAAATTGATTTAACCGGCACTTGACCTTCTGAACCCGCAACAGTACCCCTGAGACCGGAACAGTTGTTACGGCACTTGTCCTTCTTTTCACCAGATCAGGAAATCCATTCGCTCGGTACTTGTCCTTCTAATTTTACATAAACTTCAATATTGCCGAGCAGCGCCGGGTAGTTTCAAAATCAGCAACTGTCAGAAAATCCGGATACTTTCAATAAAATTTCTTGTAAGGTGGTAGTTGATGCTGTAGTTGTATCTAGTATGATGATGATGTCTGGGTTTGCTGACCCCCTTGATAGCTGGAATCAGAGTGAACCAACCTATGGCCACCAAAAATGATATGGTGCGCCAAAATATCAGATGATAGAACCAGCTCTGGAGCTCTGGCCACCAAAAATGATATGGTGCGCCAAAATATCAGATGATAGAACCAGCTCTGGCCACCAAAAATGATAAGGGTGGATTTGAGCTGAAGTGGTAACTTGCCACCCTTATCGACACCTGGTATTAAAGTGTAAGATGTAGGTGTCTTCTCTGATTTAGGATGTTGCTGTGTATGTGGTAGTGGAACAGTTCACAGGGTTATCACACAGGCAACATGACGTGTAGAGTCATAGAAAGGGTAACTTCGTTGTATAAGTTTCTTCCATTTATTGCACGCCACAAAACAGTCATGATACTTATGACATCAACATAGTTAACGAGTTCAGCAAGATGATATGGCACATTGAAAACAATTTCTGTAGTCAGCAATGACAGCTGTTGTATATATGCGTCATAAGACATCACAGTTCAATAGATTCAGAAATTCATAAATCATAGAGTTCTAGTTCGTGAAGCTGTATAAATAATAATAATTTCTATAACTTCTGCAACAGTGTCAGCTACAGATCTTCAATGTTCATAAACAATAATAAATGCTCCCATTCTGATGCTAGCAGATCAGTTGTATACAATAAGTCCGTTCACTGTCTGCACGTGAATAGCATACATGGGCTACAGGTCAGCTCGACCTTTATAATGTTCCTAAGTCTAACCATCTGACTTGGACGTGATCTCTGATATAACGAATCCTGGAACACAGACAATAGTCTTGTTGGTCTAGAGCGACCCATATATATTTAACTAGTTCAGGTATACAGATACCGGTGACTTAATCCTAGTCAAAGTACCTCTCCATTTTGCATCACACAGGCGAGCAAATAGGCGACAAAATGACGAACCTCTAGATGTTAGCATAAAGTTCGATACAAGAGGAATTACCTTATTTCGGAAAATCAACCATGAACATATGCCTCCAGGCAGGCGTGAATAATACTGGGAAATAGTCTAGTTAGCTAACTAACTCACAAAGACCATGTATTTCCCTCAGAGAATCACAAGACGCAGGTCGCGTCTGCTCGCTTCTTAAACCATTTCTCAACTCCCGAACTGGGCGGAACACACAGAACGAACTCCCAGCTTTTGACATGCGCAGAACGACAATCTCTGAGTTGCCGTTCACAATAAGACGATTCTAAGAACATTCGAGATAAAAGTCTTACACAGTCGCGCCTTTTATGGTCATGAAAAGAAGCGTTAAGAAAGGTTTCAGACATCTACCATAGTTGACTGGTACTACCAAATAAGGAGATGTGGTCACGCTTCGTTCAAGAAATTATAGACCGAACGTGTCTCTATACAAGAGAAGGCAAACTCCTAAAAAATTGTAGTTTCGATAACTCGGATTATGTCCCTTTGACCATAGAAAACATAATACACACTTCAGTCAAAAAATTGATCATACATATGAAAAATGTTTATACAAACGAAAAATAATAATGATCCGTGCGTAACACATACTCTCCATCACTGCTTTCTCTAAGCCACTATGGCGTTTAATGTGTTTATAGTATATATTTTATTTCTGTTCACTGCATAACATTTCTTGGTGTTCATAGAGAATACCTTAGCCCGCGCAGGTACATTTGTCACTGTAAATGAGAACATTTTATTAATGACCTCAAATGTGGATAATAGGTGGTATACTCTCAGTACTCATCTAAATTGACGAGATATACGTCATAAAGCGTCAGCTGTATGAATAACAATTCAGCTGGAGACATTAAACGACAGAATAAGAAAATCCGAAGGACGTTGAACAAGAGAGAAGAATTTACGAAAAACAAAAGCCGATTATCATTAATCTATCAAATAAAATTACGAGAAGAATAATTCTTACTAAATCTAGAATAGAATAGAAATGGAACTGATCGTACTCCTTCACAAGGAATATAAACTGTCAATAACCAATCCGTATTATTCGTCACCATAATCACCAGCGGTAATATGTCCAGAAATAATGTGTGCAGATAGCCCTGAGGAAGAAATGTCAGCTCAGGCAACAGGCCTGATCTCCCTTTTCGTTACAAGACGATCGTCGCCTTTAGTACTGATTTATATCACCTCCACTTTTGGCCAAAATTGACTTGAGGTCATGTATCGACAACTTATAATTTAATCTATCATTCTACACAATATCTTTACAGTGAATTGTTTGGATCATCATAAAACAGTTTCATTTTACTGTGATATATCCTTCTTTTCAGCTAGTAACCCAAAAACTTTGAACGCGTTTTTTTCTCAAAACTAGCTGAAGTAGAGATAGAATAAATCAGTGCTAAAGCCACGCGATGACTCAAAAAGAAGGTCGGTTAACAAACGTGGATTCCTAGAAAAATCATTAACGAAAACCGTTATTTATTTCCGTATGAACTAAGTCGAGAGTCCCTTGGTCATGGCTGAATGATTTTCATTTGGGATTTTGAATAAGATGAACCAGTAAAGAGTGGTTTTGTTGAAGGAAGTAAACATTTCCAATGTTGTATACCATCTAACTCATAATTGGTAGAATCTCCAGAACGTCATATTCTGTATTATTAAGCGAGAACATTAAAAATCTGTTAAACGAATTGACAGTTTTTCTCTAAGAACTCATTGAATATTTAGATAGTTCTTTAGGTTGAGTTCTCATTGGATTTTCTTTAAAATGACACGCTGTCGCTCATACAGATTTATAAACAGTCGGCCACAAAAAAACAGAAGCTTTATACTACCATTAACCATTTATGATGGCATTTTCTAGCAGAGACAATTTTGTTAGCAATATTCTGAAATTAAATAAATAAAACAGCACCGAGTCAAAGTGTATGCGGAGACGAGAACTCTCGATTCCCCACCCTTCTGTGGAGCAGCGGTTGACGGGTATTATTTTCTGGAAAAGAGGTTCCTCCAACTGTCACACAATCGTTCTACCAGCATTTCATTATTGACATTTTTATAGAAATGTTAATGAAGGTCATGGACAGCTAAAAATAATAGTAAAAACGATGTCCCGAAGAGAGTGTGTGCTAAAATAAAGTTTCTTACTCGTGTTAGAAGGAAGAAACTCACTTTCTTTGGACACGTTATACAAAGAAGAAAGTTGGTATATATTGAGACAATATGAAAGATTGAAGGAAAGATAGGCAGAGGTCGAGAAACAGAGAAAATGTAGAACAGTTTGACATCAAAGCATAGAAAGAGGTCATCATCGGAACTGATAAACAGTACTGAAAACAGGAAGTTGTGAAGAGACATGGTGGCATGGAAAAAACCGTGCCTCTGTGTTGTTTATCATCTTCATTTTTCTTTGCGCTCCTGTCGGAACATGGGACCACCACTGTAGCTGGTTTTCTTACAGGAGACCTGCGCCATGCACTCACATGCTCTTGTAGCGGCGGTGTCTGTGGCAATTTGTTTTACATGATGAGGTTGCTAGCTCGATGCACAATCTTATATTAGTTGCCTTGTACGACATGCTTGTAGGTGTAGTAGTCGCATTCTTTCCTCGTCTCTTCAGAGACCCCCGGGACCTACACGGGGCAAATATTATATACGTATATATATATATATGTGTGTGTGTGTAAAGCTTCATGCAACCCTCTATGCCCGAGTACTATGAATATGTGTAGCTCTGTCGTAACTGTTGTAGCTTGTAGTGGTCTTGGCCTGTATTCATTTCTATATAAGAACACGCTAGAGACACTATGTTTACGTAAGCCGAGTTTAAAGTACATACCCGGATTCAGTATTGCGAAAACCAAATGTGTTGTAACGGCTGAATGAATAGGCGAATAAGCGAATCCACGAGAATTTTTTTGTGTGTTTATAAAAACAGGGTTATGATAACAGCATTCAGTTCTTTTTTTTTGTGTGTGGCAAGACACGTCGTTTTCAACCTAGACTTAACTCAGCTGGTTGTATCAGAACACAGCATTTAGTCAAAAGTAAGTTTATTCCGTGAACTGAAGTATCGTCATCAACCTTTAGATCCCTACGGAGCATAGGCCTTCACAAACTTATACCAAGACTTCTTGACCCTTACCGTTGGATCAATGTCTCTCCATGTCTTCTGCACCTGTTTCTTGTCTCTCTTCAGTTCTCTTCTCCGTGTGTACTTTAGTGTCCCTTCACCGCTCCTAACTTCAGGATGCCTGAACAAGGACTTGTTCTCAAAAAAGAGAACGAACGTATTTCATGACAGTCACAAATTATCTGACTTTTTATTTCGAAGGTAAAAATTTAATTGTTAATACTATTTTTGTTAATAGTAATTATTACATAAGTAATATGCATATTTTTAACAGATTAGGCGTATACTGATTTTAATTGTTGTAACCATTATATTTAGTTTTTATCTTAGGTGAACTTTGCTTATTATGGCTTAATTCAAAAATGTGAAACTGAGTGACAACAAAAATAGTTTTACTTCATGTACAGTAACAAAATTTCCGTTGTTCTACCTATCTTTTTACCCACCCTAAAATCTTTTAGCTTCCTTAATGCGATGTATCAAATGAAACTGACGCTGTGGAAGAAAGCTTTTATATCTTTTGTATAAATGTGAAAAAAATAATAAACAACAAAACCTCAGCACAACAACAATTATGAAATCCCACTGAAAGTTTTTATAATGAGATACATGTTGTACTATTTTATTAGAATTATTATTATAGACAGGACTTTTATGAACAAAATCCGATTATTCCAAGTGATTGTCTTCACTGACATCTATCTTGTACCATCAACAAGTGTTTCTTTCCATTCCTCATAAACATAGCGATGCATTCTTCAGTCACATATATATATATATATATATATATATATATATATATATATATATATATATATATATATATATATATATATATATATATATATAATATATATATATATATATATATATATATATATATATATATATATATATATATATATATATATAATACATATATATATATATATAATATATATATATATATATATATATATATATATATATATATATATATATATATATATATATATAACATACATATATACATACATATATACATATATATATATATATATATATATATATATATATATATATATATATATATATATATATATATATATATATATATATATATATATATATTATATATATATATATATATATATATATATATATAATATATATATATATATATATATATATATATATATATATATATATATATATATATATATATATATATATATATATATATATATATATATATATATATATATATATATATATATATATATATATATATATATATATATATATATATATATATATATATATATATATATATATATATATATCTTTTAGTAGTAAGTTCCCACTTTGTCTTGTGTTTTAGTTTCCTCAGATTCCGGTTTTCCGTGTTAAAATGGTAGAGTTTTTCTTGGGCTTTCAAGTCCCGAGAATGCTCAAACAAGGTCCAGTCTGATAAATGAAAGCTGATTTTAGTCTTTACTCTGGCAAGGTCTGGTTGTCTTCTTGGCGCGAGTGAATTTTCACAGTGTTCTATTCTATCTGAAGTAGTGTCAGGTTATATTGCCTGTCTTCCCTCGCATTTGTTTGTTACGATGTTAAGCAGGGCTCCAATCGGAATGGGGGTTATGCCTTCATTCCGAGTGTCTGCCAGTCGTTTTAACCATGCCTGTTTTGTGGGGTAATTCAAATTATTTCCTCATGGACATTTCTGCGCGTTACTTCAGTGGTCATGTCTCCCAAATATGGAATGAAAACATCCGATCCTCGCTCGGCAATGTTTACAAATAATTTTTTACATCTGCCCGGACTATTACAACATTTCCGCTCAGGTGTGTCCGACAGATAAATGTGTGTCTGTAATCTGTCCACAGACGGGTAATTTATCGCCCGGCACGCCTTAGGTAAACCCAACGCTCGGTCGCTGACCGGCCCATCTGGGTTCATGACGAATTATCACCGAGAGGAGTGTAAGATGATATGAAAATACTAAATATCTGCTTGATAGAATGAAAAGAAAAGGGCCAACCACGGAAATGCAAGTAATTCAGTACACACAAAAGTAACTAAATAATGCCGTAGAGGAAAATAGATCGACCAAATATTTTTGTGACAAAAAGTTAACCTGTTGATAAATAGAAATTTTTTTATTTTATTAATTTATTTTTTCATCTTATTTCTGTTTTATTTTATTTTGAACCAATAGTTCAATTGTTTACTCTGATACGCGTCTTAATCCTGTCTAACTCCCTCCCCGCGTCTAACTTCCTGCCTCTCGTAATAAGTGTGTGGCGTGGCGCGTTAGAGAGATTATTTGTTCATTTAATAATTTTTATACGATAGGAAATAAGTAATATGTAATTATAAAATTAAAACTTATTGTTTAATTATTAAACAATATTAAACTTTAAATGTATTAAACTGTAATTTATTATATTGGATGTAAATTATGTAATTTATTTTAGATGCTTGCCCTTTGTCCTAGAAGTTTATGTTTAGTTTTCTATTTCTTTATTTCTTACGAGTGCCTGAAAACATACCTTTATGTTTGTCTAATATTTATTTAGAATTTTATTACCTCTTCAGCATTTAGATTTCTTGTTTTTATTTGTTAGGTCCCCCCCCCCCTCCTTGTTTTTTAAATAACCCGTAATGGCGCATTCAGGCGTTGCCTTACAAAGACGGCTATTTCTGGCGCAATGCTGATATGTCATATGGCGCCAGTTATAATGACAGTCATTTTGTGTATATGTGTGTGTTAAGTGGTGCATGAAAATATTATTACTATGAGTAATCAATCTTACATGCAAAACAAGAAGAAAATTCCATGTATTCTGCGTGTTTTGTGCAGGGTTTTTAAAAAGTCATTTCCAACTTTTAAAATTCTTATAACTTGGTTTGGTTTGGTTTTTAAAGACTATCTTCATTGCATATGGACAACTCCATTAGTGCTCCGATCACACAAGAAGGATCTCAGTACAGTGCAAGATTTCAGTAGCACCGACGAGAAGTCCTAATGTATGTATATAGGAATCACATATTCTATAAATATTTTTGTGGTGGGTAGGATTCTAATGTTTTTTATTCTGCCAGGGCAGTGGCATGAGAGGCCTACTCTTTACGATTTCCACCTGACGTGGGATTTTTAACGTGCACAACTTGCACACGGGACATCCTATTTTTTCGCCCTTATCCGAGAAGTCTAGACATCCAATCTCACTACTCAGAAGACCAAGGGAGCTGCTGGTTTTAAGGCGCCAGTCGCTCGCCTTTGCCCCTTCTCCCGTCAGTGGAAACAGTTCCGCCGGGCTCAAATTGAGCCACACGTGAAGGCCGGGAGCTGGACTTGGTTGTCAGAGGCTGTTTGAGGCGCGTGCCATAGAAGTATATACTATATACTTCTATGGCACGCGCCTCAAACAGCCTCTGACAACCAAGTCCAGCTCCCGGCCTTCACGTGTGGCTCAATTTGAGCCCGGCGGAACTGTTTCCACTGACGGGAGAAGGGGCAAAGGCGAGCGACTGGCGCCTTAAAACCAGCAGCTTCGGGCAGATAGGGCTCGTGATCCTTGGTTGGTAGCTTATCTAAGAGAAGGAACTCTGAATTCAAACTACCGCTGCCTTGCGGGAATATCCATTTATGGAATTGGCTTCGGGAGTAAACCCTGAGGATAAATCCGGAGTCGGAGTCCCTAAGGCAGTCTAATGTCGATTCGACATTATTCTGGCAACTCCTGCGACATGGCTGGTACCAAACTGTATCGGCTACTGCCGTTCCTTTGGATCTACCGGCTGTGTGGAGAGGGGGAACATGCTGCATGGGCAACAGCTTGATCTCCATATAACTGTGCCCAAGCTCGCGCCCTGGAGAGGACACTCCAGCTTCACCCTATAGGTGTCGGCAAAACACGGGAAGTAGCAGTTACCGGTTATAAGCTTTTTGCCCTATTGGCGTAGGGCATGGCGCCAGGGGCTACTTCCGACAGTGGGAGAGGTTCTAGGATCTCACTGGACAGCTACCGCCCGCTTCAAGCTGGGCAGCCCCCAGTCAATAAGGTGTTGTCCCGCCACTGTCTGCTTTCGCCATTGGGTGCATGGGGATTAGGGTCAAACCCGAACTGTGGACAGAAAAATTTTGCACCAAGCAATTATCGAAAAAATAGAAATAAGCAAACTCTCAGATTGGGATGCTGGAACGTCCGGACTATGTTGACTGGACTATCCGAAAACCTACAGGATGTAAACGATGTAAGGAAGACAGCCATAATTAATGATGAGCTTAAACGACTTCAGGTGGATATAGCTGCACTTCAGGAAACGCGCCTGGCGGGCTCTGGAACGGTGAGCGAGAAGGACTACACATTTTATTGGCAAGGGAAAGATCTTAATAAAGCTAGAGAACACGGAGTAGGTTTTGCGGTCAAAAAATCGCTAACTAAAATGGTTGAACCAGGCGAGAATGGATCAGAACGCCTGTTAACGCTCCGCCTGCAAACTAGCACAGGTCCCATCACCCTTGTCAGTGTGTATGCTCCTACTCTGTACTCTGCCTCAGAAGCTAAAGATGAGTTCTATGAGAATCTAACAGCAATTATCAAAAGCATACCTAGGCAAGAACAGCTTGTTCTCCTTGGTGACTTTAACGCTAGAGTGGGTGCCGATAATGTTTCATGGCCTTCATGTCTGGGCAGGTTTGGTATTGGCAAGATGAATGAAAATGGACAACGGCTCTTAGAGTTGTGCGTCCACCATGACCTCTGCGTGACCAACACCTACTTTCAGACAAAACCC
The DNA here is from genome assembly GCA_024509875.1 of Oreohelix idahoensis. Lineage (NCBI taxonomy): Eukaryota > Metazoa > Mollusca > Gastropoda > Stylommatophora > Oreohelicidae > Oreohelix > Oreohelix idahoensis. The sequence continues at coordinate 103,627 of JAMPIV010022372.1, forward strand.
CAGCATAAGGTGTCATGGAGACACCCACGATCCAAGCACTGGCACCAACTTGACCTGATTCTCGTCAGAAGGCCACTCCTCAGGTCTGTGCTCTCCACGCGCTCGTACCATAGTGCAGACTGTGATACAGATCACTCCTTGGTTTGCTGCAAAATCAGAGCACAACCAAGAAAACTCTATCATGTCAGACATGAAGGGAAACCACGCATTGATACCAGCAAGATGTCAGACCCTTTCATGATCGCTCAATTCACTGCGACCTTCGAGAAAGTGCTCAGTAGCCCTCAGCATGGTGATACTATTACAGAGAACTGGGAGCATCTACGGAACACCATTCAAAGTACTGCACTTGCCACCTTTGGTAAGAAAACAGCCAAGTCAAATGACTGGTTTGATGCTTCATCAGATGTGATGGCACCTGTCATTGAAGCTAAGCGCAGTGCTATGAATGAATACAAACGTTCACCGAGTGCCAGAACCCTACAGATCCTGAGGGCTACGAGAAGCAAAGTTCAACAAACTGCTCGACGCTGTGCAAATGACTACTGTCTCCAGCTCAGTGAGAGCATCCAGATCGCAGCGCAAACAGGCAACATTAGACAAATGTATGACGGTATAAAGAAAGCACTTGGCCCCTATAAAAGTAAGACGGCACCGCTAAAAACCATCAGCGGAGAGAAGCTAACCGATAAGGGTAAGCAGATGGAGAGGTGGGTCGAGCACTACTCTGAGCTTTACGCTAGAGACAATACCGTTACGCCTGCAGCCCTTGATGGTGTCAACAGTCTGCCAACTATGGAGGAGCTGGATGCCGAACCAACATTAGAGGAACTCAGCAAGGCCATTGATAGCTTGGCCTCTGGCAAAGCACCAGGCAGTGATGGGATTCCTCCTGATTTAATCAAATGCTGTAAGAGCACGCTATTACATCCCCTGCATAGGATGCTATGCCAGTGCTGGGAAGAGACAACTATTCCTCAAGACATGCGAGATGCCAAGATTGTAACACTGTATAAAAATAAAGGAGACAGAAGTGATTGCAATAACTACAGAGGCATCTCTCTTCTTAGTATTGTTGGTAAGGTTTTTGCCAAAGTCATCTTAATGCGACTACACAAGTTAGCTGAGCGCATATATCCAGAGTCACAGTGTGGATTCCGAGCTGGCAGATCAACAACAGACATGATCTTCTCTCTCCGCCAGCTTCAGGAAAAATCAAGAGAGCAGAAAAGACCATTATATATCGCCTTTATAGACCTCACAAAAGCATTCGACCTGGTTAGTAGGGATGGACTCTTTAAAATCCTCCTGAAAATAGGCTGCCCACCTAAAATGCTGGAAATGATAAAGTCATTCCATGACGGCATGAAGGGAACAGTCCAATATGCTGGAAGCACGTCACAGCCCTTTGATATACGAAGTGGCGTTAAACAAGGCTGTGTTCTGGCTCCGACCCTCTTCGGAATCTTCTTTGCCTTTCTCTTGAAACATGCATTCAGAGATGCAACTGAAGGAATATGCCTTCACACTAGGTCAGATGGCCGTCTGTTTAATCTTTCAAGGCTGAAGGCAAAAACAAAAATCAGAAGGGTCACTATAAGAGACTTGTTGTTCGCTGACGATGCTGCAGTCGTCACTCAAAGCCAACAGGAGCTTCAGAGCTTGATGAATCGCTTCACTAAAGCATGCAAGGACTTTGGCCTCACAATAAGTCTAAAGAAAACGAATGTGCTGAGTCAGGATGTGGGTGCTGCACCAGTTATCACTATCGATAACTATGAATTGGCAGTGGTGCACCACTTCACATACCTAGGGTCTACCATCAATGACAAACTCTCACTGGATACAGAAATCGACAGCCGCATTGGCAAAGCTGCAGCTACCTTTGCCCGCCTCACATCGCGTGTTTGGGGAAACTCTAAACTCACAATGAAGACCAAAGCTGCGGTATATAATGCCTGCGTCACCAGCACACACCTATATGGCAGCGAGACCTGGACGACCTATGCTAAGCAAGAAAGAAGGCTCAATACCTTCCATTTGCGGTGTCTACGCCGCATCCTCGGCATCTCGTGGAAAGATAAAGTGACAAATGTCGAGGTGTTGTCACGTGCTGGCCTTCAAAGTATGTATACGCTTCTTAGACAACGCAGACTTCGCTGGCTTGGCCATGTTCGCCGCATGGAAGATGGTCGCATCCCAAAAGATATCTTCTACGGACAATTAGCAGATGGCAAGAGAACAGTTGGGCGACCACAGCTGAGGTTCAAAGATGTGTGCAAGAGAGATATGAGGGCACTGGACATGGATCCAGCAACATGGGAGGATGAAGCTGCTGATCGCACTAAGTGGCGATGCTATTTACGGCGCCACCTCAGATTGGGCGAAGAGAGGCTCACACAAGAAGCAGAGGTGACGAGAAAACGTCGAAAGGAGCACCAGGAAAATAAGCAGCTGAGGGCTGTCACCTCAGGGGCGCATTCCCATAGTCAGTTATGACTGAAGGGGCTATTATTATTATTATTATTATTATTATATATATATATATACTGTAACTGAAAAGTAATCTATTTGCTTATTATCTACTGGGTTTTAAAGGTTGTCATTACCGGGAGTTGTAGTGAGGAAACGCTCTCACAGCAGATAAATGCTTCTACGGCACGCAAATAGCCTCTCACAACCAAACCCAGCCTACGGTCTTCAAATGAGTCTCAATTTGAGCCCGGCGGGACTGTTTCCACTGACGGGAGAAGGGGCGAAGGCGAGTCACTGGCGCCTTAAAACCAGCAGCAACGGGCAGATAGGGCTCGTAATCCTTGGTTGGCAGCATATCTAGGAGAAGATAAAACTCTGAATTCAAACCATAACTTCTTTGTGGTAATATCAGTTTACGAGAAAAGCATCGGGAGTAAATCCCGAGAATAAATCCGGAGTCAGAGTCTCTAAGGCAGTCTAATGTTGATTTGACATTATTCTTACAACCCCTGCGACGTGGCTGGTCCCAAACTGAATCGGCTACTGCCATTCCTTTTGACCTGCCGGCTGCGCGGAGAAGGGGAACATGCTGCATGGACAACAGCGTTATCTCCATATAACTGTGCCCAAGCTTCACTTCAGCTTCACCCTATAGTGTCGGCATAACATGGGAAGTACCAGTTACCGGTTATAAGCATCTTGCTCAATTGGCACACATTTTGGCGCCAGGGGCTACTTCCGAAGTGAGAGAACTTCAAGGATCTCACTGGATAGCTACCGCCTGTTTCAAGCTGGGCAGCCCCCATTCAGTTAGGTGTTGTCTTGCCACTTTCTAATTTCCCCATTGGGTACATTAGGATTATGTTCAAATCTGAAATGTCGTGGACAGAAAATTTCGCACCAAGCAATAATCACGAAACACGAAGTAATAGAAAGAAACAAACTATCAGATTGGGATGTTGGAACGTCCAGACTATGTTGCCTGGATTATCTGAAAACCTGCAAGACATAAACAATGCCAGGTAGATCGCCATAATCAACGACAAACTTAAACGACTTCAGGTGGATATAGCTGCACTTCAGGAAACGCGTCTGGCAGGCTGTGGAACGGTGAGCGAGAAGGACTACACATTTTATTGGCAAGGGAAAGACTTTAATAAAACTAGAGAACACGGAGTAGGTTTTGCGGTCAAACAATTGCTGACTAAAATGGTTGAAACATGTGAGAATGGATCAGAACGCCTGTTAACGCTTCGCCTGCAAACTAGTGCAGATCCCATCACCCTTGTCAGTGTGTATGCTCCTACTCTGTACTCTACCCCAGAAGCTAAAGACGAGTTCCACTAGAATCTAGCAGCAGTCATCAAAAGCACACCTAGGCAAGAACAACTTGTTCTCCTTGGTGACTTCACCGCTTGAGTGGGTGCCGATAATGATTCATGACCATCATGTCTGGGCAGGTTTTGGTATTGGCAAAATGATTGACAATGGACAACGGCTCTTGGAGTTGTGTGTCCATCATAACTTATGCGTGACTAACACCTATTTTCAGACAAATCCCCGGCAAAAGATGTCATGGCACCACCTGGATCTCAAGTCCGTGCTCTCCACGTGCTCATACAATAGTGCAGACTGATATAGATCACGCCTTGGTTTACTACAAATCAGAGCACAACCAAGAAAACTCCATCGTGTCAGACAGGAAGGGAAACCACGAATTGATATTATCAAGATGCCAGACCCTGTCATGATCGCTGACCTTACCACGACCTTCAAGAAAGCACTCAGTAGCCCACAGTATGGTGATACTGTTACAGAGAACTGGGAGCACCTGCTGAACACCATTCAAAGTACTGTACTTGCCACCTTTGGTAAGAAGACAGTGAAGTGAAATGACTGGTTTATTGCTTCATCGAATGTAACAACGCCTGTCATTGAAGCTAAACGCAGGGCTGTGATTTAATACAAACATTCACCGAGTGCTAGAACCCTACAGATCCTGAAGACTACGAGAAGCAAAGTCCAACATACTGCTCGGCGTTGTGCAAATGAGTATTGGCTCCAGCGCAGCGAAAACATCCAGACCGCAGCGCAAACAGGCAACACTAGACAAATATACACAGTATGTAGAAAGCCCTTGGTCCCCCGAAAAGTAAGACGTCACCACTAAAAACCATTAGTGAAGAGGAACTAACCAATAACGGTTGAAAGACGGAGAGGTATGTCGAGCACTACTCTGAGCTTTACGCTGGAAAAAATAAAGTCACGCCTGCAGCCATTGACGCTGTCAAATGCCTGCCAACTATGGAGGAGCTGAATGCTGAACTATCTTTTGGAGAACTCAGCAAGAGCATCAGGCAGCGATGGGGTTTCTCCCGATTTAATCAAATGATGTAAGAGCACGCTATTACATCCCCTGCATACGGTGATGTGCCAGTGCTGGGAAGAGACAACTATTCCTCAAGACATGCGAGATACCAAAATTGTAACATTATATAAAAATAAAACAGAAGTGATTGCAACAACTACATAGGCATCTCTCTTCTTAGTATTGTTGGTAAAGTTTTTGTCAGAGTAATCTTAATGCGCCTACACAAGTCAGCTGATTCGCAGTGTGGATTACGAGCTGGCAGATCAACAATAGATATTATCTTTTCTCTCCGTCATCTTCAGGAAAATACAAGAGAGCAGAAATGGCCTTTATGTTTCGCCTTTATAGACTTCACAAAGGCATTTGACCTGGTTAGCAGGGATAGACTTTTCAAAATCCTCCGGAAAATAGGCTGCCCTACTAAATTGATGGAAATTATAACGTCATTCCATGAAGATATGAAGGGAACATTCCAATATGCTGAAAGCACATCACAGCCGTTTGACTTTGTGACGAAATAGTTGGGCCCTTTTCATCAATTTCGTTCTCTCCTGCATTTTTAACTTGTTTCTTAATTTCCCTTCCTCATCTTTCTATTATTTGGTATATTTTATGCACCTACATTTTTGCTCTGACCACTCCCTCGACTTGTTTACGTTTCACCAAGTGAATCGTAGTATTACAAGGCTAATTAGACAGTTCAGCGGATAATGCTTTTATCACATAAGTCGTCAAGCCACCTTTGATAGAGACGATCCTTCTTGACACAATGTGGTCGCGCACGATCGATGGAAAGCAAGCCAGATAGGCTGTCTAAGAAATCCGTCTGGGAGGTGTACGCAAACACAGGTGAAAATACGTAATCACTTCCGCTGGACCATCTCTGAAACAATAGTACGGATAACCTGTCAGAGGAGACAATATGGGTGGAAGGTATTAGTCAGGAAATAAGTTCACCGATGTGTTTTTGAGTTTGTACAAATACAATCGGAAGTTTTACTGCCATGTTTGAAAGAGGTCAAGAGTTTAAATTTTAAAATTGATATTTTAAAACACGCGGGGAATAGTAATGATTTAACACTCCGACCCACATAGTTCTAAAGAGCTAACTATTGGTTTAATTTGAGAGCTGGAATAGGCTTTGACTTTCATTGGAAAGTTTTGTCGGGAATACCATCTGCGACTTGACCTGAGAAATGAAAATATAATCTATCGAAATCGGAGACACAAATCAGACTGCATCGCAACGTCAAATTAGCAACTCCCAGGAGCAAGAGAGACATTGGACTAGTATTCCAGAATTAAAAATGACAGATCAAAGTATTTGGGCGTCATTATAATTAAAAAGAGAAATCGCATTTTTAAATACCAAGACTGGAAACTTAAGGAATCAGAGCACCCGTCATAAGAAAAATACTAAAATTTTCCAGACCAAGTGTTCGAAGCATCTAAACACAGTTGCTGTGTCCATTCTAATGTTCCATAGGATTCTGTTCCCAAGAAATTTAGGGTAAGTTGTAAACATTTATTTTACCATGTGAAATGTGACACATTACTTGCTAAGAGGTTATACAAGTCATACGAGGATGGCAACCTTAACATATGAAAATAGTATATTATAAATCACTACAGCAAGCGCTGGTGATTGCTTCTTGCTAGTCGTAGTGAAAACCGACAGCAGAGGTGGCCCCAGACTCCGAATGGAGCAGAGAGTAAGTGAGTGATGATTACATCACATGTGCACAGCGTGTATAGTATCATTATGTGAGAATATGTAACTTGTTAATTGTAATTAAGGCAAGCCATTGCACTCGCGCTGCACACATTTTCTCCCTTTACATGACCAGAAGAATAACGGTGATTTCTAAATCATATTCCCTGAGTTATACTACTCGTTTGTATACTCAGGGAGAATAATTATTCAGAGGCTAACATTGGTGGGTGGACAGCGAGACAACGGTGAAAGCTACGGGCCCCTTTTCTTGTTCGATGAAGACAAAGGACCTCTTTGATTGTCCGGTGAAGGCTACGGACCGCCTTTATTGTTCGGTAAAGAATACGGACCTCTTTAATTGTTTGGTGAAGGCTATGGGCCCCTTTTATTGTTCCGTGAAGACTAAGGACTCCTTCGATGTTCCGATGAAGGCAAAGAACTCCTTTGATTGTCCGGTGAAGGCTACGGACCCCCTTTATTGTTTGGTGAAGCCTACATACCTCTTTACTTACTTTTCCACATAATCGCCACCCAAATTCAGGCACTTGTCCTACCGTGGCAATAGCTTTTATAATTCCTCGTCAAGGAACGGCGCCGCCAGGGTACGCAGCCAATTGTTGACTCCATCCATGAGCTCCTCATTGGTTTCGAAGCGCTGGGTAGCAGCCAGACCTTCATCTTGCCGAAAATATGGTAATCGATTGGCGCCAAGTTCGGGCTGTAAGAGGGTGGTTGAAAATCTTCCAGTTTAACTGCTTGATTATAGCCTTTGTGCAAGCCGCAGTGTGGGGCCGCGCTTTGTCGTGCAGGAGAACGAAGCCCTTGGTGAGCATTCCGCGCCTTTTGTGTTGGATCGACCTCCGAAGCTTCTTCAGCGTTGCACAATAAACTTCTGACGTTATTGTGGTCCCTCGTGCCATGAATTCCGTCAACAAAATTCCCTTGCGATCCCAGAGCACTGTAGCTTTCATTTTCCGGTGCGAAAATGTTTGTTTGAATTTCTTGGGCTTGTTTGGAGAATGAGTGTGCATCCACTGTTTGGACTGTTTCTTCGTCTCTGCATTCACGAACTGAACCCATGTCTCGTCCCCAGTCACGATTATGTCTAGAAATTCGTCCCCCCTCTTCCCAGTAGCGCAGAAGGAATGTCAAAGCTGAGCCTATTCTTTGAGCTTTGTGAACGTCAGTCAGTTGTTTTGGTACCTACTGTGCACAGAACGTGTGGTAACCCAATCTCTCTGTGACAATTTGAAACAGACTAGTCCTCGAAATTTGAGGAAATTCAGCAGAAAGATCTGAAATCGGGAAACGACGCTTTTCACCCACGACTTGGTCGACTTTTTGAAGGAGTTCATCAGTCACAATTGAATGTCGTCCTTGTCCCCCCCCCCCCCCCCCCCCCCCCCTCGCCATGCACAGCTGTGCGCCCATCTCTGAATTTCCTGCAACAATCCCTCACAGAATTGTCACTCATAACGTTATCACTCTATGTGGTAAATGAGGTTACTGGTGTTATTAATTAAGGGTAAACAGAGTGAGGTCAAGCTGTGTAAGTTCCCTGAGTCTAATTGTTGATGATGATGATTCTCAGAGTCCCTATCCGCCACCTCTCAAATCTCACTCTGTGTAAAATGGGCTCTGCAATGTTGTGTGGCTGAGTGTGTCTAGGGTAATATATTTAACATAAGGGCGAAATAAAATGTAAACAGAACTGTAACTCAATAATATTAAAGTGAGTAAGACTTTTGTTAAAGTTTAGGTAATTATTTTTTACACTTTAATCTCCCTGTACCTCAATTTTATGGGACAGGGATTGTCAAACTCAATCGAATTTTTATTTACACTATTTAAAATAAATAAATTGGAACTCTGTCCATGTCTCTTGTTTATACAAAAGAAAATACTGAAGAAATCCACCCACTGTTCTGTTTACCGGCTTGTACTGATCACTGTTAATATGTTGCAAAGACTGTTGGGTTCATCACTTCAAGGTGATTAGATTATTATTATGGTTATGGTTATTATGGTGGAACTTTATGATATCAATAATTTGTCAGTGCCTTTTCTAATGGACTTAACTGGCATGGATTTAAGAAAACAGTTGGCCCATAGGTCCTCAGAATCAACAAATGTGGTGCTCCTGGTCGAAGATGTGGGGCTAGCTACAACTTGAATGCTGAGCGATCACTCCCAAGATTTTCGTCCCTCATCAGGTTTCCTGCCACCAATAAGTATTCTGACATATAACCTGAAATGAGAGGAACATTCCCTCCCATATAACTCTCATCTATAATACTTCCACACATAACCACTGTAACAACTCATTTTGATCAGCTATGTGTGCTGATCATTACACCAGTCTTTATTTTTCATTGTTTAACATCACTGCTGTGTAAACATTCTTCTTCAGTGATAGTACAAAGCCCTGATTCCTCCTCCAAGAAGTCTCTTCCATACAATAGATAGGGGTGTACAATACATAGCTTGTGATCCCTTAATTTCTCTTTACAACATCCTATTCAAGGCTTGTCGTTCATACTGAAACCTGTGGATACATTCTTTCTAACATTCTCTGCATGATTTTACATAATATTTAAACATTTATGGCACTGCAAAAGCCAATATCCCTTCTGGGTTACTGCATTGGCATGCGGAAAATTTGTAAGCCACTAGCAAATATTTTATGCCTTTCTTTCACTCCGAAAAACTGCATTCCTATTTTGGCTATCGTAACAGAAATTGTGGCCTGCATGTCAATTAAATCAATACAAATACTTATTGTGCCTTACCCTCAAACAAGAATATCACATCATAAGCTTGACTTTGGCAGTTAATGGGTTCTAATACTGCTTTAAGTGTCCAGACGGTGAAAGCGTTGGTCACACAGGCTCTCCCGCTGATGTCAGCTTTAGATAGTTTTAATTTCAAATGGCGGTTGTTGCCAGCGAAATGTTAATTTTATTGCCCCAAGCTACCCTACGCCTTAACCAATCAGAACGCGTGTCAAGAAATTTCTACTTTTCTCACGCAACAAAATTGAGCAGTTAATAAGTATGTTTGTTCGTCTGTCTCAATTTTTATTTATACAATATCTTTGTTATTAATGGGTCAATTTTTAATATTAAAGATGATTATTCAAAGGACAACTGTCCTCTATCTTCCTATATAGGTTTCCTTTACCCATTTATCCTCGTTTTCATCTTGGTAATTTTTTCTAATTTATAGTGCTCTGTTCACTGAACTAAAATATTAATACAATAATTTTCTAAGGCCAGATAATTTATTATAAGGGAAACTTTTTTGATATATATTAACGAATATTAGCGCTACCCTTCAAGACATCCCTGTTATTTATAAAGAAATAAATTATCTAAGTTTCTTTTCAAACGCACAATTTAGGCTTGATTTCCATTGTAATACACCTTCTCTCTCCCCTATAAAACGAGGTATCGAGTTGGTTCGCTGCCAAGCTTTACGGCTTTCGTCATAAATATTATGAAGGGTCGAGCATGTGCGTGTGTGTTTGGGGGAAAAAGAAGGGGGGGGGGGGTATTTTTACGCTTGGCGTTAGAAAATTCAAATTCTTTATTTTAATTGTTAGCGGTTTGATTTGACGATGGCCTTGAGACCAAGGTCAATCATGGAATTTATTTATAGATTTTTAACTGTAATAGTGGAAAATTCAAATTATTTTGTCCAATTTTTAGCGGTAAGTTTGACCTTGCCCTTGGCAATTTTTCAAATATAGTAGTAGTGGTTTATAGGTTGTGAATTTACGTTACTAGATTTTTGAATAGGGGAAATTTGAGTGGGGTGTTACACGGAGTTGCTTTACTACACTCTACACATGACACAATCGACGATGAATCTCGGCGGCGCTGTGTCCTTCTGCTTGCAGAACACGAATCACACCACGGACCTCATAGCTTCTGGGGGTGGCGATGACAGGGTCCATGTTTACTCGGTCGCTACTCGTGAACAACTGAACAATCGGGACTGTGGGTTAGCGTGTAGCGAGATAACACAATACTGATTGTTGCAGGCAATGCGCCGTGTCGCTTTGGCAACCAGTTTATTTTTACCAGCCAATCGGAGGTTGATTTTGGAATAGCCCTCGTAATTAGCCTCGAAGACATAGCTTCTCTTCCATGTACATATATTGTAGCATTGTGTATAGCTGGTGGTCATATAGGAACGACTCCAGATATGCCTTCATGCAAATACTGACAGACAAATAGCAGCTTTCGAGGCATGCTGTCCGCGTATTTCCAGCAACGGGTTTGATTTCTTGTGCGTCTGTCAAACTGACGCCTAAAATTTCATCTGTTTTAACCTTTATTCAAGTATTCGTCTTTGTCATATCTACAAAGTGATTGACAAGTAACTTCCTATTTATTATTATTATTTTTTTTTGTATCCTCACATGTATCTATTCTAAATACTTAGATACTTAGTCGTCCCTCTTTTACCGTCAGGTGTAGATGTTTGGAAGAAAGAGCGCCATACTATCCTATCGTCTGTCTTCCTCCTGGGCTGGCTCTATTCTAGTCCTTCAGAGATTGTCTAATATTGTCCTCCCAGCGGACTCTGGGTCGTCCTGGAAGTCTGGATCCTTGGCTCTTAGTTCCCCATACTTGTCGTGATACCCGATCTTTTTCCATTCTACAGAAAAGTCCCAAATCATCGTAGTTGGGACCGTTCTACTTGGGACTTTTCGAAGTACATGAAATAAATGTCAAAACAACGTGCAACAAACGCCAAACTGACAAATACATTTTATTTATTTTTATTTGTTATTCCCAGAAATAAAAAAAAATCTAAAAATATATAATGGTGACACTACCAAGGACAGCAAAGATTTCTGCCCACTATGAAATCATGTATTCTAGACCGGATTTTAGACTCAATGATAAAGTTAATATAACTCAAATTTTATGTTATAAAATGACAAGTTAATTTTCGTTATTTTATCTCTTATTTCACATAAATCAGTTAAATAGAAGTTATAATAACGGAGGTCGAGGTGGCTAAGAGGAATGGCGTCCACCTCGAATTCTAGAGGTACCGGTTCGATTCTCAGTTGAAGGAATATAATGTATGGAATTTTTTTTTATAACCAGTGGTCCTAATGGCATCATACTCTCCCTTGGTCTTCTGAGTAGTGAGATTGGATGTCTAGACTTCTCGGATAAGGGCGAAAAAATAGGATGTCCCGTGTGCAAGTTGTGCACGTTAAAAATCCCACGTCAGGTGGAAATCGTAAAGAGTAGGCCTCTCATGCCACTGCCCTGGCAGAATAAAAAACATTAGAATCCTACCCACCACAAAAATATTTATAGAATATGTGATTCCTATATACATACATTAGGACTTCTCGTCGGTGCTACTGAAATCTTGCACTGTACTGAGATCCTTCTTGTGTGATCGGAGCACTAATGGAGTTGTCCATATGCAATGAAGATAGTCTTTAAAAACCAAACCAAACCAAGTTATAAGAATTTTAAAAGTTGGAAATGACTTTTTAAAAACCCTGCACAAAACACGCAGAATACATGGAATTTTCTTCTTGTTTTGCATGTAAGATTGATTACTCATAGTAATAATATTTTCATGCACCACTTAACACACACATATACACAAAATGACTGTCATTATAACTGGCGCCATATGACATATCAGCATTGCGCCAGAAATAGCCGTCTTTGTAAGGCAACGCCTGAATGCGCCATTACGGGTTATTTAAAAAACAAGGAGGGGGGGGGGACCTAACAAATAAAAACAAGAAATCTAAATGCTGAAGAGGTAATAAAATTCTAAATAAATATTAGACAAACATAAAGGTATGTTTTCAGGCACTCGTAAGAAATAAAGAAATAGAAAACTAAACATAAACTTCTAGGACAAAGGGCAAGCATCTAAAATAAATTACATAATTTACATCCAATATAATAAATTACAGTTTAATACATTTAAAGTTTAATATTGTTTAATAATTAAACAATAAGTTTTAATTTTATAATTACATATTACTTATTTCCTATCGTATAAAAATTATTAAATGAACAAATAATCTCTCTAACGCGCCACGCCACACACTTATTACGAGAGGCAGGAAGTTAGACGCGGGGAGGGAGTTAGACAGGATTAAGACGCGTATCAGAGTAAACAATTGAACTATTGGTTCAAAATAAAATAAAACAGAAATAAGATGAAAAAATAAATTAATAAAATAAAATTTCTATTTATCAACAGGTTAACTTTTTGTCACAAAAATATTTGGTCGATCTATTTTCCTCTACGGCATTATTTAGTTACTTTTGTGTGTACTGAATTACTTGCATTTCCGTGGTTGGCCCTTTTCTTTTCATTCTATCAAGCAGATATTTAGTATTTTCATATCATCTTACACTCCTCTCGGTGATAATTCGTCATGAACCCAGATGGGCCGGTCAGCGACCGAGCGTTGGGTTTACCTAAGGCGTGCCGGGCGATAAATTACCCGTCTGTGGACAGATTACAGACACACATTTATCTGTCGGACACACCTGAGCGGAAATGTTGTAATAGTCCGGGCAGATGTAAAAAATTATTTGTAAACATTGCCGAGCGAGGATCGGATGTTTTCATTCCATATTTGGGAGACATGACCACTGAAGTAACGCGCAGAAATGTCCATGAGGAAATAATTTGAATTACCCCACAAAACAGGCATGGTTAAAACGACTGGCAGACACTCGGAATGAAGGCATAACCCCCATTCCGATTGGAGCCCTGCTTAACATCGTAACAAACAAATGCGGGGGAAGACAGGCAATATAACCTGACACTACTTCAGATAGAATAGAACACTGTGAAAATTCACTCGCGCCAAGAAGACAACCAGACCTTGCCAGAGTAAAGACTAAAATCAGCTTTCATTTATCAGACCGGACCTTGTTTGAGCATTCTCGGGACTTGAAAGCCCAAGAAAAACTCTACCATTTTAACACGGAAAACCGGAATCTGAGGAAACTAAAACACAAGACAAAGTGGGAACTTACTACTAAAATAACAACACCCCAGACCAAGGGTAAGAGGCCTCTACAAGTGGCTTTACTTCTCTGAGCCAGCAGTCTGTGAGCCTTAAGATTGGTGTAAGTTGTACATTTTGAATTCTATATCTATTTATTATTAACATGTGAACTAATAAGTATAGATTGACATGTGAAGATTATTATGTGAAAATTGGCAGTGGATGTCCAAGTCATTTGAGGTTGGCAACCTCAGCATATAGAATGATTATTTCGTGAACCACCACTGCAAGGGTTGGTGACTGCTTTATTGCGAGTTTCTTATAAAGAACCAAAAGCAGATGCAGTCCCAAGTTCCATATGGAGCAGGAAGGGAATGATGAAAGAAATGATGTACATACATGTTATATTATTAACCTTTTCAACCAGTGTAAATGTAAAACATATCCACTCTAAATGTAATGAAAGTTTAAACCTATTCAACCAGTGTAAATGTAAAACATATTCACTCTAACTACAATGAAAGTTTACAACCTTTTCAACCGATGTAAATGTAAACGTATTAAAACTATATTGTTAACATTTTCAACTAAAGTTAAATATAAAACTATTTAGTTTAAATGTAAATATAGTCATTTTTTTTCACCCACTGGGATTAAAATTGATTCTCAGAGAGGGTAAAAATTCTGAAGATAGATGGGATGGTGGAATAGGAAGATGAGGACACATAAGTATGTGTCGGTAAACTCAATACTCAGACGATATTTGATTCTCTTCTTTTGCCATACTAGTTGGTGGTAATAGTTGAGGGTTCTATTTCTGGAACAAGTGAGGGTATAAGTGATCTGAAGTCGCTAGGCACCATCATCAGACGGGTCTTAAAGACGTGGGACCAGCTTTGCAGTAACTCCCTGATGCTACTTGTAACGTGCTGCAACTCTTAAATCTGGACCAGGAACGTGAGCAATCCAGTCACCTATCTGCGAAGAACCAAAACACCAGCGGGAGCAGAAACCTCATAGGCAGCTAAGTAGTAAAATAAAAGCTGCCAAGTGAAGCTTCCCCTTATATAATTTGTCGTAATTTTATAAGATAGGTTTATGGATATTTGTGGTCCGGTCTGAGCAGAGGTGATAGTGGAAAATGTGTGAGAATAAAGGTGTAAGAAAATAGATTTTTTTCACGAGGGGGTGATAGTGTAAGAGAAAGATCAGTCTCTGGAGTGAGTAGTTTCTCTACTCCAAACTATCTATACGACTATATTGTAATCAGACGAACTTTCGCTCCTTATATAACAAATATAAGTTACACCTCACATACATACACAAGTACGTGACGAATACGCACAGACGTGAAACAACTATGGATAATATATATGGGTAGGGGTTCGACCAACACATTAAATTAAGTTTTATTAAGTTTATTATCACTTAAAAAAGACTTCACAACTTCAAGCATATACATATCAATAAAAGCATGGTTTAAGACAAATGGAAATAACCCGATATTTCCCACACCTCTTGTAGAGAAAGTTTCCCAACAGACGTTAATAACCCCAAAGGTCAAAGGTTAACAATAAGGGTATGGAATAGTCAGTAAAGGAAAAGAACGAGTTCCTAGTTAAGCTATCCCGTAAATAATCAGGTTAGTGAGGAAATTTAAAAAAAAAAGATTAGTATACTGATGGTAACAAGGGAAAAATATGTTTCTTTTTGTTCTTTCACTCTGTCATTCTGTGGCCACACGCATACTCGCTTATCCAGTAGTTATCGCAGATATCCCTTGAAAAAAACACTAACAATAATATGACCCTACAGTGTCATGTGGTTTGCCAATTCCGGCCCAAGACTATCCTTGGTGCTTACTGCTAATGTCAAGGGAGTCGACAAAGTTGGTGCGTTAATTGTTTTTTCCTGGATAATTTATGTATCACTGCATATAGTTGGTTGGAATAAGACGTATTCGTGATAGTCACCGTCATAGAAAGAAAAATATATTGTTCCTGTGCTGTCTAGCCTCTGGTTGCTGAGACACTCTGTTACGTTATGCAAATGTTAATAATAATTATCGACTGTTCTCAGAGTTGATGGCCGATTCTGAACAGTAAATTTTGAGTATAATCTCCGTGGAAAACTACTGTCATAGGTGAGGTAAATTTATATATATATATATATATATATATATATATATATATATATATATATATATATATATATATATATATATATATATATATATATATATATATATATCTTGCCACAGCGGGCTGATCAAATTGATATAAAAATCTGGTAATGTTCAGGTCCAGTTTTATATTAAGTTTATTGTTTCTAGATTGGTCTCTCTCATGAGCGAAGAAAGTGGACCACACCGGTCAAAAATCGAAGATCCAATAATACAATAATACCTCTGGATAGCTTATAAGACCGCTAGTTTGCTGGTTTTTGATCAAGCCTAGATTAAGGAAGAAATACCAAACATTTATTCACAATATCAATATCCTATCCTGTCACGCGTAAGGTTTAAGATCTCTTATCCACGCGCTAGATATTCCAAAAATTTTCTGAGGCGACTAGATAACTGATTTTCGGAGATTGGGCATTTATACAAGAATAGCGTTGTTTCACCGAGGGATGACGAAAGTCACGCCTCTGGCAATCAGGTGGAATCAACGAGGTTTTCTTCCGATATAAAGAATTTCCTCCGTTCGCTCTGTTCGCCGTTGAATCTACAACAAAGGCTTCTGATCTCGGCGATTGTCTCCCTGTCCGTACCACATCACAGGATTTCCTTCCCCTTATAGCGACTTCAAAGCTGATTACCTTCCACGTGTTTTGAGCCCGTGCATTCTGTCAGTTGTCGTAATCCTAACGGCTCTGCTTGCATAGGAGCTTCAGGCCAACGCACTGGGTTCGTCTCCTTTGAAAGGAATGACAGTTACGAATCTAGGTAGACCTCGTCAGCGCATGAAACAAGAAAAATAGGCGTGGCTAAAATATGGGTTAGACAGATAGCGAAAAGGCATGGATTTAGCGTAACAAACCGTGCATACTAATGAGGAAGAAAGGTGGGAAGCGAAGGCGGACGGATTCATGTAGTCTATTTACATAACATGTCACATAATTCCCCATTAACATCATTTGATGATGACCAATTTTTGTTACAGAATATTCAATTTTTAATAACTGTTAAAACCTAAGTGATTATTAAATTTGTTACTTATATCTATCAAAATTTAAAGTTGATTTAATCATTTTGAATGTGTTGTATCCGTATGTCTCAGAAAATTTCTTAAATACACTCAATCAGAGCTACTAAATAATAATAAGAGGAAATTCGCCGAATTAACTCAGCTGGGGGCTTGAACGAGCTAACCACCCTATCCTTCACAAAAGTTGCCGGCAGATCCTAGAGTTAACGTGCTCAGCCAATGCAGCATTGCTCTCGCTTTTCTGAATATCTTGTGGAAAGCGAAACAGCAAAGTGTGTGGCGCACTAGAGGCGTGTCGGACATAGAAAAAGACAATGGCTAGCCACCGCGGAAGAGATTGGGGCCTTACCACGTACTTCCTACAGAACGTAATGGGATCACAACAGCAAGATAAGAACCGATATGTAGAGAACTCTCTGTCCCCTGGGGAAGAATCTACTGTACAAATTAACAGGGAAGAGGCAACTCCTCTAATGAGTAAGGAAGTACATAATGACGAGTGTTCCTTAAATTCTGTTGAAAGGGAGCATTCTGAGAAAGACCACCTAAAAACTAGTAGGAGAAGCCTAAAAATAGGAACATGGAATGTTAGAACTCTAAACGGAGAAGGAAAGCTTGACAATCTTATATTAGAGGCAACAGACATGAAACTTGCAAGACTTTTGGATACAGGCTACATAAAAAGAGACCAGTACACGCTTATACACTCAGGAAGAGAAAAACATGAAAGAGGGGTAGGAATGTTGATAAAGAAGGAGTTAGAAAAATATGTATATGGATACTGGACACACAATGACAGAATGATGTTACTAAAGATGAGAGCAAAGCCATTCGACATATCAATCTTACAAACATATGCACCAACTAAAGATCATAGCGAGGAAGAAATAGAAGAATACTATGAAGAGCTACAAAACACACTTAAACCAGTCAAATCTACAGATGTGTTGATAGTAATGGGTGATATGAATGCAAAAGTAGGAAAAGGAAAATGCAAGAAAATAGTAGGACAGTATGGATTAGGGACAAGAAATGATAGAGGAGACAGACTTATCCAGTTCTGTGAAGAAAACCAGCTGGTCATATGTAACACCTTTTTTGAACACCACCCTAGGAAATTATACACATGGAAAAGCCCAGGAGATGTAACACGAAATCAAATCGACTATATCATGATAAAACATAGATTTAAGAACAGTGTCACAAGTGCAAAGACACATCCTGGCGCCGACATAAATTCAGATCACAATCCAGTCGTCATCAAAGTAAATATAAAGCTGAAAAGAGCAGGAAACAGAGGACAGGAGGAACCCCAGATAGAAATATCAGCGCTGAAACAACCAGATATAAAACAGAAGTATTTAACCGACGTCAAAAATAAATATCAACAGTTATTGACAGAAAGCATGGAGCAGTATAGAAGAGAAAACCCAGAAGAAAAAGCAACCGCAAAATGGGAATGCTTAAAAACAAGCATACAATCAGCAAATGCAAATTTACCTAAAAAGGAGTCTAAGGAAAATCAAATTTGGATGACAGATGACATCTTGAATAAATGGCAGAAAGAAAGAAAGCAAAAAACACTCCAGAATATAAAACAATAGACAATGACATACGTACTATGTGTAGAGAAGCAAAAGAACGGTGGATAGAAACAAAATGCAAGGAAATAGAAGACTTGGAAGCAAAGCACATGACAAGAGATATGCATGAAGAAATAAAGAAATTATCAAATCGGTCGCGGTTTGCACAAGGAGGAAGCTGTATCAAGAACAAAAATGGTGTAATATTACTTGATGAGAAAGACATATCAAACAGATGGGCAGAATACGTAAAAGAACTATTCGAGGACAACAGAGGTAAAAAAAACCATCACCAGATTCTAACGAAGGCCCAAACATTCTCAGATCAGAAGTAGAGAATGCCATTCATATGATACAAAAAGGAAAATCAGCAGGCATGGATAACATAAAAATTGAAATGATAGAAGCTCTGGAGAGCTTTGGTATAGATACAATCACAGAAATATGCAACGGTATATACAATACAGGATATATACCACACGACATGAAGACATCAGTTTTTATAACATTGCCCAAAAAACCAAATGCAACAGAATGTTCAGACTTCAGAACAATCAGCCTGATGAGTCATGCAATTAAGATACTGCTCAAAATCATACAGGAAAGAATAAAAAGTAAAGTAGAAAGCGAAATCCAAGAAGAACAGTTTGGTTTTAGACGGAACAGTGGAACAAGAGAGGCAATATTTTGCCTTAGAATATTAGCAGAAAAATATACAGAGGTCCAAAAAAGTATGTATATGTGCTTCATTGACTATAAGAAGGCTTTTGACAGAGTCCATCATGAGAAAATAATTGAATGCCTCAAAGACATAGGTATTGATGGAAAAGATATAAGAATACTCAGTAACCTTTATTGGGAGCAAACTGCCACAGTAAGATCTGGAAGGAATTATTCACCATACATAGACATAAAAAGAGGTGTCAGACAAGGTTGTGTGCTGTCCCCTTGCCTATTTAATTTATACACCGAAAAAAATTTTCAAACAGATACAGGAAATACCAGGACTGAACATCAGTGGAAGGTCAATAAACAACCTTAGATATGCAGATGATACCGTGTTGTTAGCTGAAAGCGAACAGGAGTTACAAGAACTAGTGAAGCAAGTGAACAGCATAAGTCATGAATATGGACTCGACATTAATATTGAGAAAACAAAAACTATGATAATTAGCAAAACAAACGATAAACCCACATTAAAGATAAGCGTAAATGGGAAAATCCTGGAACAAGTCAAGAGCTACGTATATCTTGGTCATATAATAACAGAAGATGGCAGATGTGAAACAGAAATCAAGAAGAGAATAGGAATGGCCAAAGCTACATTCAACAACATGAAACATATACTGACATCTAAACAGTTATCTCACAAATTAAAACTGAGAATCATAAAGTGTTATATATATTCTGCATTTCTGTATGGTGCAGAAACATGGACGATGAATAAGCATTTGGAAGAAAGAATTGAGGCTCTTGAAATGTGGATATATAGAAGAATGGGGCGTATCTCATGGAAAGAGATGAAAACAAATAAGGAGGTCCTAGAAAATCTAGGTATGAAAAGAGAACTAATGAGGGAGGTCAAAGTTCAGCAGTTAAAATACTTTGGCCACATAAAAAGGCATAACACCTTGCAGAAGACCATAACAGAAGGGAGAGTTGAAGGCAAACGTGCAAGGGGAAGACAACGCTATAAGTGGGAAGATAACATCAAGAGATGGACAGGAAAGAGTCTATCAGAGTGCACCACCAAGACAAGAGACAGAAGACGTTGGAGATCCATTACAGCCGACCTTCGTTGTGGAGATGGCAACTGATGATGATGATGATGTGGATACTCCCTGGAGGTAGAAGCATCATTGTCCATCTATCTACAATTCTGCCAAGAGTAATCTTGTGCGAAGGTAGACACCTTTGAAGATCCACATCAGTTACTCTTGAGTTTTGGCCACTGTTGGACCACTACTGCACAGCTTAAAAAAAGGAAGGGGGGGGGGGGGGGCCCCGTGCCCCTTTTCAAAAAATGTTATAGTACTCAAAGTAATTTACTTAAAATAATGAAAACTAAGAAAACCCTCCGATAGTGCATTACCAGATTTTTGTTTCACATACCCCTTAGATTTCTTCTCGTACCCCTAGGGGTGCCACGTACCCCAGGTTGAATACCACCACTCTACCTTATGCGTAAACATCGACAGTCTCGGTAAACAACAATAACACGTGTAGCTGGAGAAATTGCTACTGATGGTTTGTAAACTCTTTGACAAGAATTGGTGCATCCTAAAATGAAGACAAAATGAGAAGCCCCCATTAGGCCGAGAAAATGGAGACTGAGAACGCAAAGAAAGACAGGTATCTCAGGTCGTCCATCAAATTTCCTGAGTGTGATAGTTGTTGTTGTTGTTGAATTAGGACTTCTGAGCTTCTCGCTCTTTTGCAGCCAATAGCAAGTTGAAGACTCCTTGATATTATCTACACTGTAGATCTAGGCTTTTCATGTGGCTTTTCTGCCATTCCCAAACGTGCTGAGTTGATGTCAGGAGCTCCACTTTCTCCAGCTTGGTTTGCTTTTAAAGGATCGTCACATCTGATCCCAAGCCAGGAGTAAGAAGCGCGTGCCATACTGTGCATTTCCCGCCATCCAAGGTGGCTGTCCAACTATGCAGAGCTAAACTACTGTGGTCTGGTTCTGGACGCTTCCAAAAAATTGTCGCGTTCTGCGCAGAGCCACTTCTCAGCTCCCCTGCCTATCACTGGGTCCATAGTGAGATCATCCTGCATGCACTCAACCAGGTCAAAGTCAAAGAATCACGTCTGGGGCTCAAGTGACTCCTCCAAGCTCATTGTGCAATGCTGGGTTCTCAACAAGTTTCACCACAGTGGGAATCCCTGGAAGTGTGTGGATGATTTCAAGAGTCAATGAGGATGTAATTAGCCTCACAGACAGAGGTTCCATTCCACATATGTATATTGTAGCATTGTGCATAGCTGGTGGTCATCTAAGGATGACAGATTTTTTACAGATTACACGAGCAACATTCGTTCAAAGCGGCCAAGTATAGTGATCTGGCCGCGGATCTGAGACACGATGGGTTCACTGCAAGGGTCATGGCTGTTGAAGTGGGCGCAAGAGGGCTTGTGGCTGCATCAGTGTATGATTTATTGAAACTGTTGGGGCTGAGGGGACAGTAGTCGAGAACAAGGGCACTGAAGAGGCTTAGTGAAACTTCCGAAAAGGCATCAGGCTGGCTGTGGAACAACCGCAATGGGCAATGGAAATCGTGACAATAAACGCTGCGGTTCAGAAAACACCAAAATTTTTCTAAGTCCACAATACGCTGAGTTTTTGGTGGTACTAGTGAAAGGGCTGTGATTGAGGGGCAACAGGCGGCGTGTCAGGCACAGAATTTCAGTGGCTACCGCGCAGTGGCTAGACTCGTCGGCTTCGCGCTGGGGTCTCAGTGTGTGTCCTTAGTTGTGATGTGCGACGGAACGAACGGAATAATTTGTCTTCTCTTTGTTACTTTCACAATAGCCTTGACGGCTGGCGAAGTTGTGGATTTTAAAGTTGCTACCATAAGTGAAATGGGTTCATTTTCGATACAAGACAACAGGAGGCTGAGACGCTTGGGAGTCATGACCCAAGTGGGCCCGCCCCCCTTAGAGTGTAAAGGAGTATCGGGCCGATACACTTGTCGGACGGGGGGACTGCTTCTGATGATCAGATTGCTTCCTGTTGTATCGCTCTGTAAAGAGTTTCCTATCATGACTCCAGATATGCCTGCATGCATGAGTGTGATAGAGATCTGCAATCAAGAATTGTTTTTAATACATCTTATAAGAAAGACATCGCTCTGTTCGGCGTCCGAACTGACTGATTTTCCAAGAAAGAAATACGCCGGCGGAATGGAGAGAAAGTTGTAATCTACCTACCTCTATTTTAAAACAGACATTGGCCCAGATTGACTGGCAAATGTTGCAATACATTTTTGTCTTGTTCATTCATGCCCCAACCGCTTACAGCCACCACCGTAGTTGATCCTGTTGCAAAAAAACCTGTACCAAAGTATACATGCGTTGCTGTAGTGGTTATTTCTGTATCAATATGTTTTATACGATGAGGTTGTCAGCCCCATGCACAATCTCATATTCATCGCCTCTTACGACATGCGTTTTGTATGTCATGTTTGAGTATTAATAGCACCATAAACAATAACATACGTTGATGGTTAATAGGTTACATTCTAAATGTTAATATTGACAAGCGAAAACCTGACTTACGTTATCGTCGGATAGATAACATCTGAGATAAATGGGATCGAAATTTATCTCATACGCAATGCTTTTTTAGGTCTCGGCCATAAATGATATATACTATCGTCGAGGTCAATGGCTCCCAACCTACTAAGTCAAGGGGTTGGAAACCAGTTGATCGCGTCCAACCGTTAAATCACACGAGAGACTGAAGCGTGGCAACCTTGTAGAAACAATCAAATCAAAGATGAGAGCAGACCCCCTTCAATGCAATAGCAACAGCTACGCCAATCTGAAACCCCGCACACAAGCTACCAGTTTGGAAACAACAACGCTTCCATTAAATGAAAGAAAACATTCCAGGTATTGAAAGAAAGAACAGCCGGAATGAACCAGAATGAAGAGTCCTAACCACAAAATACATAGAGAAACATTACCCAAGAAACATGCATATACAGGTGGATCAGCAATAAATACAATAGAAGATGGGGTGGAGGAGTCTTTCTGAGCTTAAGCAATGGCAAACACACACAAAAAACTGTCAGTCGCAACAGGAAAATTCTCGAGTAACTTCAGAGCAGAGGCAGAGGCCTTAAAAACTGCAGCAGGAGTCCTAATGACAGAAGAAAGCTCAGAGAGACAAGTAGCTATATTCAGATGAACAGTCAGTGATTGCAATGCTGAAGAATCAAAATAATGCCGACCTGGATGACCTAAGAGACACACTTCACAAACTGTGTCACATTAGACAACCTCTAAAGGACCGGGACTAGACTGGAACCAGACCAGGAGAAGACAGCCGATAGTATGATGTTATCTCTGGAAACTTCTATACCCCAGGGTATAAGAGAAACGACTACGTAAACACAATCTTCATACCTGCAACATGCTGTGAAAGGCAGACATGGACATTAAACAAAGAAACGGGAAATCCCAGCTTGTAAATTGCGGAGAAAAGTGACTAAGAGTACAAGAAGATGTTAAGTCAGAAATAAGAGCAACTCTTGAGATTAAGTCTTTCCTAGAATCTTTCTTCGTTCATTCCTTAACCTTTACGTCCATAAGGAGCAAAGGCCTTCAAATACTCATGTCAATTCAAAACTCGTTGATTCTCAAAATCTCTATGTTCTCTCGTCGTAAAGAGCTGAAACTTTGCAGGCAGCTAGCTCTCTTTATTGGTACATTTTAATGTTTCAAGTTTTGATTGGAAATGACCCAGCCGGTTTTATGTAATGATTGAAACAATGTTAAAAAATGGGGTAGAAATATTTCTATTAAATTAAGAATTTTAAAGTAAGGAAAATAATAAACTGCAAATAACAGTTTTATTTTATATTTGAAGGGGCAGTGAATGGTATAATAGAGGTTCAACGTATCGTCTGGTTGCGGACTATGTCTCTTCTTGTTACTAAGGTTGAAGTAACTTTATTAAATTAAGAATTTAAAAGTAAGGGAAAAATTGAACTGCGAATAAAAATTGTATTTCATATTTAAAGTGGCGGGCGTAGGCTGGTTAATGGTAATATGCCAATTAAATCAGTGTTTTTTTTTTTTTTTTTTTTTTAACAACTAAGTCAGTGAGTTTTTTTAGTTTTAAACACACCTTTAGTAGTTACAGACTTTGTTGTGAGCTTTAAATAACGTCTTTAAACCCACCAAAGTATTTTTTTAAATATAAATTTAATATACAGTAAACCAAATATTTAGTTATGACATAAAATCATAGAACTAGTCAGGAGAAAAAAACCACTTTTCATGAACCACTTTTATTATTTTTAACTAAAACATTTAAAAAACAGAAAATAAATTTCCCATACATTCTTTATCTTTCTTCGTCGTACACTTTCAGACGTCCACTTGAATGTTTTCAAAGAAAGCAGTAATCAGTTTGAGGCTATTTGAATCTCCGTAGTGCTTTTCCGCGAATGGTACTGGTGTCGGCTATATGCGCTTTCTCTGATTCGCATATGTTGGGCAACTTTAAAGCAAATGTTCAGCAGTCATTTTATCAGTGCCACAGTTACACTGATCGGTAGTTCCTGTAGACGGTTTGTTAGGGAACTTTTTTATTGCGAAGTGCTTCCTCATTCCACTACAGAATACTGAGTGTTTTGTCAGCTTTGTCAGCAATTCTTGCTCTTTGCTTGTGCCCAGCGGAACTCTACGGAGTTTGTGACATTTTGCTTACTATGTAATGAGGTCATCATAGAGCGGCGTTACGTTGCACTGTTTCGTTAGGCCTGTGGCCCAGTGCATTCTGTTTCAACGGGCATTTATGTAGGGTTGCCTTCCTTAGCCTTTACCTACCTGCAAGGTAGCAGTGTTGTCTCTCTGTTTGACCGGTTTCTATAAAAAAAAAAAAACATGTGGAAAATAGCTACCGTCAAAAGTTAAATCGCAATATTGGCAAGGGGAGATCACTATTGCATAGAACATAAATGGATGGCAAGTTATTTTTAATTAGTAATTCGTTATACAGTTAATAAACTTATGTTTTTATAACATGGCAGCGAAAGGAAATTGGTGATGATGAGTATGATGTACTCGTGGGTTTACTTAGGTTAACGGGACATTGTATGTACTGCGTCTGTACTATTGGCTTTATTTAGGGTAGAGGACCCACTGTCTGTACGGTATCTGCGTTAGTTGCTTTATTTAGGTAGAGGGCCCTTTCTGTATCTCATTAGTAAAATGGTAAAGGATCTTGTTACACGTCTATTGAGGCATTTTGGGAACATGGTGTTAGGCCCATATTTTCTTGACCATCGGCACAGTAGGGGTGATGTGGTCAGCATCACGCCCGCCGCCTTAACCTTCCCACTGTTGCTCTGGTAACCCAATTCATGAGGCTGGGTCGACCACGGAACCGTTTTGGGGTCTAAAAAAATCTCACCTCACATCTGTCGTGCACTTTTTATAACTCATCCACACCAGCAGTATCACTTCTTTTCTTCATTTTTCTCACTCATCGTCCTATTATTTGGCATATTTATGGTCCTTACATTCTTTTGCTGTGACCGTACCTCAGACGTGTTTAAGTTCCGCCAGGTGAATCGTAACAATACCAGTGTAATGAGACCGGTCAGCGGTAATACGGTTATCACGTAAGTCAGTCTGGCAACCTTTATAAGAGACGTCAGTTGTTTGTGCAACGTGGTATCGCACGAACACGCACAGACAGTCAGATTGCTATCTAAGGAAGCCGCCTGAGGGACGGGCGAAAACACCGGTGATAATTAGATAATCGCTTCATCTTAGCCCTCTCGGTATCAATATTGCCGATAATCTGTCTGGGTAGACAATCTTCGTGGAAAGTATTACGCCAGGAAATAAGTTCACGATTTGTTTGTGAGTTGGCGGAAGTATTACAGCATTATTAGAAAGAGGTCACGCGATGGAATTTTAAAATGTAATATTTTAAAACACGCGGGGGAGATTATGAATTTAAACACCCCTACCCAGATAGTGCTAAAGAGCTTACCATTGGTTTGATTTGAGAGCAGGAATATACATTGACTTTCATTGGAAGTTAGTCTAAAAGTACAATCTGAGATTTGAACTGAGAAATGGGAATATAATATAGCGAAATCGGAGACACAAATCAGACTGCATCGCCACGTCAAGCCAGCAATTCACCAAAGCCAGAGAAAGAAGGATCGGACTAAGGATTCCAAAATTATAAGTGACAGATCGAAAGTATTTGGGCAATTTTAAAACTTAAAAGTAAACCTGCATTTATAAACACAAAGACTGGAAACTTAAGGAACCAGGACAGTATTTGGGCAACTCTAAAACTTAAAAGTAAAACTATATTTTAAATACGAAGTCCGGATACCTAAGGAATCAGATCACCCGTCATAAGAGAATTACTAAAGTTTTTCAGGCCAAGTGATTCGCAAAACACCCGTCATAAGAGGATTATTAAAGTTTCCCAGGCCAAGTGATTCAAATCATCTAATAAAGTGATGTGTCCATTCTAAACTGTGCGAGGAGATTGTGTTCCCAAAAGTTACTTTGGGGTAAGTGTAAACATTTATTCTACAAATGTGAATTTGACATGTTTTTCTTGGTAAGTGGTTATATATGAGGCTGGCAACCTCAACTTATGAAAATAGTATATTAATAAACCACTACAGCAAGCGTTGGCGATTGTTTTTTGCTAGTCGTACAGAAAACCGACAGCAGAGGTGACCCCAAACTCCGACTGGAGCAGTGATGAGTGATGATTACATCACGTGTGCATCAAGTGTATCATATAAGTTTGTGAGATATATGTACCTTGCTAATTTTAATTCAGGCAAATCATTGCTCGCGCTGTCTAATACCCAGAAGACTATTGATGATTTATAATCATCTTCCCTGAGTTACGCTGTGTATACTCAAAAGAATAATTATTCAGAGAGACTAACATTAGTTGGTGGGCAGGGAGACAATGCGCATGTTAATTTGCAGTCCACAAATGTACTTAGCAGAGGCATTTGTTTTTATTTTTTGTCTAAAAGATCGTGGTACTAAGCTATCAGACGGTTCATAGAACAAAGCTGTGTAGTGTCATCATCACAGAAGGATTGACGAGACCCAGGCTGCAGGACTCACTCATACCAGCTAAGTGCTTGTAAAAAGGAACCAGCAAAAGGGCATTAAAATTAAAGTTTAATTTTAAATTTAAATCTTCAACCCACGTCTCAATGACGAGAAATTTTATTTAACTCTAAAATTCACCATTATTTCATCACTCTTTTAACTTGTTAAAACTAATTGATTATTAAATGTATTGCATGTTGTTTTAAACTAAACAATCATAGTTGATTCAGTTATTATAAGTGTGAAAGCATACGTATGAACAAGACATTAATATATATCTACATTTAGACAGATATTTACATTTACAGAGCTAATACTTATAAAAAGGAATTTCGCTGGATTTACACCAGCTGGGGGATTGAACGGGCAATAACCATTGCTTAATTCTTCATAAAAGGCGGCGGACCAATAATAAGTTAACAAGTGCTCAGCCAATGCAGCATTGTTCTTGACTTCGGAAATATCTTATGAAGCGCCCTGGGGATAGAAGCGTCTTTACCCTTCTATCTACGACTCTGCCAAGAGTAATCTTGTGCGAAGGTAGACACCTTTGACGACCCATTTTAGATACGCTTGCGTTTTGGCCACTGGTAGACCACTGTTGCAAAGCAGGGGAGGCAATCCGCGACAGATATACTGCATTTGTACTATTTGCTCTATTAGGGGTAGGCGGCCCTCTGTCTGTATCATGTATGTACTAATGACATTGTTTAGGATAAGGGCCCTCTGTCTGTACCGCATCTTTACAAGTGGTATTATTTATGGTTGATGACCGTCTGTACCGCATCTCTACAAGTCGCTCTGTTTAGGGTAGGGACCTCTGTATGTCCTGCATCTGTACTAGTGGCTTTATTTAAAATGGGGGTGGGGGGGGGGCCTCTGTCTATACCGTAACTGTATGAGTGGCATTATATAGAGCAAGGAGGCCCCAGTGTGTACCTCAAATGTACAAGTGGAATTATTTAGGGTAGAGAGCCGCTGCTAGTTCGATATGGGCACTGGTGGCGTTATCAACTTTAGGAGGCCTGCGCTGTTTATATTTATTGGTGCCAATTAGCGTGGGGGTTCGTTCTTTCTATTTGTAGTGGATACAATATTTAACTGAGGGAGCCCACCTCTCTGTACGGACACTCGTCAAGTGCCCCGCGCTTGTAATTTTGAGAAACACTGGTCTAAACACTGGTGTTTAAGGGGATACAAATGTAAGCAGTTAGCTCATAGCAGCGGCATCAATCTGATGGTGAAAGCATACTACACTATCTGTGTTTTGCAGGTACATAAATCCTGCTTTCGCTTGAACATAGTAAATTGTCTAAGGGTCTAAGATAACCAGTTTATACAATCATTATTGTTATTTCAGTGTCGTTCTACTCAAGAGGAAGTACTTGTTTGTGGATTCACAAAGTTTTTTTTTTGCGACACTTAAAACTCTTCACGTTTTCAGCGCAGTCCGTAGTTTATATTTGTAATGACAGGTTGTGTATTCATTTACATGGATTAGAACGTGATTTGTGGCTTCTGTGGATATTCTGTTTATAAACAATATAATTACGAATTTGTCAGGCGAGTTTAACTTTTTTTTTCCCCTTAAAGCTTTGTTAACATTTTAGGTAAGTGCTATCGTTTTGTTTACGTTTGAAATGGTGATCGGGTTGTGGATAAAATATTTTCAATGAACTAGTTAACGTGACACACATTGAGCAAACCTGTTGATAGCATTACCAGGCAGTACTTGTTCGGGAATCTCCAGGGCAGGAGATGTAGAGGCAGACAGAAGAACGAACGAACGAACGAACTTTATTTTCAAAGGGTTAAGAATTGGGCATGCAGGCCCGTCTGACAGTCTGCCCTTCCTCTCTCTCTCATCATGTATACTAATATCCTTTCATCTTCACATTTACTTTAAGCATTATTAAGGCATTTATCATTATAAAAGTATTACATTTGCAATAATCATCATAATTAAAGTACGTTTTTAAAAAAAAATTAATAATAATAATAATAATGAATTTAAAAATAAAATAAATAAAAATAAACATTTAAAAAAAAAAAAAACAACAACAACAAGACATAAAAATCGAATTCTTACTTACTTACTTAGTCGTTCCCCTTCTACCGTGAGGTGTAGAGGTTTGGAAGAGAGAGCGCCAGACCATTCTATCAGCTGTCTTCTTCCTGGCCTGGTTCCATTCTAGTCCTCGGTCCTTCAAAGATTGTCTAATGTTGTCCTCCCAGCGGACTCTGGGTCGTCCCGGAGGTCTGGATCCCTGGCTCTTTGTTTCCCATGCTTGTCGTGGTAGCCGATCTTCTCCCATTCTGCAGACATGGCCAAACCATCTTAGTTGGGACTGTTCTATTTGGGTCTGCAGCGGATGGGATTTTAGGCCTTGACGGATCGTCTGGTTGCGGACCATGTCTCTTCTTGTTACTTCAACCACTTTCCTCAGATACCTCATTTCCTAGGTTTGGATCTGGCTTTTGTGGGTTGTAGTCATTGCCCACGACTCGCATCCATATGTCAAGACTGGGACATAGGTGGAGCGGTATACAGCCATCTTCGTTTTCTTACCAACCTCTTTCTTGCTGAGGAATCCACGATTTATGGCCTGAAAAAAGTCTCCCAGCCGCTGCTTTTCGAGTGGCCAACTCTTCTTTGATGCCTCCCTTTCGGTCTATAATAGCTCCGAGATATTTAAAGTGGTCGACCTGCTCCAGGACCTGTTCTCCCAACTTAATCTGATGTTTTCTTTCTTCTCGTGATATCACCATGGATTTTGTTTTAGAGCTGCTTATGACCATCCCTCTCTTCTCCAGCTCTTCCTTCCAGACTTGCAGGTTGGATTGGAGATGTGCCTCTGATTTAGCAATCAGGGCAACATCATCAGCAAATGCCAGCTCCGAAATATAGACCTGTCTCATTTTCCAGTACCCCACTGAATACTTTCTTGTTCTCTCCTTACATGCCTTGATGACATCGTCCATAAGGAGTATGAAGAGGTAAGGTGATAGGATATCACCTTGTCTTACACCAGTGGTGGTCCTGAACTCTTCTGACTTATGGTTTGCTGTCCTCACATAATTTCTGCAAGACTTGTAGAAGCTCTGTATAGCATGAATCAGAGGTGCTGGAATATTCTTCCTTGCCAAACAGTCCCAAAGTTTGCTCCAGGGGACCCTGTCAAACGCCTTTTCCAGATCTATGAAACAAAGATGGATCTCACTCTTATACTCAAGGGCCTTTTCACTCAGCTGTCTGAGTGTGAAGATTAGGTCTTGAGTACTTCGGTTTGCTCGGAATCCGCACTGGACCTCATCCAATTGTGGCTCAGCTAGGCGTCGGAGTCTCTGCTCTAGGATTCTAGAGTAGATTTTACCAGGGACACTGAAAATCGAATTCTTCGTACAGTAAATTAGTGATTTGAGACATATTCAGAGGTATGATATAAGAACTCGTGAAATTTTCAAACGGTGTGCAACTGAATGACTCAGGGACATTTTTTAGGTTCATCAAGATGAGGTGGGGTAAACAGTTACTTTCCGCGCTGTCTTTGCGTCCCAAACTCAAGACCATAATCAGACTAGGTAGATAGTTAGATAGACATTACGAAAGCAATTAATTTGCGAAGACATAGAGAAGGAAGCTAGAGAGAGAAGTAAAAATGACAAGGAAGATATGGTGAGACCTTGAGCTGATGACACATGACAGGGGAACTTGGCATTTGTTTGTTGAAGGCCAGTGCTCTTTTGAGAGTTAATTAAAGGGTATTGGTTGATTGAAGGTGAAAATCGTTTTCACCATCAAAATGTTTCCTATTTATAAATGTGATATTTATAACTGACAAAACAGAGGTTTAAATGAAGCACAGTGGGCCGCTTGGTTAGTAGGGATGGACTCTTTAAAATCCTCCTGAAAATAGGCTGCTCTTCTAAAATGCTGGAAATGATAAAGTCATTCCATGACAGCATCAAGGGAACAGTCCAATATGCTGGAAGCACGTCACAGCCCTTTGATATACGAAGTGGCGTTAAACAAGGCTGTGTTCTGGCTCCGACCCTCTTCGGAATCTTCTTTGCCTTACTCTTGAAACATGCATTCAGAGATGCAACTGAAGGAATATGCCTTCACACTAGGTCAGATGGCCGTCTGTTTAATCTTTCAAGGCTGAGGGCAAAAACAAAAATCAGAAGGGTCACTATAAGAGACTTGTTGTTCGCTGATGATGCTGCAGTCGTCACTCAAAGCCAACAGGAGCTTCAGAGCTTGATGAATCGCTTCTCTAAAGCATGCAAGGACTTTGGCCTCACAATAAGTCTAAAGAAAACAAATGTGCTGAGTCAGGATGTGGATGCTGCACCAGTTATCACTATCGATAACTATGAATTGGCAGTGGTGCACCACTTCACATACCTAGGGTCTACCATCAATGACAAACTCTCACTGGATACAGAAATCGACAGCCGCATTGGCAAAGCTGCAGCTACCTTTGCCCGCCTCACATCGCGTGTTTGGGGGAAACTCTAAACTCACAATGAAGACCAAAGCTGCGGTATATAATGCCTGCGTCACCAGCACACTCCTATATGGCAGCGAGACCTGGACGACCTATGCTAAGCAAGAAAGAAGGCTCAATACCTTCCATTTGCGGTGTCTACGCCGCATCCTCGGCATCTCGTGGAAAGATAAAGTGACAAATGTCGAGGTGTTGTCACGTGCTGGCCTTCAAAGTATGTATACGCTTCTTAGACAGCGCAGACTTCGCTGGCTTGGCCATGTTCGCCGCATGGAAGATGGTCGCATCCCAAAAGATATCTTCTACGGACAATTAGCAGATGGCAAGAGAACAGTTGGGCGACCACAGCTGAGGGCACTGGACATGGATCCAGCAACATGGGAGGATGAAGCTGCCGATCGCACTAAGTGGCGATGCTATTTACGGCGCCACCTCAGATTGGGCGAAGAGAGGCTCACACAAGAAGCAGAGGTGAGGAGAAAACGTCGAAAGGAGCACCAGGAAAATAAGCAGCCGAGGGCTGTCACCTCAGGGGCGCATTCCCATAGTCAGTTATGACTGAAGGGGCTATTATTATAGTGGGCCGCGTTCTTCAATGCCATCCAAATAAGTCGTTAGGATTAGGATTATGGTTAGGGATTAGGATTATGGTTAGGGATTAGGATTCCTAAATATAACACTAACCCTTACCCCATTTTACTGCGTCTCTGAAATCTGTTTTAACTCTTTGACTCCGGAACAACTCTCAGAACGTTGGTCAGATTTGACACCCGTGCCAAAACAATTCTCTAAGCGTTGTTTTGAGTCTATCACGAATTAAAAGTATCGCACAGGGTGGAAAATAATTGCGGAGTCACAGAGTTAAGGTCGTATCAAACAGACGGCCCGGTGACTTCATTTCGACACAAAACAGCACAATGGAATGGAGGCACGTTTAAACAAATAAGGTGTGGAAACCCGAGGATTGTAAATAGTAAATAAATTCATAAATAATATAGAAAGGTATGTTTCGGGCACTCGTGAGAAATAAAGTAGAGGACTAAGCAATAGAAAAACAACAGAGGTGATAGGCTTACCGGGAATCGAACCCAGGACCTTTAGAACGACACCATCGCCTAGCTACGGGAGTGAATAGTAACTATCCTCTCTGCAAGCTGGGCAACACGAGTACCTGAAACATACCTTTCTGTGTTATTTATTTACTAGAATGGAGATAGCTTGACTGTTTGCTACGTATTAATGTATACTCATCTACTGGTGCAGGCGATTATGCATCTGTGCAACTGCCGATCCTTGCTGTTTATGAATGTTATTGTTGATTTTCTGCTATTGTTGAATTGGGTACCAGAGTGCTCTGGGAAGGTTTCAGGCGGCCGGCATGATGCTGACCACATCACCCCTAGTGTGCCGTATGGTCAAAAAAATATGGGCCTAACACCATATTTCCAATATGCCTTAATGGGCATGTAACGGGATCCTTTATCTTTTTAATACCATCAGAATGGACTTTAAACAGGAACGATAATGTAAAACAAAAGCACTGATTACTTAGAAAAATCACTAAAAATGAGAGAACAAATGCTCTATCTAGAAGTGGCAGTAAATGATACAATTCGGCATTGATTTTCCTCAGTGTTAAGTTGTTAAACTGCCCAGTATGATATTTATTTCTTTTTGCTCCTCAAGTTTTCTTCATGAGCTTCTTGTTTTATCCTTAGCCTCTGGCTGTCATAGAAGTCAGTGGCCATCACGCCTGGTGGCATCTTGTAGGGCAGCAATAAACTGTTTCCACTTTGCTCGGTCCGCGACCATAGTTCGTGCAGTGCCCCAGCATGTCCTCTTGGTTGCTCAGAGTAAGCAGTTCTTCGTTGGTGATTCTATTCGGCCAAAAGATTCGGAGAATTTTCCTTTAGGCAGACTGTGTGGAAAGAGGACAATTTCGACATTTCCTTCTCTGTTATTCTCCAGCATTCCGCACCATAGAGAAGCACAGAAAGTATACAGCTCTCATATAATCTTAATTTTGTGTTTGTGCTGTACCGAGAAGACTTCCAGATGTTGTTTAGACTAGCAGAGGCTGTTCTCGCTTTATTCATTCTATTGTTGATGTCTTTGCTGGTTCCGCCGTCTAGTGTTACTATGCATCCTAGATATGTGAATGTGTCTGTCATGAGCTTTTTGTCTGGTATTTTCATGTTTACCCTTTGAGGCATATACTTTTCGTTTCCATATTGTTTTTTTTTTTTTTTTTAATTTACTATCTGTCAGCTTTCCCGGAGAACAAAGGTTTTTGTCACGTAGGTTTTGATCATTAAATTGCCTATAGCGTCTTCCTATTCTTTCACCCGAATTCTTTAATTTTGTTATCTCTTTATTCCTGTTTTTTCTGTATATTTTGCATCCATTCGTTTGCGAAATATATTTTCATCATATTCGCAAACTTTACCTGTTTCTTTTCTCAAAACTGAGAATCGCACTAGCATTCTATTACACAGATGTCAGTCGCGTGGTAGACGAGAATGTGCGAAAAATTCGTTTCGCTGGACATAGAGCAGACTTTTGGTCTACCATTTTTCACCTGACACTAGCGTAAGGTGTCAAACCCGGCATCTCTACGACGCAGTAAGAGACGGTTGTCTGAGAGTTGCTACTGACACGCGTACATCTCGGTCAGTAGGTGGCAGTTACGACACGCGTTAAGCTGACGTAAATGTTGGGAGTAGGGGAGATAATTTCGCTTGGCGAAATAAGTTGGGGCCCTTTGTCTGATTTTAAGATATTGGCCCGAGTTTGAAACTTTATTTTCATTCTCACTCAGTAACTTCGCAGTAAAGACAGAACTAGCCTTCGTTCAATTTCTAAATAATCTCTGTTAATAGAGATGGCCTTTAGTTTGGTCGAAGTGGTTTAAGTTCTTAGTACTTCTGTGTTTGAGGTAAATATTATATATAATAGATCTCTAGTATTTTGTGAAGTGATTAAGTGTTAAATCGCCGATTTCATTTTAAACTAGTTCTGTGTGCAGAGTGAATATATTTATAGTTTGTATTATTTTTCTAGTGACGAGTTACAGTGGAAATACATAATAAATTATATCTTTAGCTTACTAAACAAGTAGCTATAAGGAATTAAATTTAACTGCTAAATACTCAGTCGAGAATATTTTATATCTAACTTATAAATGCTAGATGCGACATCAGTGAATATTGACGGAATATGCATGATATTCCTAATTCATGATGATCGATTTTTTTTAATATAACTTATTTCTCGGGAAGTTTTAAATTATAAGTCAAGCGGTAGGCTTGCTATTTAAAATGTAAGTTATATTGAGTACATAATATGTAAATGATTTATATGTGCTTTTCCTTTTATACAGTGAAATACTGGGGTGACCCGAACTTTACCGGCATTTAGTAAAGAGACATATTTGTGTGAAGCATAGACAGTTCCTATCTTTAACCACGTGGGTTTTTGTTTCAAGTAACACTGGTCTGACAGTGCATATGTCATCAGAGAGAGACAGTAATAGCAATCCCACTAACGGTTTCTAAAGACTAGAAATATATATTGGGCTTTTGAGCCAGTTCATATTGCTCCACAAATTTAAATGTACATGCTGCCTGGCGGCGAGAATATTACAAGAATAACATTAACATTCCGACAGAGATTGTGACTAGTATTGTGGTGACAAAATATAGTACCTGCCTGAAAGAAGACACCGATCTGACATTCCTTAAATCCTAGAATCCAAAGCTAATGACATTGTGCTCTGCTAACTTTCGTGCCTGGACAAATTTTATGTGACTTAATCAGACATTTGGAAAAAATTAGAACACCCAAGGAATCGTTCCCTGAGACAGAGAGTTCAGTACGTCTTTTGGAACTGGGGGTTTCTTGGTCGATGACTGCATTTTTCGGGTCTGTGCGAAGGTCCTAGAATTATTATGTTCCCACAGGCAGCGAGCAAAGTTGTGAGTATATATGTGTGAGCAAGGCCATGGCTGAATGAATGAGAGTACACAGGCCATAGTGTTATTTTACCGGTGTATTATTGTCACCCATTTGCTATCTTAATTTTTTTAATCTGCAGAATTTGTTACAAATGCTAGAGTTTCTTTTTCTTAGGCTAAATCAGATTATCCAACTCTGTTCATACATTTACGAGAAAGAAAGAAACCTCTTAGACTCAACCCTATAAATCTATAACTCTTTGGGCCATCATCTTAACGGGGCTGTGGGCTAAACCTAGAGTAAGATTCTAACGGGCTATCATCCTTGTAGCATTTTTTTTCCTTAACTTTTATGACTATTTGTATATGTTTCTCCTTGATGTATTTCTTTGGTGTTGTGAGAAGATTTTTTTTTTATGATAATAATAAAAATCTCTCTTGAACTAATCAGTGCGTTGGTCAGCTCGTTCTAAAAAATATATATATATATCATTGTTATAGTTTTCCCAAAAGCTGTCGTAGAGGATAGGTGAAAGAGAGAAGATTTCCTCGATTTTCAGAGACAGCCTCTATATCACCATCTATCATCTCACTTGTGGAAATTCTATTTCATTTTTTACTAACTCGCACTGTGTCGATCACCTATTCTAACCTATTCAGAAGGGACCAACCCAAGTCTTAATTTCCCTATCTTAAAATCTACGACAGTTTTCAACAAATATACATCCAACATTCCCTGCTTGTGATATCATTTCAAAGTCTTTTCGCTTTTGTTTGGTTTTCTTTTTAAAATCTGTCTAATTCTCTTCTCCGTGTGCTTTGTGGCCTCTCTATTCATTAAATAAATATTAGACAAACATAAAGGTATGTTATCAGGCACTCGTAAGAAATAAAGAAGTAGAACACTAGACAACAGAAAAACAACAGACGTGAGTGGCTTACCCAGGACTCGAACCCCAGACCTTCCGTGCGACAACCCCGCCTAGCTATTCAAGCGAATCACACTATCCTCCCTGCCATCTAGGCATCACCAAAAAATGATGCTTCGATGACTGGTCATTACTGCGAACCGCAAGACACAACACTGGAAGTTTACAATGGGCAGCCCAGCCTATTAATGACGCAATCACTTCTGTTGTTCCCCTATTATACAGTATAGGTCAGTCCACACAAGACAAAGACCTTAATACTGTGTCTAGTAAATGATAGTAGACTTAAGAACAGTAAGTATAGGACAGATGTTAGGTTTTTGGTATTGTATAAACATTTATAACACATAAGGAAGGGAAACTCGAGGCCTGTAAACAGTAAATAAATATTAGACAAACATACTTGGAATTCCGGAACAAGACCTGCGTTAAAATTCTATAAACTGGTTTTCTCATTGTGTGCTCTGTCAAGCACCAGTAACTTCTTCTTATATCTTCTTCCGCTAGAATTTCTCTAATTTGTTCACGTCAGTTTCATAGTGGTGATCTTATCATACCGTTTCAGTCCTTCTATTGTATTCAAGCATCCATTTATGAAAGTCTGTTAGCTTCTTGGCTGTTGTATTTGTTGTTCTCCATTTTTCTACATCATGCAATATGACTGCCTAAACATTTGAGATGGGAAAGTGCAAATCCTTGACTCAAACTACGTAGATCATGTTTGTCAGCGTGAGATCACTGTATATTTTATTGTAAGCAACGAAACATCTTTATATTTTATTGTGAACAAAGCTGTGCTTTATATTGTTAATTGTAAATAATGATATACCTTCATATTTTATTGTAACAGGGCTGTGGGGTCGCAGTGGTGGAGTCCGTTGTTTTTTTAACAGTCGGGGAAAAAAATGCCCGCACTACGCCAAATTCTATGACATAAGACTAGTACAAAAACTGTAGTCGGAGTCAGGAGTAGGAGTTAGACTTCTAAAAATTTATGAGTCGAAGTCGGACTTTTTTTTTCCTCGACTCCACAACCCTGTTGTAAACAACGATATGCTGTTATATTTTATTGTAAGTAAAGATGTCAGATTTTGCGACTATACTCGATGCAGGCCGCTTACATTTCAGTTTCGTAGCACGTGGAACAATGTCTGACTGTCCGTTATGTTCAATCATTACCCTCTCCGCTCACTGTAGAGTTTAGGCTTTCAGTAAAGTCAAAACCAATCGTTTTGTTCTGTGCCAGTCGTTACAAAAAAAGTATGTGTGTATATATATATATATACTGGCGTGCCAAAAACCACTGTTTGAGACTGACACTGTTCCCGTTTTAGAAATTCATATTCTTCATCTTACTTCCTTGTTCGTCCTGAAAAGGACTTTGGTTGCGCTGTGTTCGTTTACAGCGAAGCTGCGATATTTGCGCCTTTCGGCCGACACCATCCGATTTTCGCGCGGCATTTTTTGGGACCGGATTTGCCTTCCCTCTTCGGTCCCTACTCTCTCGGCCAGACTGCAGTGATGCAGCCCGTTTCCAGGACCACCACTTGAAGGTGGAGTAGGGTCTTGGTCAGCTCTGGTTCGCTGACCTTGACGCAAGCAGTCAAGCTATGAGTCGCTGACTGAATTCATCTCTCTCTTGCTGCCTTGATATGAAAACCTATCTTAATTACGGATCTTGGTTTCACTTTACAGCGCTGACTGTGGACGTTTGAATTTAGTTATTTGTGCCAGCGGTGTAGAAGAAATATACTGTGCTTCAAAGATGTTTAAAAAGCTCACTTCCTGGATTAGCATTCTCTTGTATCTCATTGTTAAATATCATTGTTATAGCACATTGTTCCATCTCATTATTATACCTCATTGTTATAACTCATTGTTACATTTCTTTGTTATAACTGTATGGTATGTTTCATTGCTATAAATCATTGTTACATTTCTTTGTTATAACTCATTTTTACATTTCATTGTTATAACCCAATGATATGTCTCATTGTTATAACTCATTGCTATATTTAATTGTTATAACTCATTGTTATATTTCAATGTTATCTCATTGTTATATCTCATTGACATTTCTTTTTGTTATACCTCATTGTTATTACTCACTGTTATACTTTACTGATAAAACGCATTGTTGTATCTCTTTGTTATAATTACTCGTCTATTTACAACTGGCATCAAGCGAGAGCCGATGTTATCAATTTAAGTTTTTAAAGAATATTTCAGAGCCTCTGTAATGTTTGACAAGGTATGAAAAGATCACCAATGTGGAACTGATGACAAGAACCAAACAAAGTGTAAGTGGAACATGGCATGAGAAGAAGATGCTGGCGATGGATAGAAGAAAATATTGAGGAAACATGTTTATAGCATTACAAGATAGTTCTTGTTCTGGGTTCCACGGGGTAAGAAAGATAGAGGGAGACTGACAAACACAGAAATGAAGGGGATAACGAAAACATGTAAAGACAAGCGGATGGCACACGATAGAATAACCTAATATAAGTTTGTTGAGAGGCATCTCTCTTCTCAGTGTTGTTGGTACCTCAAAGGTGCATTCCCATAGTCAGTTTTGACTGAAGGGGCTATTATTATTATTATTATTATTGTTATTATTATTATTATTATTCTCTCTTCTTAGTATTGTTGGTAAGGTTTTTGCCAAAGTCATCTTAATGCGACTACACAAGTTAGCTGAGCGCATATATCCAGAGGCACAGTGTGGATTCCGAGCTGGCAGATCAACAACAGACATGATCTTCTCTCTCCGCCAGCTTCAGGAAAAATCAAGAGAGCAGAAAAGACCATTATATATCGCCTTTATAGACCTCACAAAAGCATTCGACCTGGTTAGTAGGGATGGACTCTTTAAAATCCTCCTGAAAATAGGCTGCCCTTCTAAAATGCTGGAAATGATAAAGTCATTCCATGACGACATGAAGGGAACAGTCCAATATGCTGGAAGCACGTCACAGCCCTTTGATATACGAAGTGGCGTTAAACAAGGCTGTGTTCTGGCTCCGACCCTCTTCGGAAGCTTCTTTGCCTTACTCTTGAAACATGCATTCAGAGATGCAACTGAAGGAATATGCCTTCACACTAGGTCAGATGGCCGTCTGTTTAATCTTTCAAGGCTGAAGGCAAAAACAAAAATCAGAAGGGTCACTATAAGAGACTTGTTGTTCGCTGATGATGCTGCAGTCGTCACTCAAAGCCAACAGGAGCTTCAGAGCTTGATGAATCGCTTCACTAAAGCATGCAAGGACTTTGGCCTCACAATAAGTCTAAAGAAAACGAATGTGCTGAGTCAGGATGTGGGTGCTGCACCAGTTATCACTATCGATAACTATGAATTGGCAGTGGTGCACCACTTCACATACCTAGGGTCTACCATCAATGACAAACTCTCACTGGATACAGAAATCGACAGCCGCATTGGCAAAGCTGCAGCTACCTTTGCCCGCCTCACATCGCGTGTTTGGGGAAACTCTAAACTCACAATGAAGACCAAAGCTGCGGTATATAATGCCTGCGTCACCAGCACACTCCTATATGGCAGCGAGACCTGGACAACCTATGCTAAGCAAGAAAGAAGGCTCAATACCTTCCATTTGCGGTGTCTACGCCGCATCCTCGGCATCTCGTGGAAAGATAAAGTGACAAATGTCGAGGTGTTGTCACGTGCTGGCCTTCAAAGTATGTATACGCTGCTTAGACAGCGCAGACTTCGCTGGCTTGGCCATGTTCGCCGCATGGAAGATGGTTGCATCCCAAAAGATATCTTCTACGGACAATTAGCAGATGGCAAGAGAACAGTTGGGCGACCACAGCTGAGGTTCAAAGATGTGTGCAAGAGAGATATGAGGGCACTGGACATGGATCCAGCAACATGGGAGGATGAAGCTGCTGATCGCACTAAGTGGCGATGCTATTTACGGCACCACCTCAGATTGGGCGAAGAGAGGCTCACACAAGAAGCAGAGGTGAGGAGAAAACGTCGAAAGGAGCACCAGGAAAATAAGCAGCTGAGGGCTGCCACCTCAGGGGCGCATTCCCATAGTCAGTTATGACTGAAGGGGCTATTATTATTATTATTATTATCATTATTATTGTTATTATTATTATTATTATTATTGCTACTATTATTATTATTATTATTGTTATTATTATTGTTATTATGATAATTGTGTTGAGGGCTTATGCTCCTTATTGAGCCGCGGTAGCATAGTGGTTAGTGCACTGGCTTCCTAGCTCAATGGTCTATGGTTCGATCCCCAGATGAGGTGGAATTTTTTTTAGGCCGCAAACGGCTCCTGGGTCGACCCAGCCCCAATTGGGTACCAGAGCAACTTCTGGGAAGGTTAAGGCGGCCGGCGTGATGCTGACCACATCACCCCTAGTGTGCCGATGGTCAAGAAAATATGGGCCTAACACCGTATTCCCAATATGCCTCAATGGGTGTGTAACGGCATCCCTTTATGCTCCTTGGAGAGATGAGATGTTATTAACGAATGAACCTTTTGCTGTATTACTATTTTTAAATATTTTCATTACTCTTTCTATTACAGATTTTTTTTTATCAACTTTGAAATCAGTTTTGTCAATACCTAACTGGCGCCACCAAGACAGACAATGAAGTAAGTGTACAGGTTTCAAGTGTGCACTTGTTTGATATTTTTGCTTCATTCACATTTGTTTGTTTCGTTCTCGATAGCTTTACTTTTCTCCAAGAATGAATTTCCATCTTTTGTTTACTTTTTTACCTTTTTTTATTTGCTGGAATTATGAACTAGCATTATTAATTTCGAAGTATAGTGTTATTATACACATTATCTTCTTTATTAGCTTCAGCACAACCATAATCAACATCTTGAAGTAAGAACTCCATTAAAGCAAAATGTGATCTAAAAGAAAACCACTAATAGAATACTCGAA
The DNA here is from genome assembly GCA_024509875.1 of Oreohelix idahoensis. NCBI lineage: Eukaryota > Metazoa > Mollusca > Gastropoda > Stylommatophora > Oreohelicidae > Oreohelix > Oreohelix idahoensis. The sequence goes on from JAMPIV010022372.1 coordinate 145,160, forward strand.
CACACATAACTCACCACAATTATCGCTGGAAACTGTGCTAAAATTCTACTCATCCAGGCAGGTACACAAGGTAGAAATTGTATATTTCCAGAGCATGAATCAACATTTAACAGCTACAAGAGAAAGTGAGAAAAATTAAGAAGGATAAACAAAGGCAATGTTCGTGAAACAATTTCAGTGCAAAAAAGTTAGTTAAGGGTAATAAAACCTTTAAACGGGGTCGGAGTGGCTAAGAGGTATGGCGTCTGCCTCGAGTTCTAGTGGTACCGGGTTCGATTCCCAGTTGAGGGAATATAATTTATGCAATTTTTTTTTCAGAACCAGTGGTCCTAATGATGTCATACTCCCCACTGGTCTCCCGGGTAATGAGATCGGATGCCTAGCCTTTTCGGATAACGGCGATAAAATAGGAGGTCCCGTGTGCGAGTTGCACAGTCTGAAATTCTTAAGAGTGGGCCTTTAGGCCGCTGTCCTGGCAAAATTTAAAAATTAGAAACCTACCCACCACCAAAAAAAAAATGTAAAGAATGTGTGATTGCCATATACACACATACACGCTGGTGCTACGGAGTTCGTGCACTGTGCTGAGATCACCCTTGTTTGATCAAAGAGAGGAGATAGGAGCATTGATGAAGTAGTCCGTGTGCAATGAAGATTGTCCTTAAGATAAAAACCAAACCAAAAGATCTACATTGATAAAAATTATGTAAATTTTAAAGTTTCAGAGTATCTGGAATTTATAATAAATCTAGCCTATGTGTAGCTTTTGTCTCTGCCGAACGATCTCCTACCTACAATCACATCATCAGAGCGGTGGAAAATTAAAATTAAACCACCATGCTAAAGGATTGAAAAATCTGGTAAACTCTCTTGAAAGACTGGCCAAATGCTTCAACAAGTGTAAAGTCCAGTTAATACCAGCCCATTGCAACATACCAGGCAATGAGGAAGCAGACAAACTTGCTAAGAAAGGAGGAGCGACACAACAGTATGATATAGGGACAACTTATGAAATGGTAAAAACTACTATAAAAGCCACATTCAAGTCCAAATGGGAAAGAGAGCACCCAAGCCATTAAAAAAAATGATGCATATCATCAGCTATCTAGGCTAGACCAGGTCATCATTTATCGGCTACGCACTGAACACAACAGATTGAGATACCATCTATACCACAAGTACAGAATTGGTGCAATAGATCTCTGTACCTGCGGCACCAGCCCGATGACAGCCGAACACCTGCTGCAGTCCTGCCCAACATACAGCAATGAACGGAGTAGCATATAGCAACAACCAGTTTCACTCCACGAAAAACTTTATGGAGATGTCAGGAACCTTGTGCTGACTACAGCCTTTATTAGAGTCATTAATGTGGAAGTCTGAGGGTGAACGAGATATCAGAAACCTTGAGCTGACTACAGCCTTTATTAGAGTCGTTAATGTGGAAGTCTGAGGGTGAACGAGATATCAGGAACCTTGAGCTGACTACAGCCTTTATTAGAGTCGTTAATGTGGAAGTCTGAGGGTGAACGAGATGCCAGGAACGTTGAGATGAACTACAGCCTTTATTTGAGTCATTAATGTGGAAGTCTGAAGGCGACTGAGGAAGAAAAAGAAAACTAAACCGTCTTCTTCTTTGAGTACTATGCCTGGTTGTTGTTGTTGTTGTGTAACTAGAGCTGGTGAGCTTCTCGCTCTTTAGCAGCCAATACCAAATTGAAGACTTCTTGGTATTATCTACACTGTAGATCTAGGCTTTTCCTGTGGCTTTTCTGCCATTCCGAAACATGTTGAGTTGAAGTCATGAGCTCCAGTTTCTCCAGCTTGGCTTATATTAAAAGAATCGTCACACCTGGTTCCAAGCTAGAAGTAAGAAGCGCGTGGCATACTGTGCATTCCCCACATTAAGCCACTTCCCAGCTTCCGCTGCCTATCACTGGGTCCACAGTGAGATCCCTCTGCATGCAGTCAACCAAGTCAAAGCGAAAGAATTATGCCTGGGGCTCAAGTGACTTCTCCAAACTTAGTGTGCAATGCTGGGCTCTCAACAAGTTTCACCACAGAAGTAATCCCTGGAAGTGTGTGGATGATTTCAAGAGTCCATGAGAATCTAATAAGCCTCACAGACATAGGTTCACTTCCACGAACATATATTGTAGCATTGTGCATAGCTGGTGGTCATATAAGGATGGATGACTCCAGATATGCCTCCATGCACATCATGCCTTGTGTTTTAGGTAAATATATCTCTCCACAACATCATGGCTGTAGTACTATTTATCAATTATGTTGTTGACTTCATTCCATATCATGATGTTAACTGTCTCGTATCTTTTCAATTTCGCATCCTGTTCCAGAAGTTCTTGACAGATTGTCTGGGACGTATGTCGAAGAGGCTGAAAATAAGATTCTGAAGGTTGATAAACACAGAGAACTCCGCTAGCTATGGCTGCCATGTTTTTGTTTTCTCTTCTCCGTCAGTGTTAGGCTTTAAGGAGCCATATTATTGTAAGAAATTAATCTCGAAGAAAATATTAAATAGTTTCCTTAGTATGTATGCTTTTGTGTACTTTAAAAGACATTACAACTCATGGCATTCATTTCATTGCATTACCTTGCAAAAAAAATTTTTATATAATTTTGAAAAAATACAAATGCAGTTTTGCATGTGATTACCGCTCAACTCACTTATAATTGAATTTAGTTCGCGTTCATAAAAGTAGAAATAGAAAAGAAAGCTCGTGCATATTCAAATTCGCGCGAATGGTGCTCGCAAATGGGGGGAATTGAGTGTATGTCGTTCAGTTGTGAAACTGACTCCGTACCCTTTGTTTTCATTCTCATAAAGAGAAGTGTATCTTTGGGAATGGCAGTCAAGTCTTGTCAGTTATTCTGTCACAGATAAGTTCATATTTTGTTAAAAATAAAAATTAATATCGCAAACCTACACATTTTTGTTTCAGTCCAAGGCCGAGTTTAATAGTAGGTCAGTAAGAAATGTTGTTTCACTATCGCACGTTGCACTGTATTCAGTTTTTGCACATCATTTCACGGGTCAAAGGTGCTGAGCTTTGAACTTCGCTACGCGGTTGCACTGTCGCCACTGTATGATGTTCATTTTGTTTTTAACCATCATCAACATCATACACATAATTATTACATTCACAAAACTGCACGACAAACAAAAGCATGCGCATCAAATGATTACTACTGTGACTACACCTTTTACTTCTACAACTACTGCTGTTGATAATAATACTATTACTTCTTTTACTACTACCACTACAACTGCTACCATTACTACTGCTGCTACTACTACTATTACTACTGCTATTGCTACTGTTACTGTTGCTACTTTTGCTAATACTATTTCTATTGTTACTACCATTACTACTTACAACGACTACTAATGCTACTGCGACTCCTCATCTTATCTCTGTATAGCTCCTAACGGTGGAGCATGGAGTCAGCACTTTTATAGGTTTTAGAGAGCCTGCGCTAACTTATTCGCTCCTTAAGGAGCATGAAGTCAATATTGCAAGCATGATTCTCTAAGAATTCTTCACCAAGTACACGGTCTACAGCGGTGATTCCTGTAGCAATTGTTTTACATGACAGGTTGCCAGCTCATCAAAAACCTTTTATTGATAATTTTGAGCATATTAAAAATAGCAGCAGGTGTCATCTGTAGGAGTCCTTTATATACGCTATTTGAGATCAAAAGCTTTATTAACGATTTGTTCGAGAACGTCATCCAAACAGGCGCGCATCTCTGCCTTGCTACGTGTTCTGGGAGGGCCCGTTACAGGGAACACTACACACAGCCTTATGGGGCAGTGTTCGCCTTTTATGGAAAACTTTTTAGCTGCAACAGCTTTAATATACGCTATTGGAGCTAGAATTACTGCGGCTCCTGGCACCAGACTTGCCCTCCAATAGATCCTTGTTAAAGGGTTTAAAGTGTACTCATTCCAATTAGGGGGCCTCGAAAGAGTCCCGTATTAATACTGCTGCTACTGTTCGCTAATATTATTACTATTCTTACTACCACCACGACTACTGTTGCAGCTATAGTTACCACTACCACTACTGCCGCTACTACTAGTATTACTACTTACTAGGATTACTACTACAATCACTACTACTTCTCTTGCCATACTACAACTATTGCTCAGCGCTTCTATGAATTCAATTTCTTCTTCCTTTAGACTTTATTTCAATGTTGAAATGTCATATTGGTATGACATTGCTTAAATAACAAACTATAGAGAATGACTTCAACTAATATCACACATTATAAAATGACGATCGGTAGTATTTTACAGCATAAAAATCACTGAATAATGTGTGTTATCAAATGACATTTTCTAATATCGAATGTCGGAAAATAGCTTTACATGATGTCATCTGCCAGGAAATTACATTACTTTAACATCACATATTATTCACTCACTCTCCCTTTTCGCTCTTGGAAGCCTGTACTTCTTCTTCGTCTTCTTCGTACACTCTCAGACGTCTGCTTGAATATGTTCAAAGAAGACAAGGGTCAGCTTGCGGCTATTTTTTCTCCATAGAACTTTTTCAAGGAATGGTACAGGTGACGGCCATATGTGCTGTCTCATATGTTATGTACGATCTTTGAAGCAGATGTTCAGCAGTTATTTTATCGGTGCCACAATATCGGTAGTTCCTATCTTTTGCTCATTGAATAGATGGTATCCTAATCTGTTATGACCGTGCAGAGTCTGAAGATTACCATTTCTCTTCTGCTGAGCTGAAAATATGCATCATTTAGAGCAGTGTTTCTCAACCTTTTTGTGTTCCCGGCACACTTTTCAATTTTCTAAAAATTTGCGGCACACCTATCTGACCCCGCTCGGGAATAAAAAATTACAGTGATTTATACTAAATTAAATACACTAATTTGTGGGTACTTTAGAACACTCTCAATTTGATTTTCTTTTAACTGTCCACAGTTTTTCGAACTCGGTACATTTCCTGTGAGAACCCAACTCTCTAACCCAGCGGACTGGATTATAAAGAGTGAAAAAGTGTGAAGTATAAAATATGTCCTTACATACTATCGCCATAACCCATTTCCAGAAAACGTGTCAAGTGACTGATAAAACAATAAAATTCGTCGACGCTGACTGATAAAAAGTTTTAAAAAAATTTAAAAAATTAGCACAGACAAAAATCGCTGATAATTTCTCACCTCTGTGACATACGTGATTGTCGTGTTATGATGGTATGATATATACAACACTAAATATGACTTAGATAACATTTTCGCATAACCGCATTCACGAGTAACTCGTTATGAAATATATTATTGACTTTGATGTAATATTTATGTAACATTGCCTCGTGTTATTTTCGGGGGCTTTAAAGGTCAAGGTAGTCTTATAGGACATGCTGCCGTAGGGGAATGGAAGTGTTAGAGACTTCACTACACTAGGTCCAGCAGAGAGATGAGGTGACCAGTTCCCTTCCTCGCTGCCTTTTCCATCCCTGAATGTGGTCAGGTACCCATTTACAGCTTGGTAGACTGGAGCGTGTCGGTATCATGATTCGAACCCGACCCATTCGGGGCTCTACGAGTAGATAGAGAAAGAAAAGGACGATTGTTCCACCAGGGGAGGCAACTAAAGTGAGGCTGGGCATGGGGCAGGTAACTTTATCAGGTAAGAAAAAATGACTACAGGAACCACGGCTGCAAGATCACGTGAATGATTTGTTGCAAGTTTCCTACAAGGGGAGGCTGTTATTCGGTGGTAACCCCATGTTCCATAGGGAACAAACAGATAAATTAATGAATTGCCCACCACGCCATCTGGTGTGTAGTGTAAGAGCATTCTTCAGCTATTATCAGATCTTAACTATCTTTAGTATGATATCAAAGTTTCGGTTCTACTCGCATTGTCCTTCGCCTTGGTATATGTGTGGGTGTGTGTAGGTGGGGTGGAGGGTGGGTGTGTTCGTGTGTGCGTGTGTGTATGTGACACCTGGTATCCTTTTGTCTTTCTGTAGTCCGGTTAAGATTCTAACAATGGTTTACGTACCTGTCATAACAATAATAATATCCCCTTCTGCCATAAATGACTATGGAAAAAGCTGGAGTGTCCTCTCTAGGGTGCGAGCTTGGGCACAGTTGTGTGGAGATCAACCTATTTCCCATGCAGCATGTGCCTACCTCTCCGCGCAGCCGGTAGATCCAAAGGAACGGCAGTAGCCGATACAGTTTGGTACCAGCCACATCGCAGGAGTTGCCATAATAATGTCGAATCAACATTAGACTGCCTTAGGGACTCCGACTCCGGATGTACCCTTAGAGTTTACTCCAGTCATAAATGCAGCTTTTCCACAGGTTTACTTTACGATAATCTCTCATTTATCCTTAAGCGTTATGGAAGCTCTGAAGGCGTTCTTATGAGTTTTATGTTGCGCGTATGATGGTTTTTCATTCAATTCCTAAGACCACTCACTTTATCCATGTTTTTTCCGGCTCTACTGCGAGGCTACATGCCTTCCTGTAGTCAACCTAGGTGCATGCCTTGGGTGCATGAATATTTTTAAAGGTTTCGGGGTTTCAGTGGGGCGCATAGTGGAAAGCATGGCATAACAATCGTGCAAAGGGGTAAAATAACATGCCTGTATTTATAATGTACCGAGATGGGTCTAAATAAGAAAATTTAAGTTAGAGATAAAGATATATATAAAATCCAACATGGCTGGAACCCCTCTGGGGTAGAAGACCCACGAACTCATGGCATCACGCCACTCCTCTGCCATTTAGCAGGTCTGGTATGTTATATCAATGTTGAGCCTGTTGGTGTAAAAAAAACCTGGAATTCACCTCCAATTAGAAAGGGGGTAAAAATAACGAAAACTGTAAACAAAATCCCTGAGGATCACCACGAACAAACAACAACCCAACACGGACAATGAACAAACAACAACCCAACACGGACAATGAACAAACTGTATAGCATTACAGAAAAACATCTTTTTACTGCTTGAAATGGTGTCTATCAATCCTCCCCAGAACTCGACGGCTTTAAGAGACTCAGTTTCAGTAATTCTAGCCATAAGGAACAAAATAAGTTTTTTTTTTTTTTTTTTAATGCGTATGTAGCTACCAGGAAATGTTCATCTTCAGTAGCTTGCAAACATTCACGTTGGAATATACGGGAACGAAAAGACGTATAAAACAGCCAGGAAAGGTAGAGACAGTACACAGTAAATAAATTTACGTCTTCTCAGAAAAGAGATGAAAATCCTAATTAATGTATAATAATAGAAGAATGGACTACACCTTTGGATAACAGTTTAAAAAGGAAGACGTGCACATAACCTGTTCAAAGTCTCAACAAGAACATGTGAAGTAAGTAGAGAATTCAAAATATCCGTAAGAAAACTGCAGATATTACCACTGGTAATAGGGTACTTTATTAAAGAAAAAAATCTTATTTGACAGCGTTTGCAGGATAATAGTATAGAGCAGAGGTTCTCAACCTTTCTTTGCTCATGAGCCTCATTTAGCTCTGTGGCCCCCGCGTCATAGTTGCTTTTAGCTGGAAAAAGGTACTTTACCATCTTACTGTACCCCCTAGAAATATGGCATGGCCCATGTTGAGAATCACTAGAATAGAGCGTCCTTCTAAGATAAGGTCACGGTAGTCCGTTAGCAGAAACTGCCGTAGGGGAGTGAAGTGTTAGAGACTTCACTATACTAGGTCCAGCATCGAGAGGTGGGGGGTGACCAGTTTCCTTCTTCGCTGCCTTTTCTTTCCCTAACTCAAGTGCAAAGTCAGGTACCCCTTTACAGCTGGGGAGACTGAAGCGTTTCGATACCGTGAATCGAACCCGGTACCTTTACCACGAGAGACCAACGCTCTAACCACTCTCCTTCTAAGATGTAAAGAGTATTAATAAAATATCATCCACTTTTATAATATTTAAAATCAGGGGTTGTCCTTGAACTGTAGAAGATGTGTTAAAAATAGACCTGCCTAATGAAATACAAAGTAAAGTAAAACAAGAACAAAAGTCCTATATATAAAATCCCAGCTTTTTCTGTCAGTGCGTAACGCTAAGGGATGCAACTTTGGTTGAAAGTTAGACATTAATTGTATTGTTACCCTTATATGTACTCTCCCGAAAATAGTAACACTTACCAAAGAAGAATGCGCAAAGGACGGTGCGCACACAAAAATATTTATAGAATGTGTGATCCCGTATACACACATTGGGATCCTCGCTGCTGCTACGTAGTTCGTGTACTGTGGTGATGCACAGTGTTTGTTTTTTTTAATACTTTTGAATAAGTAAAATTGCCGTTAGGTATTGGTGCTTTTGAATGTAATTCCCGTCTTATGACGGGCTTTTACACTAGTGAAAATATAACAAGCAATCAAATGATATTGGAATATTAACATCTAATATCATCATTATTTTCCTGTGCGCTCCTTATGGAGCATGGAACGACCACTGAAGCTGGTTCTGTTACAGGAAGTATGCACCAAGCAGTCAAATACGCTGTTGCTGTAGTGCTTTCTGTGACATTCTGATGACCTTGTTTTCCCCTTGCACCATCTTCTATTATTCGCACATCTAATATTTAATAACAGACCTTGAAATCTTTCATTTATTTGTTGAGAAAAGTTAAGCAAATGCTAAATTAAATGAATGACGAAATCGCAGATGAGAATGACAATAATATACATAATCTGAAGTTGAAATAAACATTTTTATATTTAACAGAAGTGTACATGCCTTGCTTATGCGCGCGCATACACATACACACAGGCACATCGTACACACATCTATTGATTTCCTTTCTTTATTTTTTTTTTTTAAAGTATTGCAGTATTTACGATTATTTAAGACACTTTTAAATACACATTTATAATTTTAACGTACCTGGTGTACAACATGGTGTACATGATTATGAATATTGCTGGAGTCAGCAAATAGTAACAATGCAATATATTATCTACAATTATAGACACACCAACGGGCTGATCACCCGTTTGCCAGTCACTTTGATTACGGAAACAACAGCGAACGGATTGATTTGTCGTTGCCCTAAAGACGCCATTAGGCGTGATGGGAACAGCGGCAAAGAAAATCTATTCGCTGTTTCCCTTAAGACGCCACTAGGCGTAATGGCCACTGACTGCTTTGCCGGTCGTTGGCTAAGGACGGAAGAAGAAGAAAGAAGAAGAATTATAGACACAGTTTATCCTAATTATAACTGGTATTATAATTGGTATTTTTATCCCCAAAAAAATTTGTATTCATATGTATGTATATTCTGGTGTTGCATATTTTTAAAACCTGTGTTTTCCTTGAACTCCCTTTCTCTTCATCTTCAATATTCTCACCATGTTCAATTCCTTCTCATCTATCTTTACTACGTTCATACTTAGTGTCTTTAGTTTCATCTTCCTTTATACTGTCGTCGTCATCTTCATATCTGGCTACTTCTTCTTCTTCTTCTTTGATCCTTAGCCACCGACCATCAAAGCAGTCAGTGGCCATCACGCCTGGTAGCGTCTTGTGGGGCAACAACGAATTGATCCCACTTTGCTCGGTCGGTGCCCATCCTTCGTACAGTGCCCCAACTCTGGTTCATACTTTGCATCTCAGCCTCCACAGTCCTCCGCCAAGTTGTTTTTGGTCGCAGCTGTACATTAATCTGGCTAAAATTTCCTCTTAATTCTAAACTGTCGTATTATCTTCCTTAGTAATCCTTCTTCTTCTTCTCCCTCGTTCGTCCTGAAAAGGACGGTGGTTGCGTTGTGTCTGTTTACGCCTAAGCTGTAATATCTGCACCTTTCGGTCGACACATCCGACTTCTGCACGGCATTTGCTAGGACCGGGTTTGCCTTCCCATTTCGATCCACACTCGCTCAGCCAGACTGCACAGCTGCAGACTGTTTCCAGGACCACATTGTGGAGGTGGAGTGCGGTCTTGACCAGCTCTGGTTCGCTGGTCCTGACGCAGGCAGTCAAGCTATGAGTCGCTGACTGCGGTCTCTATTGCTGCGTCTTGAGGTCCCCTTAGTAATCCAATTCTCAGTGACACTCTTTCATGTTCTCTCTTCCATTCGTGCGCACATTCTTTATATAAATCGTCCTTCTTTCATCTTCATTTCCATTCGTTTGACCGCCCTTTTTCTCATCATACTCAACATCATTCACATTTTAATATTTTAAAATTTTTCTCATCATTCACCTGCTGTCCTACCGCCCCTGTTAGCGTACTCCGTTGGTTGGCAACCAGGTGTGTCAAAACAAAAATCCTGTGTCAAATGCTTCCTGCATTGCCGTTACCCAGGGTTACAGGGACTACGTGTTATATTATTGGAGAAAGAAACTAACAACAACAACAAAAACCAGGCTACTTTACTTATATACAAGTCAGTTTGGTTAAAACTACAGAATATAATTCTAAGCTGGGTAAGACTGCAGAACCTAATTCTAATTTGGGTAAAACTACATCATTTATTTCTATATTTGGTAAAATCACATAATCTAATTCTAATTTCAGTAAAACTACCTAATCTTATTCTAATTTGGGTAAAACTTCATTATCTAATTCTAATTTGGGTACTTGTGCGTTAATTCACCGGTTAAATCAAATTGTGGATATTTATTACCCAAACCGATCACCGTACTCTTTCTTGACTGAAAAAGTGTCATTGTCCTCTCCCCCCTCCCCCGTTGCTTAGAATTTTTGTAAAAACACGCCTGCCGTTCGTAAGGTTGTAGTCACGTAGCACATTCTGCCGTAGGGGAGTGAAGTGTTATAGACTTCGATGTACTGGGTCCCAGCTTTATGAGGTGGGGTGGCCTGTTCCCTTCCTCGCTGCCGTTGCCTTCTCTAACTCAAGATCAGAGGCAGGTACCCTTTTACAGCTGGTTAGACTGATGCGTGACACCTGTTCCCTTTCTCGCTGCCGTTGCCTTCTCTAACTCAAGATCAGAGGCAGGTACCCTTTTACAGCTGGTTAGACTGATGCGTGACACCTGTTCCCTTTCTCGCTGCCGTTGCCTTCTCTAACTCAAGATCAGAGGCAGGTACCCTTTTACAGCTGGTTAGACTGATGCGTGACACCTGTTCCCTTTCTCGCTGCCGTTGCCTTCTCTAACTCAGGATCAGAGTAAGGTACCCATTTACAGCTCAGGATCAGAGTAAGGTACCCATTTACAGCTGTTATGGAGTGTTAAAGACTTCACCATACTAGGTCCAGCATCGAGAGATGCGGTCTACCTAGCTATAAATGGGTACTTAACTTTGAGTTAGGGAAGGAAAAGACAGCGAGGAAGGAAACTGGTCTCCCCACCTCTCGATGCTGGACCTAGTATGGTGAAGTCTCTAACACTCCATAACCAGCTGTAAATGGGTACCTGACTCTGATCCTGAGTTAGAGAAGGCAACGGCAGCGAGGAAGGGAACATGTGTCACGCATCAGTCAAACCAGCTGTAAAAGGGTGCCTGACTCTGATCTTGAGTTAGAGAAGGCAACGGCAGCGATTTCCCTTGTTTCCTTTGTACCGTTAACTTGTAGAACTGATTCAATTCCGTTCTATTGGTTTATAAACTTTTTTTTTAAAATGGGGGGGGGGGTTGGGGGCGGGTCTGTCGTAAGCGTGTCAACTATGAATGAAAGAGAAACGCTTTTTTTTTTTTAACTTGCCTCCCAAATCACAATGTGAAATCAACATTTTTCAGTCAAGAAAAAGTACGGTTCTCAGTTTTGGTAATAAATTTCCAGAATTTGATTTAACCGGTGAATAAACGCACAAGAACCCTAATTTGGGTAACACTTCATAATCTATTTTCTATATTTGGTAAAACTACTTACTCTAATTCTAATTTGGGTAAAACTACATAATCTATTTCTATATTTGGTAAAACTACATAATCTAATTCTACTTTAGGTAAAACTACATAATCTTATTCTAATTTTGGTAAAACTTCATTATCTAATTCTAATTTGGGTAAAACTTCATAATCTAATTCTAATTTGTTAAAACTACATAATCTGATTTTAATTTGGGTTAAACTACAAAATCTAATTCTAATTAATGTAAAATTACAGACTAATTCTAATGTGGGTGAAAATACAGAATCGGATTCTAAATCCTAACTAATCTAATGGCTTAATTGACACTTGTTGCTGCTGTTCTGTACCCCCCAGAAAACTCAAAAGTATCTACCCCTAGTTGCCGACCACTGGCGTACTCTCTCCCTTATTCCTGGTTTATTGTTTCCATTGTGACAATTCACATTTATTTCCAGGCACTAAAGTGGACATACCCGTATTCACCATTCACATTTATTTCCAGGCACTAAAGTGGACATACCCGTATTCACCATTCACCAGACACCCAGGCATCCCTACCTCGCTTACCCTGCTTTTGAGGCTTCTAACATGTCCTGTGCTTAGTAATCGAAGTTATTGACATACGCAAGATATGAAGACAGAAAGCCGCTTCTAGTGATCTGAAATTTTAATAACGATCATATGCTCATTTTAACGGTCGTGAAAAGCCTGCAGAATTATAACAAAAAAGGTGTCCATTCTATCAACGCCCACCGTGACAGCTGAACTCTGCAGTGGAAACACCACATAATCGTTTTGGTGTTTAGACTTACCGTGCCACACAATCATTTTTGATACTTAGGCTTACCAAGTTGTTTAGCTAAATAACCAATTATATTTAGTTCTGTGTTTGAGAATCGCTTTCCTTGCACGTCAGACTTAGTGACAGATTTGTGTATTTTGCTGTTTTTAAATATTGTGTTTTAAAACATGTACATGACTCATTAAGAACACGGCGGAGTTTTAGGGGAAGCCAGTGAACAAAATGTGTCCTAACAGACTTCTTCGAATGAAAATTAGCTAGGGGAAGTAACAAGTAAATTTATTTTTAGTCAATGTATTTTGACGTTTATGTCCCTTACTATACCTAGTTTAACGTTATGTTTTGATTTTTTTGTTTACTTTTCATTTTGCTTTATGTCGTTGAATATTTGTAATTCTATTATAATATTATTTGAGTTTTTAAACATTAGTTATTTGGTTAAATTTGTCATACATCTTTTGTGCTTCTTCAATATTTGAATATGTTATTTAGCTAAATATTAAAATGTGTTATTCTACTTTAATGTCGAACTTTATCCTATTAACATTTTGAACATATGTGACTGCATTTCTGTTATGTTTATTTTATATGTTGAAACATACTGTATATTAATTATATGAATATGCAGGAAATGTGTTGACTTCCTAAATATTTTGAAAACACAACTTTTATCATTTTAAAGCAAACAAAAACAAACAAAAAATACTTCTTGTCTGTGACGTAATGATTTAATAATAGGTTCAGAGACACAGTTAATACGCCGCTGATACCGGCTTTATCTAGTTTTTTTTTCCAACTAGCTCAGCGTTTTTTAAAGCCTTTATCTTCCCTGACCTACCAGTAATAACAAACAAAAAATGTATTGTGTATTTGTATACACTGGAAAATCTTATACAATTTATACATTTCTTGCTTGCGTTTTTATGTAATTTATGTCAGATTGTATGACACTTCGCTTACAATAAATTAAAAATTGTATGTGAGTGTTTTAAAACATTTTTAATTTACCGTTGTAACACGCTGATTTTAAAACTAAATTAAATTACTAAAATTATGTTATAATTTTAAGGTTCTAAACTTTTTCGCGTTCTCCTGGAAGACCCCCCGCGTTCAATGAGAAGTCCCCGTGGTAAAGTTTGTAAGCACTGAGAAACGCTATGCGATAGATCGTGATCATAGCCAGAATAACGAGCTAGAATTAAAGTGTGTGTTGTTTAACCAATACTTCAAGAAGTAGGGCACATTTGTACTCTTAAGGATCATCACAGGTCCTTGATAATGTGTCAAAACGTTAAGAGCAGTTTGTGTTAAAACGCTTAAGGAAAACACATATTTTATGCATTTATTACAATCCACATGATATAATTTAACATTGTATGTATTAAGTGTTTGAACAGTGCACCACTGTGCATTCTTAGATTCAACACAAAATTTGTATGCGATGTTACATTTGTATAACAGTACGTAAACACAATTGCTATTTTTCGGCATTTTAAAGTCTATTTGGCTTGTCAGTATTAAAACTTGCCAGAAGTCATAGTTTATATTCTAGATCCCAGTGTGTTGATTATTTCCGTCACATTTTGTAAAAACATAAAAACGTTGAGTTATTATCAGTACCAAGTACTATGTTAATATTGTTAATTGAATATCTACACGCTTCGTTTAATTATATTCCAAAAACGTAATTTTTAAAACACAACGATTTCTATTGGCGAAGGTTACACGTGATCAAACAAGTTGTGTAAGCTTCCAACTAGTTCAATGTGGTTTTGAATACAGAATATAATTGTATTTAAATTTTTAAATAATATTTTTAACAATCTAGATCTTTTAACGTTATATACTGTTAATTTGTGTTAAAACACGGGACTTTATACAGTTAAATCTGAAATTATCAGCAGTTGATATCTTGAATTTTGACAATACGAAGGATTGCTTTCACATAAAAATTAAATAGGCAATCAAGCAAACCAACTACTTTTAGTAACAATATATTTGTCGTCTTCGTGGGTGCTCTCATATAACCACATATTTTTCTGCCATAAGTAAGCGGTCTGATTCAGACTTTTCTCATTGTTCTCATATAACCACATTTATTTCTCCCATAAACTTGGCTATCAGGTAAAGGCTATCCCCTTCGCTCTCATATAACCACATCTATTTCTGTCATAAAGTTGGCCCGCCCGTTTCTGGCTTCTCTCGTTGCCAAACTGTTTCTCTCCCCGAATAGGGGTTGTTGAATGAAGGTCATAGGTCAGTCTACTACTCTGTTGGATCCGACATTCTTGGACAAATATTAATTAATAAACCCACAGGATTCATGAATGATAAACGTTGTAGCGGTCACTGTAAATTACACTGAAGACTTATTGCTGTAATAGTAGTACCATATATCAGGCTTAGTATTAGCAGTCATAAATTTAAAGGATTTTTATTTTAAAAATTTGTCACAGTGAACTAAACTGCAACAGGCTCGTTCTAGATACAGTCATAAGACACATTTTATTGTTCTTTTTTTAATTTGGCAGCAGTTGTATAAAAATACCTGGCATAGTTTATCACTACAGTAAGGGACATACCTACCATTGGCAACCAAAGTTAATATTTGTGTCACACTGTTTTATTGGAACAAGACAGCCCGCGTGCCAAACGTTAACAAACATACAAGAATCAGTCATTAATGTGTTATCATGGGTGTAATCACACATCTGTATCGTATCAAGAAATATATACTGACGTTCATGGGTGTACATGGAAACATGTAAGTTTGCATTGTTGCTCACTGTTTGTTGACCAGATAAGCGGTGCATCTTTTGGAAGTTAATTTATTTATTTTGTGTATGCCTATTCTTGTCATTGCAAATTTGCCATTGTTTTGTAATTTATCATAAGTATTACATGTATATTGTCTTGACCATATACAGTAATCAATACTTAATGTTTAGTTTTGTAAGTTTGTTTTAAAAAAAAACAAATGATGTTACATTTATTGTTTCTTTAAAAGAAATTCTTGTTAGCTACATCGTTTAACGATAACTTTTACAATTAATGTCCTTGTTTTGCTGAATAATGTCTGGTTATTTCAGTCATAATACTGTTATCTTAAGATTGTCGCAAACTATACATAAATATTGATAATGGTATTCATGTATTTAATTTTAAGAAAAATACAGGTGCTGGTTTATGATCAAAGTACAAAATAGGATTTTAAAACATTTAACGGTAATTAATTTATTTCATATTTGTTTTAATCATAGTTTTTAAGCAAATAAGATATTTGAATATTTTGATTACGCCAAAATGTTCCCCGTTGTGCCAAATATGTATGACGCCATAGCTCAGATGAGGCCTTCTCCAGGCACCACCCGTTTGAATGCTGGAGACGACCAGTTGGGTCTAACCAGCTCTAGGACGGCCACTGAGCCCCGAAGCAGTTTGTTTATTTCTTTGGACAACCGATTTCATTATCGTCATTTTGCCCCATATGTTAGGTCTGGTCAGAGGGACTTTGTCCAGTCGGTGCAGGAGCCACGGTCAGTCGACTCTTACGTACGGAACCTTAGCAGGAACATGCATGGCACTAATCCATCTGAGGAACCTGTCGAGCATTTAAGCTTCATGTCATCAGTCATTGTCGTCCCAAAAACTTCAGGTCACGGGTACGAGGTGTACCAATCGCCTTTGCCGACTCATCGAGAAAGCTCAATCACTGATTATCTTGACTCTGCAGGGCCAGCTGCTGCTTCTCATACAGTTAGGATTTCCGAGGAATTCTGGGTTGGAAGTTCTCAAAAAGACAGTGATTTGAAGCATCGGACAGCTACGCAGTCACACGCCGTTGTTTCCAATGGTATTAAATTTTCTAGGAACATCAGGAATCCTACCATGCAGAAAAAGGTTCAGGAAAAGCTACAAGAGGCCAAAAACAGGGTAGAGATGTTCCGTTCTACGCGGGTGTGGAATGGCGATAATGCATCCGTCGACAGCTACAACACTTCACGTACTTCGAGAAGTAAACCACCTTCACCCACCATGGTCAGAAAGCCTGATGATAGATCATCCCTAGCGTCAGCTGCATCGAAAGACATCAACAGAAACAACACGGGCAAATCTTCGCAAACACCCACGGAAATACATAACGGACCCCCCTCTGCTTCTCCATCTCCCCCACCCAACACAAGCTCACTGCCTTCCTCAAATGCGGTCGCTGAGTCAGTATCTCAGCTGGAACGAACTGGCAAATCGCCAACGTTCAAAGACGATGAAGTTTTTAGTTTTCATGAGTCACTTTTGACTGACTACCGAAAAGAACACTGGCCACAGAGTATTGGTCGTTCTTCATTCAACGCTTATTCAGATAGGCTGAGAAACCAAAAGAAGTCCTTAACTCGAAGTACCTCTCCGATAAAATTAGAACACAATGCAGCTTCTGTTCGAGGTATATTCAGTAACTTAAGAAAACGTCTTTCGCCAAGAAAGCTTGACTTTAGTCAGTCACAAAAGCAACATCGGGCTGGCAGCAACATTAGTAGCGGAAGTAGTGTTAGTAATGGTGAACATGAATTCGAATGCAGCTGCAAGGGGTATCACTGCCACCGTTTTTCTGGCGTCGTTGTGAACAGCGATCTTGAAGCCAGGAAGGAGAGACGCCAAGAAATAATCTTGAGTTCAATGAATCTCCAGGACGAACAACGCGATGACAATGTTGACGATCCCAGGAATATATTCTGGACACCTGCTTTGTCATTCCATCCTTACAAACATGGCGACAGGAAGGTGAAATTTGCTTCTCTGTGGCCCAAGTACAAGGAGCTTCGTGAGCTGCTGCAGGTAAGTTGTATGTCTGTCTGTGAGGTTATGTTAGGTTGCAACTTTACGTGGTTTGAGTTTTAATATTCCGTGACCAATTCTTTGGAAGATAGTTATGCTGCTGCGATATGGCTAAAATGTGACTTTGTCGGGACTGATGTTAGCAGTGTGCTAAATATTTCTCAAAGGGATTATCTCTCAATACATTTGCTGTTGTTTTCTGAGTTGTATTAGTGCTGTTTAGCGACTCCGATTCTGTTAATTTTGCTCAATGTGTTGTTGCTGCCGTCATGTAGTGATGTCTTGTTTAAGGTTAATTGTGACATGTGTTGTGAAAGTTTTTATATTACAAGATCATGTATCTTCTTTTTCCTCGTTCGTCCTGAAAAGGACGTTGGTTGCGTTGTGTCTGTTTACACCGGAGCTGCGCTATCTGCGCCTTTCGGCCGACACATCCGACTTCAGCACGGCATTTTTGGGACCGGGTTTGCCTTCCCTCTTCGATCCCTACTCTCTTAGCCAGACTAAGGTGATGCAGCCTGTTTCCAGGACCACCACGTGGAGGTGGAGTAGGGTCTTGTTCAGCTCTGGTTTGCTGATTTATCTCCTTCTTCTTTGAATGCCGCGTCTGGCAGTCTAGGTGATTACTGTTGTGTATTTGTTGTCGTGTGACAATACCGCTTTGAGTTTCTTGTGATTACTGTTGTGTATTTGTTGACGTGTGACAATACCGCTTTGAGTTTCTTGTGATTACTGTTGTGTATTTGTTGTCGTGTGACAATACCGCTTTGAGTTTCTTGTGATTACTGTTGTGTATTTGTCGTCGTGTGACAATACCGCTTTGAGTTACTTGTGATTACTGTTGTGTATTTGTTGTCGTGTAACAATACCGGCGTGGGTTACTTGTGACTGCTGTTGTGTATTTGTTGTCGTGTGACAATACCGGTTTGAGTTACTTGTGATTACTGTTGTGTATTTGTTGTCGTGTAACAATACCCGTTTGGAGTTACTTGTGATTACTGTTGTGTATTTGTTGTCGTGTGACAATACTGTTTTGAGTTACCTATAATTACTGTTGCGTATTTGTTGTCGTGTGACAATACCGCTTTGAGTTACTTGTGATTACTATTGTGTATTTGTTGTGTAACAATACCGCTTTTTTTTAAGTATTAAACAGGATTATCCTTGAGAGATTAAAAGAGTCCAAAGACAAGAAACTGAGATATGAACAAGCAGGTTTTCGACAAAACAGATTCTGTACAGACTAGATAGCCACTTTGAGAATAATAGTTGAACGAAGTCTGGAATGGAATTCAGCACTATACATCGGATTTGTGGACTACGAAAAGGCATTTGACAGTGTATACAGAGAATCACTTTGGAAATTGATGAGGCATTATGGAGTTCCCCTGAAGATCATTAATTTAATAAAGAAAACATATGAAGACATGACATGCAGAGTGCTACGTGAAGGACAGCTTACAGAACCGTTTGGGATAAGAACAGAAGTGCGACAGGGATGCCTCTTGTCTCCATTTCTTTTCTTGCTAGCAATAGACTGGGTTATGAGAACATCGACAACACACAACAGAAATGGAATCCAGTGGACTCCCACTAAGCAGTTAAATTATCTGGATTTTGCTGATGACTTGGCTCTCCTGGCCCATAAACGTAATCAGATGCAGGATAAATTGAAAACATTCGATGAGAGGTCACGGTAATTGGGTCTGAAAATACACAGGGAAAAGACAAAAATAATGAGAATAAATGCAGGTAATGATAACAGGGTTGAACTTGAAGAAGCACCAATACAAGATGTCGAATCGTACACATATCTTGGCAGCAATATAGACAAAGTTGGAGGGACAGACAGCGATATCGAAATAAAAATACAAAAAAGGAAGAGGAGATTTCATTGCATTGGGAAATATATGGAGATCAAGAGAAATAGGATCCAACACGAAAATAAGAATCTTCAACACAAATGTGAAGTCAGTCCTATTGTATGGCTCTGAGACATGGAGAACAACAAAGACAACAACCAAAAAAGCTACAGACTTTCATAAATGGGTGCTTGCGTAAAATAGAGGGATTAAAATGGTATGACAAGGTTACCAATGTGGAACTGAGGACAAGAACTAGACAAGTGCCAGTGGAACATGAGATGAGAAGAAGACGCTGGCGATGGATAGGACACACACTGAGGAAACCTGTTGATAGCATTACAAGGCAGTCCTTGTTCTGGAACCCCCAGGGCAAGATAGGCAGAGGTAGACCAAGAAGCACACGGAGAAGAGAGCTGGAAACAGAGGTGAAAATGATGAGAACGTGGAAAGAACTTGAGATGATGGCACGTGACAGGAGTACTTGGCGGTTGAAGGCCTATGCTCCTTTGGGAGTGGAGGGTTATGAAAGAATGAATGAACAATACCGCTTTGAGTTACTTGTGATTACTATTGTGTATTTGTTGTGGTGTAACAATACCGCTTTGAGTTACTTGTGATTACTGTTGTGTATTTGTTGTGGTGTAACAATACCGCTTTGGCTAATTAGCTTTGATATCTTCACGTATATAACAGTCTGTCTGTTTTTTTATTACTCATTACAGTAACAAATCATCATCACTTCTCTGTTCCCCATAGAGCATAGGCCTTCAACAAACTTATACGAAGTCTTCTTGTCCTGTGCCGTCCAGTTCAAAGCCTTTCCATGTTTTGTTCAACCCCTTCATATCTATCTCCAGTTCTCTGCTCCATGCGTTCCTTTGTGTTTCTCTACCTGTCTGAACCTGCGGATTCTAGATCAAGAACTGCCTGGTAGCGCTATCAACGGGTTTCCTCAATTTGTGTCTTATCCATCTCCAGTGTCTTATCCATCTCCAATGTCTTATCCATCTCCAGTGTCTTATCCATATCCGTTGTCTTATCCATCTCCGGTGTCTTATCCATCTCCGGTGTCTTATCCATCTCCGGTGTCATATCCATCTCCAGTGTCTTATCCATCTCCAGTGTCTTATCCATCTCCAGTGTTTTATCCATCTCCAGTGTATTATCCATCTCCAGTGTCTTATCCATCTCCATTGTCTTATCCATCTCCAATGTCGTATCCATCTCCGGTGTCATATCCATCTTTGGTGTCATATCCATCTCCGGTGTCATATCCATCTCCTGTGTCTTATCCATCTCCAGTGTCTTATTCATCTCCAGTGTCTTATCCAGCTCCAGTGTCTTATTCATCTCCAATGTATTATCCATCTCCGGTGTCATATCCATCTCTAGTGTCTTATTTATCTCCAGTGTCTTATCCATCTCCAGTGTCATATCCATCTCCAGTGTCTTATCCATCTCTGGTGTCATATCCATCTCCTGTGTCTTATCCATCTCCAGTGTCTTATCCATCTCCAGTGTCTTATCCATCTCTGGTGTCATATTCATCTCCGGTGTCTTATCCATCTCCAGTGTCTTATTCATCTCCAGTGTCTTATCCATCTCCAGTGTCTTATCCATCTCCAGTGTCTTATCCATCTCCAGTGTCTTCTTCTACTGGCACAAAGAAGTAAGTCAGTTGCCCCCGTATAGTTCCCGCGGGCATACAAGGAGACGGTGGAAGAATAGGAACACTGCGTCCTCATGTGTGTCGTAAGAGGCTACTAATATGAGGTTGTGAATGGGGCTGCCAAACTCATCATGTAGAAATATTGTCGTTCGGGAGTGAAGTGTTGGAGACTTCACTATACTGGTTCCAGCTTTATGAGGCTGAGAGTGACCAGTTCAGTTCCTGTCTACTGCTGCTTCCCTTAACTGAAAAGCAGAGTCGGACGCCCAATTACAGCTGGGTAGACTGAAGCTTAACGCTACCAGAAGTACATTTGCCGCGAGAGGCAAACACTCTAACAACTCTGCATTCCTGCATTATATACAATAAATAGCTACAGAATCCACAGCGCTGACGCCAAGCCTTCATGTCCTGTACCATCAATGTCTTTTTTATACCTACCACGTCTTATTTATACCTACCACGTCTTATTTATACCTACCACGTCTTATTTATACCTACCACGTCTTATTTATACCTACCACGCCTGACTCCCAGATTCCCTCACCATCTACCCCTCTTGTTATTGTGATTTCAAAACAAGGAATGTATTGTAGCGCAGTCAGTATGTTTACTAGTGTATTCTATCCAACTCTAGCGCTTTCTTGGTAGATCTTGTTCAACTGACATTTCTCTGGTTTTTGTTAGCAGTTCCACGTCGGTAATTTTGTCATACCATTTCAATCCTTCTCATTGTGCGGTAGTGGAATTATATTATCCGTATATATTTTAACAAACCTTCTCTAAGTTAGACATAGGAATTAAGTGTCCTACCCAACATTAACTAATTGGTTGTTATGTCTAATTTATGTTTGGAAGTTTTTGTTATTTGTTAATCATCAAAGACCTCACTGCTCTCAAGGTGCGCAGTCTCCCTCAGCAAATGTCGAAGAGTATGAATGCTAATGGAAGTTTTTAAAGAAGCATGCTTTTTGTGAACTGTTACTTGGTGAACTCCAGGTGTGATTTATTGCTCCACGTATGATTTATAACTGTCGTTTTCTGTGTATATCTGTTGCCTTTCTGAGAATTGTATTGTGACTGATAATTCCGGGAACTCGGTTAGATTTCAATCGCGGATCTCAGAAATTCTTTTAATCTGAATGTTAATGTTAACTGCCCTAAACATGCCCCTTGTAGTGCCCGGGGGAGTCTGCTCAGACAAAGGAAGAACAGAACTGATGTTCTCTTAGGCATGTAGTATGAGGCGACTAATAGGATGCTGATGTATGGAGGCTGGAAACGTCATCATGTTAAACAAAATGCTACATAAACTACAGCTGTTAAGGCGGAAGGCGTGATGCTGACCACTTCACCCCTAGTCTGATGATGGTCAAGAAAATATTCCCAATATGCCTCAATGGGCGTGTAACGGGATCCTTTACCTTTTATATAAACCACTGCAGTAGGGGCATATGAATTCTGGTGCAGGCTTTCTGCCAGTTGCAGTGGTGATTCCATGCTGTGTAAAGGAGATTCATGATTAAGACTTACTTACTTACTTGGTCGTTCTTCTTCTACCGTGAGGTGTAGAGGTTTGGAAGAGAGAGAGCGCCAGACTATCCTATTGGCTGTTTTCCTCCTGGCATGGTTCCATTCTAGTCCTCGGTCCTTCAAAGATTTTCTAATGTTGTCCTCCCAGCGGACT
Source organism: Oreohelix idahoensis (assembly GCA_024509875.1). Classification (NCBI taxonomy): domain Eukaryota; kingdom Metazoa; phylum Mollusca; class Gastropoda; order Stylommatophora; family Oreohelicidae; genus Oreohelix; species Oreohelix idahoensis. The sequence continues at coordinate 167,871 of JAMPIV010022372.1, forward strand.
CTGGGACGTCCTGGAGATCTAGACACTGTCTGCAACCAGACGATACGTCAAGACCTAAAAACTCAGCCCCTGCAGACCCAAGTAGAACAGTCACAACTAAGATGGTTTGGTCATGTCTATAGAATGGGAGAAGATTAGCTGCCACGGCAGGTATGGAAGGCTAAGAAACAGGATCCAGACCTCCAGGACTAGAATTGAACCAGGTCAGGAGAAAGATTGCCGATAGGATCGTATGGTGCTCTCTCTTCCAAACCTCTACACCTCACGGTAGAAGAGGAACGACTAAGTAAGCACATCCTCACTTGTATCTATTGGATATAAAGGGAAAGGTAAAGAATCCCGTTACACGCCCATTGAGGCATATTGGGAATATTATGTTAGGCCTATATTTTTTTGACCATCATAACACTAGGAGTGATGTGGTCAGCGTCACGCCGGACGCCTTAACCTTCCCAGAGTTACTCTGGTACTCAATTCCTGAGACTTGGTCGACTTCAGCGCCGTTTGCGGTCTAAAAAATCTCACTTCAACTGACGAATCGAACCACCGAAGCCAGTGGTCAGTTGGATATACTTGAAACGAATATCGAAACAACGAGAAAAAACTGTAATTTTACCAATATTTTCTTTTTATTTTATTTAAAAGCACAAAGGAATGTTTAAAATTTTATTTAAAAACACAAATTAATTTTTTTCCCAATAAACTGACGTTATAAGTAAGGGAAAAAAAACATCAAAAATTGCCACCCGCCATGAAATCACGTGCTCAACAAAATGGATCTCACTTGAGTTGTAATGCTAATGTAATAAATGCAATTTATTTAATAAAATGACAGTTAATTGTCTTTATGTCGATGTTTGTTTCATATAAATTAGTCCAGCACGAGTGAAGAAATAATATTTTATAATTAGAAACGGACAGTTAAATGACCGTGTAGTGGAAAAGCTATTATGATGGGTTGTTCCTTTTGAAGCAAAGTAGGTCGTGTAACAGTCCAGGCAATTTTCTTTTTTATTCTTCTTCTTCTTCTGTCCTTCTTCTTCTTTTTCTTCTTTTTCTTCTTCTTCACTTTCTAATTCTTCTTCTTCTTCTTTTTCTTCTTCTTTTTCTTCTTCTTCACTTTCTAATTCTTCTTCTTTTTCTTTTCTTTCTTCTTTTCTCTTTTCTTTTTCTTCTTTTCTTTCTTATTCTTTTCTTCTTTTTTTCTTTTCTTTCTGGTTTTTTCTTTTTTCTTCTTCTTTTCTCTTTTTCTTCTTTTTTCTACTTTTTCTTCTTCTTTTCTTTTCTTTCTTCTTCTTCCTTCTTCCTTTTCTTTCTTCTTCTTCTTTTTTTCTCCTTCTTTTCTACTTTGTTCTTCTTTTCTTCCTTCTTTCTTCTTTTCTTCTTCTTCTTCTTTTTTCCCTTCTACTTTTTCTTCTTCTTTTTTTTTCTTCTTTTCTTCTTCTTCTTTTCCTTTTCTTTTCTCCTTCTTCTTTTCTTCTTTTCTTCTTCTTCTTTCTTCTCCTTTTCTCTTCTTCTTCTTCTTTTTTCTTTCTTTTCTTCCTTCAAACTTCTTCTTCTTTCTTTCTTTTCTTCTTTCTTTTCTTCTTCTTTTCTTTTTTCTTCTTCTTCTCAGGTTCTTCCCCCCCTTTATTCTTTTTTTTTTCTTTTTTTTTCTTCTTCTTCTTCTTTTTTTCTTTCTTCTTCTTCTTCTTCTTCCTTCTCTTCTTTTCTTTTCTTTTTTTTTCTTCTTCTTCTTTCTTATTCTTTTTTTTTTCTTCTTTTCTTCTTTCTTCCTCTTCTTTTCTAAAATTCCTTCTTTCTTCCTTCCTTTCCCTTTCTTTATTTTCTTTCTTCTTCTTCTTTTCCTCTTCTTCTTCTTCTTTTTTCTTCTTCTTCTTCTTTTATTCTTCCCTTCTCTTCTTCTTTTCTTTCTTTTTTTCTTTCTTCTCTTTCATTCTTTCTTCTTCTTCTTCTTCTTCTTCTTCTTCTTTTTCTTCTTCTTCTTTCTTCTTCTTCTTTTTTTCTTCCCTTTCGATTCTTTTCTTCTTTTTTTTTCCTTCCTCTTCTTCTTTTTTCTTTTTTCTTTTCTTCTTTTTCTTCTTTTCTTCTTCTTCCTTTTTTTTTCTTCTTCTTTTCTTTTTTCTTTCTTAAAATCTTTTTTTTCTTTTCTTTTTTTCTTCTTCTTCTTTTTTTCTTTTTTTTTTTTCTTTTTTCTTTTTCTTTCTTCCTATCCTCACTTTCCCTTCTTCTTCTTTTTTTTTCTTTTTTTTTTATTTCTTTTTTTCTTTTCTTCTTCTTCTTCTTCTTCTTCTTCTTCTTCTTCTTCTTCTTTTTGTTCTTCTCTTTCTTCTTTTTTTTTTTTCTTTTTTTTTTTTTTCTTCTCCTTCTTTCTTTTTCTTCTTTCTTTTCTTCTTCTTCTTCTTCTTCTTCTTCTTCTTTTTTTTCTTCTTCTTGTCTTTTTTTTTTCTTTTTTCTTTTCTCTTCTTTTCTTTTTTTCTTTTTTCTTCTTCTTCTTTCTTTCTTCTTTTCTTTTTTTCTTCTTTTCTTCTTTTCTTTTTTCTTTTTTTTTTTTTTTTTTTTCCCTTTCTTCTTCTTTTTTCTCTTCTAGGGGCAACATTTCTTCTTTTCTTCCCTTCTTTCTTCTTCTTTCTTCATTCTTCTTCCTTTTTTCTTCTTTCTTTCTTTTTCCTTGATTTTCTTCTTCTTCATTCTTTTTCTCTTCTTTTCTTCTTCTTTCTTTTTTTTTCTTTTTTTTCTACCCCCTTCTTTCTTTTTCTTCTTTTCTTCTTCTTTTTTCTTCTTCTTCTTCTTCTTCTTCTTCTTCTTCTTTCTTCTTTCTTTCTTTTTTTCTTCTTTTCTTCCTTTCCTTCTTCCTCCCTTTTTTTTTCTTTTCTTTTTTTTCTTCCTTCTTCTTTCTTTTCTTCTTTCTTTTTTTTCTTCTTCTTCTTTTTTCTCTTCCCCTTTTTTTTTTTTTTCTTCTTCTTCTTTCTTTTTTTTTTTTTTCTTTTTTTTTTCTTTTTCTTTTTCTTTTTTTCTTTTTTTCTCCTTTTTCTTCCTTCTTTTTTCTTCTTTTTTTCTCTTTTTCTTTTTTTCTTCTTTTTTTTCTTCTTTTTTTTCTTTTTTTTTTTCTCTTTTCTTCTTTCTTTTTTTCCTTTTTTTCTTTTTTTTCCTTTTTTTTCTTTCTTCTTTTTTCTTCTTTCTTTTCCTTTTTTCTTTTTTCTTTTTCTTTTTTTTTCCCCTTCTTTCTTTTTTTTCTTTCTTTTTTTTTTCTTCTTTTCTTCTTTTCTTTTCTTTTTCTTCTTCTTCTTTCTTCTTCTTCTTTTCTTCTTCTTATCTTTTCTTCTTCTTCTTCTTCTCTTCTTCTTTTCTTTTCTTCTTCTTTTTTTCTTCTTCTCTTTCTTCTTCTTCTTCTTCTTCTTCTTCTTCTTCTTCTTCTTCTTCTTCTTCTTCTTCTTCTTCTTCTTCTTCTTCTTCTTCTTCTTTTTTTCTTCTTCTTCTTTTTTTTCTTCTTCTTCTTCTTATTCTTCTTCTTCTTTTTTCTTCTTCTTCTGTTTTCTTCTTTTTTTTTTTTCTTCTTCTTTCTTATTCTTTTTTTTTTTCTTTCTTCTTCTTCTTTCTCTTTCTCTCTTCTTCTTCTTCTTCTTCTTCTTCTTCTTCTTCTTCTTCTTCTTCTTTCTTCCTTCTTTTTTCTTCTTCACTTCCTACTTATCTTTTTTTCAAATTTTTCTTTTTTTTTTTTTTTTTCTTCTTCCCCTTTCTTTTCTCCTCTTCTTTCCTTTTCTCTTTTTCTTCTTTGTTTCTTTTTTTTTTCTTGTTCTTTTTCTACTTTTTTTTTTCTTTTTTTCTCTTTTTCTTCTTGATCTGCTTCTTTCTTTTTCTTCTTCTTTTTTTTCTTTTTTTTTTTGTTCTTCTTTTTCTCCTTCTTCTTCTTGTTTTTCTTCATCTTCTTTATCTTCTTCTTTTTCCTCTTCTTCTTAAACTGTAATCATTGTAACCATGGATACACCTATAAAGCATGGTTTTCGTCAGGAAGTCATTGTTCAATTTCAGAGTTGTTAGAGCCCTGGTCTCTCGTGGCAAAGGTGCTGGGTTCGATTCACGCGTCAGCTTACCCAGCTATAAATGGGTACCTGGCTGTGCACTTGATTTAGGGGAGGAAAAGGCTGTGAGGAAGACACTGGTCACCCAACCTTTTGATTCTGGACCTATTATAGTGAAGTCTCTATCACTTCCACTCCGCCTACGGCAGTATCTGCTGTGGTACCACCCTTACTGTCACCTTTCACTTTAAATACACGTAGGTCCGCCCGTGATGGTGCATCGTGCTGATCACCATCGCCTGTCCCATTACCGTTCTCTTTCCACGGTGGTGGCTGTCAAAAAGAGAACATTAGCTAATAACTAATAAATTCAGTGCAAAAATAATAAAAAGAAGGAAAGTATATATGCAGAGAGAAGTACGGCTCATTCCACTTAAGTTGAACTCATCGAAAAGATGTTAAAAAGGTGAAGATAGTCCCTTAGCAAATACTGGCGTAAGAGAGTGAAGTTCACTACACTAGGTCCAGCATCAAGAGGTGGGGTGACCAGCTTCCTTATCGCTGCCTTCTCCTTCCTTAACTCAAGAGCAAAGTCAGGTAACCATTTACAGCTGGAGCGTGTCGACACCGTGAATCGAACCCGTCACCTATGCCGCGAGAGACCAGGGCTTAAACCACTCTGTCAATCGGACGCTCGAAAAAGATGTAGTAATATTAATAAAAAATGGAAACACTTGTACCTGTATGGTTAAAATAATTGCGTCATGCCATGTTTCTTACTCAGACTGCAAATGTCCCTTTTGGGTAAACTTCTGATAAACAGAATTTCTGTCGTATACGTATATTAGATGGTCCCAGCGAGTTCTACTTATCCAGACGTGAATACAATGGCAGGAAGCCATGAGATGACAAGAAACAAAACTATTTCAGAGCAACAGAGATTTACAGAACTTCTTCTTTCTCGTTCGCTCTTAAATAACCATATATAATATCTCACTTATAAATCTGGAAGCCCGTCTCAGGCTTCTCTTGTCACTTAGGGAACTGATAGCCGTGACCTATCACGCTTGTCTTAGGGCACTTGCCACCGCTGTTGTTGATTTACGGGTAGCCATTTTACACCCGTCATCAAGACAGTCTGGTCATAGACTCGTGAGAGCAAGATACACAACGTCAAAGTTTTATCATTAAGTAAACATATGCGTGGAAGGCCTAAGATCTTGCCGCTGTGTTGACAAACAGTGGTTCTCAGTCTTTTTTGGCCAAGGTACCCCCCTGGACGGTTGCCCAGGTCCTTAGGTACTCCATAAGATTATCGTAGGCAACAAACGTTTAGAAACGATCTAATGAGAGGATCTCATTAAGTCATTTCGGAGTTTCTGTTCTTATTTTAAACTAGAGGGATTTTAATCTGCTCGTTAACACAATCATACAATGTTATATTTCACAGATTTATTATGATAATGTCGTAGTTTTCTTTGGTTCATATGTAGAACTAATTTGCTCTTAGGCGAACTTAGTGAGTAGTCATGGTTACACTCGCCATTTGGTCTGTCATCTTTTCTCATGATTTCCTGTTCTCTCTGTAGATTCTAACGTTCCCTTTGTTCTTCTTATTAAAAATGCATTGATGATTGAACGGTGTGAAATAACAGTAGTATTTACAGGAATTACCACCTCGCTCCTGCTCAGAAGACACAACGCGATTCTGGGAATCCAGCATCTTCCTTGATGTGGCTACGCTAACTGAACTGGGACCCACGCTAATATAAGCTCAACTATCCCGAGCTGCTAATATAAGCTCAACTATCCCGAGCTGCGTACATATTTCAGCGGATAGAAAACTTTCTTATTAAAATATCATGCCTAGTGACGTAGGAGATCATGTTCGGTTTCTGCTCCAGCCGATGGTTGGTTCTTTGCAGGTTATGGACTGATGCACTCTCCTCACTGGTCAAGTCTAGGAGACAGCAGGCCACTTATACCACAAACTTTGTTCCAGAGATAGTACCCTCAACTGGTACCACCGATTAGTATAATGAAAGAAGAGAAACTAATACCCTCTTGAATACTGGGTTTCCTGACACACAGTCGTGTGCAACCTTTTCATTCCACCATCCCATCTACCTCAGACCTTTACCCTCGTGAGCATTAATATTAATCCCAGTGAGCGGAAAACATTCGTTACATTTATATTGAATATCTTTACATTTGCACCGGTTGAAAAGGTTAATAATATAATAAGTATGTACATCAGTTCTATCATCATCCACTCCCTGCTCCATGTGGATCTTGGGACTACCTCCTCTTTTGGTTCTCTATGAGAAACCCGCATAAAGCAGTCACCAGCTCTTGCAGTGTTGGTTCATGAAACCATCATTCTATATGCTGAGGTTGCTAGCCTCGTATGACTTGGACATCCTTTTACAATTTTCACATGGTAATAAATGCAAAATATAGAATTTTAAAATGTACAACTCACCCTAAAATCTTTGTAGGAATACTGACTCCTGGCTCATAGCAATAGTTAAGGCAACTTGTTTAAGATGCCTCTTTCACACGCGGTCTGTGGTATTACTTTACACAAGGCTGCCACGCTTACTTTGTGTATCAGATTCCTCGGATTCCGGCTTTCCGTGTTCATGTAGGTAGAGTTTTCCTAGAATCTAAGTCCACAAGATGCTCAAACAAGGTCCGGTCCGACAAATGGAATTATGATCCTATTCCTTACTCTGGCTAGCTAGTTGTCTTCTTGGCGAGGTGAGTTTCACAGTGCTCTAAACCCGGCGAAAGTGACAGATTATATCGCAACTTTCGTCCCACGCACGTGGCTGTCTCATCTGACCAGGCTCCAATCATTAGTGCTGTTTATAAAATCTAGAATTTCCCAGCCAATTGTATTCAATCAAGCGGGTTATAATGGGGTTTATCCAAACAATTTCCTCCGCGTATTTTAAAATATCATTTTAAAATTTAAACAAATGACCTCAGTTTCCATATATGGCCCGACTTCTTCCGTTCTCTTAAGTAACCTTTCAAATTACGATTTGAAACATCGCCTGCAGATAGTGGCATCGCTAATTTACAGGGACGGGTTTCTCTGTAATAATTACACAGACAATGTCTGGTCGGAAGTAAGTTAAGCAATTATCACCTGTACTTCCTTTTGTATTATCCGCCCAAGTGTCTGAACGCGGTCGTAGTAAACAATGCCCCCAGACGGGCATGCACACCAAAACTTTCCGTTGACCGTCTGAAGTCAATCTGGTTTAACAACTTAAGCGATTACAATTATCCTTCAGGATTGTCAATTAGCCGTGAAATAACACTATCGGAGTGTGAACAGAGGTGAACAAATCTAAAGCGCGACGTTGGGGCAGATCTATGTCCGTAAAATGCAGAAATATATGGATAGTTGCAGAGAGAGACAGAGAATGAGAAAAAATGAACGGCCAATTCTGTGACATAAACCAAATAAGAGAATCATTAGAATTTATAACAGTGCGGAATGCTGTCGTGAAACATTCTAAATCCACATATATAAATTAAAAGGTAAATGTAAAGCCTAACACATAAATTCAATAAAAGGAAAGAGAAATGGTAAAAGTACAGTGCTGTCACAATGGCATACAAAAATCCCCCTTGTTTTCTACTTCGTCTGCAAATTGTAACGTTTCACGTTGATAGTAAAGCCTACTGCATCACTACACGCTTTCTACAATAAAACGTGTACTGCATTTCTAAGAAAACCTTGAGCTAGGCACCCTGCGTAATGACCTAAATTAATACTTCCATTAATTTCATTTTATACACGGCGTGATGAAAAGACAGATGGACTTAGGATAGAGAGAAGGGAGGGCTGAAAGCAGGAACGCATGCAACCCTAACACGCGTCTCGCGATATACAATTAATGCCACCCTCCCCAAGCGAAAGGCCAGAAGCAATACTTTTTTTCAAATAGACCGTGATAAAAAACACTACAACTACGAGAGTTAGGTTTAAAAACCTGTAAAACGCTTATTGGGAAACATGACATTCTACTGTTTTATGTCTGAAATCCTGACATTAGTATGACAGAACAGTCGAAAAGGCAGGACAGGTGGCGGTTCTAAACATAAAAAAATAAAAAATACACGACTATCCTAGAAAATGCATATTTTGAACGCAGCCACTTAGCTCCATTAAAACCTATATATTTGGATTCCTTAGGACTTGCTGACAAAGAATATGTTAAGTGTTACGCAAATAGTCTAGGAATTAACAAATTATAGCCAAAAGAAAATAGTGAGGGTGTCAGACAACACCAAAAAATAATCGCACAGTGGCATGTTTTGAAACCACCATTGTACGGGAAATGGGCCACCCTGTAAAATCCTATTTGATTGGATAGAAGTAAATGTAAGGCTAAACACGATTAGTCGGGCTACAAATACTAATTTTTTGTTGTTAGGGAAACGTGAGTAGGGGTACATTTTTTGAAAAGCTGTGTAAACATGGCCCGATTGGTTAGACCCGCCAATATAGGCAATTAGGAGCGTCAGGTCAGTGCCACACTTTAAAATAAACTTACTAAGAAACAGTGCGTTGAGAGCCAGATCATATTTTTCTAAATAAAAGTCTGGGACAGCGGCAGATCGGAATTTGTGCCATTATTCATCGCCAGTCAACGTATCTGTGTATTATTTCCATGAATTGTGGTAAGCTTGATATATTCGATATCTTTTTAATGAAAATTGAATGTAAATTGATAATTTATGCCTGTATATGTGTGTGGTTCAGTAGCAAACATGAGGCAAGGCTTAAATATAGCTCCAACCTGAACAGGAGGTGTCGGAGAAAAGTAAAACTGCATGGAATTGCCAAACAGTACACTGACACCTATCTTATTGACTAGAAAGAACTAATGCTGGAATTGCAGAGGTGTAGTAACCATTAGGGAGGAGTATACTGGTGTAAATTGTTTCAGATGAAGATAGCAGTTGGCCTACCGCTCTGAACTCAGTGTTTGTTCTGTATTGTGTTCAGTGTAGAAATAGATTGAATAATGTGAAAGTTTTCCAATACTATTTCCCCCGATAATCAAACACTTGAAGTCATGATGAAAAACAACAACCAAGCTTGAACAAAACCAGTATTACCTCATATTACTACTGCACAAATTACACACATAGAATAATAATAATAAACTATGTCAATACAAAGTTCATATATATAAACTGTGTAAATAATACTTGTAATTACATTTGATTGTGATTCCTGGTTCACTGTGTAGTTGAATCAGGATATCCATTATTGACAAGAATTAATACATATATTTTTAAACGTAAATACTTGACTCATTTAAGATAGTCTTATAGAGTGTTATATGTGTGTGAGTGTCACAGTGTTGTAAAGTGTTGTAGAATAAATTAAATTGTTTATCTGTATGTCGTTGTTGTGACTTACACTTCATCATTTTCATAACCCTAGACATTTAACGTAGTCATCACAATATTACAGAATAATTCTGACTGAGGCATAAATGTGGTAGCAACTAAGGTCATCTGTAATACACCACACTTATTAGATACAGATACCTTCACAGCTGATCTCAGTCAGTACACTAAGTCCCCTATAAATATTTATAACATCCCACTTTACCACATATATTGGGGTCTCGCTCCCGGGATAGTGAACTTTCTCATATTATATATATATTGGGAATAATAAGAATTAAAAGGTATCCTTGGGTGGAATTAAATAAGGTTGAGCTCTCAGTGCCTGTGGTTGTCAGTGGATATTTAGTTAGAAATTGTATTGTTTAGTTAGACATTGTTTACATTTACCTGTTAGAAAATGGCGGACCTGGCCAAATTTCGATCTGCTGCTGTGCAGACTGCAAAAGAGTTACGAATGGACGGGCAAATTATGATTGCCTATGTCACTACTGAATGTGACAAATATATTGAACGGGAAGAAAGAAGATTAGAAAAAGAGGCTGAAAGAAGGTTAGAGGCTGAAAAAGAAATTAAGAGGCTGCAGATTGAGGCTGAGGCTAAGAAATTGGAGGCGAATCGTGAGGCGGAAATAAAGAGGCTCCAGTTGGAAGAGAAAAAGGCTGAAAGGGAAGCAGAGGAAAAAATATTAGCTGCAGAAAGGGAAGACAAGCGATTGGCTGCAGAAAGGGAAGCAGAAGATAAAAGATTACAAAGGGAACATGAGTTACGACTAAGGGAGTTTGAGTTTCAAGGCCATGCTCCTGAAAGTGGTGCCAGTCCCTTTGCCTCTGATGCTACGGTTACTCAAGGAGCCTCAATCTCAGCTATGAATTTTCATTTAGATCATTTTGTTGAGAAAGACGATGATATTGAGAGCTATCTAAATAGATATGAACTATTAGCTACCACGTATGGGTTAGAGAGAGAAAGGTGGAGCTTAAAGTTATCTCAAGGGCTTCGTGGGGCAGCTTATGAAGTTTTTGCCAAAATGAGCAGAGGTGATCAAGAAAATTATGACATGCTAAAGCAGGCTCTTTTGTTAAGATATGAAAAGAACGCAGAATTTTATAGGAAAAAATTTAGGAATGCTAAACTACTGTCAGGTGAAACCTATCACCAGTTCTCTGCACGGTTAGAGACATACTTGGAGAAATGGACTTCTCTGGGGAAAACCCAAGATCTTAAGGAAATGGTCCTTATAGAAGAATTAAGAGAGTCCATGGCTCCAGACCTGAGAAAGTTTCTCATGGAACAAGGTGCAGAGAGGCTGGGTGAGTTGCTAAATGTTGCTGAAAGGTATCAAGCAGCTCAAGCAGAGGTAACAGGTAATAAAAAGAAACAAGTGGATAACTTTAAGGCACCACAGAACTTTAATAAATTTGATCCTAAGGATCAAAATAAAGGTTAGCACCAATTTGATAGGCCACGGTATGAAAATAAAAATAAATTCCCACAATTCGATGAAAGGAAATATGATGAAAGAAAATCTTTCAACCAAGGAAAAAGGTGGTGTAAGAATTGTAAGATGAACAATCATGACACTGACCATTGTAGAAGGAAACCTCCTCATATGTGCTGCTATATGGACCCATCTGGAAAAAAGGTGCAAAATGTGGAAAAAACAGGTCAAAAACCTGCGGAACTACAGGAACCAGTACCCATCCCCCAAAAGTGAAGATGCAACTATATTAATAAATTTGAAGATAGAACAAACATCTTGTAATGGGTGAGTAAACATATCCTCATTGTAATAGAGTAGGTATTTATATAGGTAGATTTATTGAGATTAAGATTATGATTCCGTGTGTGTGAGTTCTCACTCACCTGGTGCAGGCAAGATCAGAAGATATACAATACCACTAGCACAGAAACAGTGGAGATTCACCCTGCAACCAAGGATGTAGCTAGTACCATGACAAACTTCCCTAGTCGCCATCAGCTTATAAAGGTGAAAAATCGCGATTATGTGGAAGGAATCATAAAAGCAGCAGTGATAAATGAGCCAATCTACCCTCTGATATTGGGGTGTAGATATGTCTTCTTGGGGAATATCCAAGATAGACATGTGATATTGGCAAAGTGCAGGACCACCAGAGAGGAGGATGAGATCACATGTCTGACCCAGATGAGATTAAGGTGCTAGATGAGAGGGAGGCAATAAATCCAAATAAAATACTTCATACCCTATGAGAATGAGATGAGGAAGGAAGGCACAGGCGGGAGGACAAAACACTCAAGCCGTGTCATTCAAGAAGATTTGCCCAAATCTCATTCAACACACCTCCAGGCAAGGGAGAATTGTGAGTTTTATATGAAGAACACAAACTGATTGAATAGTTGAAGGCTGGGATCTGAATCCAATGGTCACTGAGGACAGCAGTGGTCATCTTCCCACTTCATATAGGTTTACCATACTAAAGTGTTTGGAACTAGGGCATTGATCGCGATTCCCATTTCAGATGGTCATATTGGGGAGTATCAGCGCAACCGGTAAGCAGATGAAATAGCTAGTTGTCATCAGCTATTTCTGGCAGGATAGAAATTAATAACTGAAGATATCAAACGATATGTAAAATCCTGTCCAGAGTGCCAACGAGTAGCACCTAAACATTGGACTGCACCAGCAACTCTGGGGGAAATGCCCATAGTGGGAACACCCTTGGAGAGAGTTGCCGTGGATCTTGTGGGACCTCTCACCCGAACCAAGAGAAGGAACAGCTACATTCTGACTCTGGTGGACACTTGTTCTATGTGGGGAGAGGCGGTAGCCCTGTCATCTACGATTGATTCATAAGCATGTGGGCAGAGGCACATTACTCACCAATTTTTCACAAGGTTAGGCTTTTCCCAATCAAATCTTGACTGATAATGGCTCTCAGTTCAAGGGGAGTGAAACTAACAGAAGAAGTTTTCTTCCATTGTAGTGTGTACCATCCCCAAGGGAACGGCCAAGTGGAAAGATTTAACGATGGCACGTTGATTGATGTCGAATCCTTGAGAAAGTTGGCACACGAAAAACCAGATACATGGGACCAGTACCTTCACGCCGCCCTCTTTGCTTATCGGGAGGTACCCCATAGTTCAACCGGTATGGCCCCGGCAACATTATTGTTTGGAAGGCCAATAAAAGGTCCACTTGAAGCGCTGTTAAGAACGTGGACTGATGAAAAGGCAGAGGAAAATATTACATCCTCATACCAATATGTGAATGAGCTGACCACTCGTTTAAAAACTGGCTGGAAACTTGCCAATGAAAATTTGAAACAAGCCAGGAAGAAACATGCTGCCTATTTTAACAGGGAAGCTAAAGACAGAGATTTGGCTGTGGGAGAGAAGGTACTGCTTCTTCTGCCCGGTAGTCAGAATAAGTTACAAATTGGATGGCAAGGTCCATATACAGTTCTAGAGAAGGTGTCTAGAACAAATTATAAGATAGATAAGAAGGGGAAAGAAAAAAATCTATCATGTGAATCTCCTGAAGAAATATTTGGAAAGAGAACATCAGGAAGAGACACACTTGTTGACCTTGTCCATTGCCATGGAGATGAAAAAGGAACCACTTTCATCATTTGAATATCCATTACACCCCTGTGAGACAGCAGCACAGGTGAAAATCAGTACACATTTAACGAAAACTCAGAAAGAGAGAGTGCAACAGGTTCTAAATAATCATGCAGAGGTGTTAACGGACCGACCAGGGCATACAAACCTATTGGAATATGATATGAAACTGATAGACCCCACACCTGTCTGTATGAAACCCTATTCGATTCCGTTTGCTAAGGAGAAAGCTTTGAAGGAAGAGATAGACTATCTGTTGAAGGAAGGAATTATTTCGCACAGTGAATCTTCGTATAGTTCCGGTGTTGTACTCTTAAGGAAGCCCTCTGGAGAACATAGACTCTGTATAGATTACAGGAGACTGAATGCTATTACAGAAGGACAGGTGGATCCATTGCCGGATACAAATCAGCTGTTTGCCAGACTAAATAAAGCTAAATATTTCTCAAAAGTGGATCTGAGTAAAGGATACTATCAGATTCCAGTAAAGCCTGAGGTTAGACCATACCTAGCTTTTAGTACCTCAGAAGGACACTATGAGTTTAATAGATTGCCATTTGGATTGAAGAATGCGCCTAGTGTCTTCTCTAGAATGATGAGAAAATTATTGGACCCTCTGAATAATCCATGTATAACAAATTTTATGGATGATATCCTTATAGCAACAGAAACATTTGAGGAACACATTGACTCTCTGAACATGCTGTTTGATCGACTTAGGGAGGCAAATTTAACAGCCCGACCAACCAAATGTTGCGTTGGATGTAAAGAATTAGAATTTTTGGGACACACAGTTTATCAGGGAAACATGACCCCTGACCCAAAGAATTTAGAGAAACTAAAGAAAGCCCCGAGACCACAAACCAAGAAAGACGTGAGATCCTTTGTCTCATTATGTGGTTTCTACCAAAAGTATATCAAAAACTTTAATTCCATATGTGCACCGTTAACTGATTTGACCCGTAAAGGAAATCCAGATCGAATTACATGGACACCACAATGTGAAATAGCTTACCAGGAATTGAAGGAAAAGCTCACAAGCAAACCTATTTTGAAATTACCTGACTTAAGTCAAGAATTCATTGTAAGGACTGATGCCAGTAATATTGGGTTAGGTGCGACTCTGCTACAGAAATCAGATGCATTGGATGGGGAATTAAGCCCAGTGGCATATGCTAGCAGAAAGTTGAATAAAGCTGAAACCAACTACTCAACTAGCGAAAAGGAATGTCTTGCAGTAATATGGGCGATAAAGAAATTCAATATTTATCTGTATGGGAAGGCATTTAAGTTGCAAACGGATCACAAACCCTTGTCGTTTCTAGCGCAGGCTAGACATGAAAATTCTAGATTACTCCGTTGGTCATTACTTATGCAGCCATATGAGTTTAGCATAGAGTATATATCTGGAAAAACAAATCTGGGAGCGGATTTTTTAAGCCGCCATCCGTGTGATGAGAATCACCGTAAGCCCCAGAAATAATAATAAATTTCTCTATGTGTATATAGAATTATAGACTGACATATAACGTCTGTTTTAAAGAGGGGAGAATTTGTCGTGAAACATTCTAAATCCACATATATAAATTAAAAGGTAAATGTAAAGCCTAACACATAAATTCAATAAAAGGAAAGAGAAATGGTAAAAGTACAGTGCTGTCACAATGGCGTACAAAAATCCCCCCTTGTTTTCTACTTCGTCTGCAAATTGTAACGTTTCACGTTGATAGTAAAGCCTACTGCATCACTACACGCTTTCTACAATAAAACGTGTACTGCATTTCTAAGAAAACCTTGAGCTAGGCACCCTGCGTAATGACCTAAATTAATACTTCCATTAATTTCATTTTATACACGGCGTGATGAAAAGACAGATGAACTTAGGATAGAGAGAAGGGAGGGCTGAAAGCAGGAACGCATGCAACCCTAACACGCGTCTCGCGATATACAATTAATGCCACCCTCCCCAAGCGAAAGGCCAGAAGCAATACTTTTTTTCAAATAGACCGTGATAAAAAACACTACAACTACGAGAGTTAGGTTTAAAAACCTGATAGACCCGCCAATATAGGCAATTAGGAGCGTCAGGTCAGTGCCACACTTTAAAATAAACTTACTAAGAAACAGTGCGTTGAGAGCCAGATCATATTTTTCTAAATAAAAGTCTGGGACAGAGGCAGATCGGAATTTGTGCCATTATTCATCGCCAGTCAACGTATCTGTGTATTATTTCCATGAATTGTGGTAAGCTTGATATATTCGATATCTTTTTAATGAAAATTGAATGTAAATTGATAATTTATGCCTGTATATGTGTGTGGTTCAGTAGCAAACATGAGGCAAGGCCTAAATATTGCTCCAACCTGAACAGGAGGTGTCGGAGAAACGTAAAACTGCATGGAATTGCCAAACAGTACACTGACACCTATCTTATTGACTAGAAAGAACTAATGCTGGAATTGCAGAGGCGTAGTAACCATTAGGGAGGAGTATACTGGTGTAAATTGTTTCAGATGAAGATAGCAGTTGGCCTACCGCTCTGAACTCAGTGTTTGTTCTGTATTGTGTTCAGTGTAGAAATAGATTATAAATTAGATCTGAAGTAGGAGGTACAACCTTCTTGTTTCAGGGACTGTTGTCCTAGTTATTGAAGCAGCACCTGGTCTGGGTTTTGCTGAATCCAGAGGCTGACAGCATACTCCTTGGTCCAGATAGCGACCAGTGAGGTGTCTCCAGAACACAGTGAAGCAATCGAGCAGAGGAGTCTTTTCCTGCCGCCATCACGAAAGTTAAGCTTCTGTGGCCAGAGTAGCTCAACATTATGTGCCCCCTCAAAAATTGACATCTTGTTAACCACAGAGGGACAATTAAGGGGTTCAAATGACAGGAACTGTGAAAGTTTCCCAATACTATTTCCCCCGATAATCAAACACTTGAAGTCATGATGAAAAACAACAACCAAGCTTGAACAAAACCAGTATTACCTCATATTACTACTGCACAGATTACACACATAGAATAATAATAATAAACTATGTCAATACAAAGTTCATATATATAAACGGTGTAAATAATACTTGTAATTACATTTGATTGTGATTCCTGGTTCACTGTGTAGTTGAATCAGGATATCCATTATTGACAAGAATTAATACATATATTTTTAAACGTAAATACTTGACTCATTTAAGATAGTCTTATAGAGTGTTATATGTGTGTGAGTGTCACAGTGTTGTAAAGTGTTGTAGAATAAATTAAATTGTTTATCTGTATGTCGTTGTTGTGACTTACACTTCATCATTTTCATAACCCTAGACATTTAACGTAGTCATTACAATATTACAGAATAATTCTGACTGAGGCATAAATGTGGTAGCAAGTAAGGTCATCTGTAATACACCACACTTATTAGATACAGATACCTTCACCGCTGATCTCAGTCAGTACACTAAGTCCCCTATAAATATTTATAACATCCCACTTTACCACAAATGCGTCTCGCGTAGTTCAATATTGGTGTTGTGTATGTGTTTTTTACATCGAATATGTTCCTATCCTATATTTACATATTAGCATCTTTACTCTCCGTAAAATATATATTAACATGTAGTGATGTGATACTTTAAATATAACAACAGTGTGGTATAACAATAGAACATATCGTATATGAGATTAGATTCAACGACAGTATGATAAATGTCTCCATTATATTAATATGTATGTTTTGTTTTACATCGAAACTTCCATATCCTGTACGACCCTATGATTGCGCTGATGCTAATATATTTACATAATACTCTGGCTTCAAATTTCCTCAGTCCCAAAGACATGTCCCCGGAACTACCAATTATCAGTACGATGACATGTACGATAGCCTAATTCGTTGACACATACATTCGAGCATTCATACATACAATCTCACAGAGCATTACATTCCCAACCTTCAGCTGAACATGAAGTAATACGTTCGAACACTCGATAGGACGCTGTCGCAACAAAAAATGGAGGGCTTTGTCATAACGTGTCAACTCAGATATGCGCTGAGCTGTTGAATCTTTATACGTGGGACCGCATCGCTGGGCATGCTGTTTATATTTATTTGATCGAGGTTTTGCTGTTATGTTCATATTTCCTCACCACAAAACTCACTGTGCATTAACTATAACTGAAAGGTGAGCGAAAAACAGTAACACTGTAATCTACCAAGCATGTCGTAAAAGGCAAATGAGGAGATCTTCCACCATCCCCCACCCCCAATCATGTAGAAATGTTAAGCCACACAAAAGTCAGCAAGTATGGACAGAGAACTCCGGTGTCAGTGGAACAGGAAAGGAGGACTCTTGCGTTTAGAACACACATTGAGAAAATATGTTGATAGCATTACAGTACATTCCTTGGTCTGGAATCTCCAGGGAAAGAAAGGTAGCGGGGTACAGGAAAATATATGGACAGGAGAACTGACGACAGAAAGTGACAGAAACACCTTGAGCGGATTCACACAGGACAAATGGACTTGGTACAAATTTGTTAAAGGTCTATGCTCATAGGATCTACTTGTGGCTAGACATGACAAGACATTGGGGACAGCTTTTAACATACAGAAGAATGTGTACATTTCATTCATAGATTTCACGGAGACGTCTTGCATGGTGACTCATCAATAAAATCATCTGAATGCCTAAAAACATAGATATTGATGGGAAAGATATATGAATTTTTTTTAATGGAAACAAATACATTAAGCTCTCGGGTTACGTCGGTTTCGACTTAGGGCAACCCGCCGATACGAACGAGCCCATAAGACCCATTCACTTTTAATTTCGATTAAATTTCAATGAACTTTCAGTTACTGCAGCGACATATCTGTTCGTTTCTAACGAACGCGGCGTACTAGGTCTGACGCTGATAAATAGCAGACGTACGCTCGTCATCACTGGCGCTAAGGCGTAAGAACGTGCCATTATTTAATGTTTTACAAATTTTTGTTTTCTCATTGAAGTGATCGCTTCGTTTCTATGAGGTGAAAACTTTAGGTCGGGCTAAGAAGAGGTGGGGCAAAACTGGCTAATTTGAAGTGCGGTAAACTAGGCGTGATTTTAAGTAGCTGAAAATCTGCAATATGATAAGTTCGTGAACCAGAAATAACTTTAGCATAAAGTAACTGACAGGCAATAGTATCTCTGAAGACAAGAAAATAAGGAAAAGGGTCGTGGAATGAATTATGCCAAGAATAGTGAGTTGATGAGGCTACAGAAAAGTTAATGGATGCCGGAAAATTTAGACGAGAAAAATGAAAGCCTGGAAAGACAAACTAGCTAGTTTGCATTCCGTCACAGTAGAGATAAGATCGTCTACGTCTCTATGCACGGTATTTGAAGAAGAGTAAATAAAAGACTGATTATGCTTCGGTGCTTTGCGTCACGTTCCATTTTCGTTAGGTCACTCCTAGGAAAACCAATCAACTTGCTCCGCCATGGAACCAACCGTAGCTTTCCTTAAGTATTACCTGCCTATATAATCAGTGACGGATTTTATGCTAACCACGCAACTCCGAACTTGACGCAGAGATACCCGCGACTGAAGAGGAAGAAGCTGTCACTTTGATTTGTTGCTTACCTGAGGGCATCGACCTGCAAGCCTACTTCACTAGTCGAGTCAAACTGGCCTTTTTTAAATCTTGGGGGGTAAATATCAATTTACGATAACCTTTAGAAAAATTAGGCCTTCAGCAGGGTATATAATGTTGGTATTTTGTTTGTGTGTCATTATACTACCTACACCTGTATATATTTAATATATTTTGGGTTCACTATGAATGTAAATGATTGATATAGACAAAGACTAATAGGACTCATACCTCAATCTATTGTCTCACACGACTTCAGGACCTAAGTTATCTCAGATTAAATAAGGACCAACTGCAATATAACCAAAACAGTCCTTTGTTAGGACTCAACTATTGTCGCCTATACTTCAATCTATTATCTCAGACCAACTGCAAATATAACCAAAACAGTCCTTGTTAGGACTCAATCTATTGTCTCATCTAACTCCAACTGCAATATAACCAAAACAGTCCTTGTTAGGACTCAATCTATAGTCTCCTATAACTCAATCTATTGTCTCAGATAAGACCAACTGCAATATAACCAAAACAGTCCTTGTCAGGACTCAATCTATTGTCGCATCTAACTCCAATCTATTGTCTCCAATAACTCCAACCTGATATTTCACCAAACAGTCCTCGTCTCATATACTCCTATCATAAGAACATAACAATATTGTTAGGATATATGTTACCAGCTATTGTCAGAGAGGGCGTGATATAGTATAGGGGGAAGGACATTGTTGTATCACACCTAGGTGTACATATTATTGGATTTATTCATGTATTGATTTATATTATGGGATGTATTCATGTATAAAATGTATTCTTGTATTGAATCTATATTATTGAATGTATCCATGTATTAGTTTATCAGAAAGAATGTTTTGCAAGTAGACACCTGTCTTGTCTCGCTATTGCTAAATCATACTGAGCCATGTTGTCATTCATCCTACATGCATACATCTGAGACACGCTCATTTCACTCACACTAGAAATAGGTGGGCTTGAGGACAGAAATTAGCCCCTATTTTTGCTTTGTTACAGGTTTATTTGTGTCCTAAAAACCTGAGGTCGTATGTTCGAGTCAATCCCGCTGCCTGGAACTTCGCAGGAGCATAGAGATTGTACAGAAGCTACATCTTTAGTCCCCCTCAGTCTTGGGTGGGCTAAAGTAACGAGCCTCAGCAGGAGTTGTGTGAACGTAACTACGGAGAACATAACTGTTTTAAGAGATGAGTACACATTCGTACCATTTCTGTCAGCATTGTGAGCATAGAAACCTGTCAGTGATGATGGAAAGTGACTTAAACATAGCAAGAGACAAAATTAATAGCATAGCTGAGAAGTGTTATATCCTTAATTAACAGCACAGCTGATCCATGTACTATAATTAAATAACAGCACAGCTGATATAATTTGTTGTTCCTATAATTGGAAAACTTGGTGTAAAATATTTATATATTTTTTTATAAAAATAAACATTTGTAAATCATATGTAAACTTACAAATTCATTACATTCCATTTTTCAACATTCACCCTTCAGCACAAGAGTAGATAGTGTATATACTAAATAAATACTAGAGAAATTGTATTTTGAACGACTTGTCAATTTCATCATTGTTAAGTAAAAATCTGTTTCCTTGTTTTTTATCAATATCACAGTTAGTTACACAGCGGAGGTGGCGCTTTATGTCGGTCTCCTCTCTACTATTGTTTCGAGATCAGAGCATTCACAGCCGTAACTAATTTGTGATACCAGTAGTCCTCTCAGACACTGGGACTTCACCATTTTCTGCAGAAATTCTATTTCTGTAATTGTCAGTACTATACTGATCCAAGAGCAAAATAAAACCTCTGGCCACAATATATATATAATGTATGTAAGTATATATTATATACTACCTACATGTGTATGTGTATATGCATGTATATATGTATGTATATATCCAAATAGCTCAGAATGAAGTCAAAGAACTCTGCGTCTCATGACTATTTCTAATCTGGAACCTTGAAGATTACTACGAGGCCATATAACTAACCAGTGGCGGTTTTGCGCATACGCCTAGGGCCTCGCGACTTTAGGGGCTTTGCTCACAAATATATGCTTATGGATACAGCAGGAATTTAATTAAAAGGGACCTCGCAAGTTACCGTTTACCAAGACCTCGCACAACCTAAAACCGCCCCTGGAACTACTGTAGCTCGTTAACATCTTTCCATCTTTCGTGACGTCAAAACGAGGCCGTAGAACACATTCTAGCTTCTATATTTGTGTCGTACGAATTTATTTGTTTGTTTTTATTTTTTTAATCAAACATGTGATTTATGCAATTCCAAGAACGTCTGCTCCGTTCTATTTTTGACGTATTCTTGTTGGACACGTGACCTAGGTAATGTCATTTGACATTAACTGGTGTTTACAGCCAATAAAATGCTGGCTAGGCAGATAGTCTAATTGACTGTATGTGCTGCCTTTATCTGTGACCTAGCATTATCAGTGCCCCGTCAATGTCTTTGACATGGGACTTCATTTTCTGTGCTTAGATCTTAGTTATGATCCACAATTCTCTTTGACCCACACTTCTCTTGGACTCACTCATCTCTGACTCACACTTCTCTTGGGCTCATGCTTATCTTTGACCCAAGGTTCCATTAAACCCAAACATTTTTTGGAGCATACACTTCTCTGACCTATCTATCTTTGTAACACTTCTCTTTGATCCCGCCTCCATATAACCCACATTTTCTTTGACCACACATCTTTTTGGCTCACACTCTATGACCCGCAAGTCCATTTAACCCACACATCTCTTTGACCCACTCTTCTCTTTGACCCACACTTCTCTTTCGTTCACACTTCCATTTAACCCACACTTCTGTGACCCACACTTTTCTCTGGTCCACACTTCTGTGTGGTCCACACGTTCATTTAACCCGCACTTCTGTGTGACCCACACCTCTCTTTGACCCAAACTTCTCTTTGATCCACATTTCTCTTTGACCCACATTTCTCTTGATCCACACTTCTCGTTGGCCCACACTTCTATTTGCCCTGCATTTCTCTTTTCCCCACACTTCTCTCTGACCCACACTTCTCTCTGACCCACACTTCTCTCTGATCCACACTTTTCTCTGACCCGCACTTCTCTCCGACCCACACTTCTGTCTGACCCACACCTCTCTCTGACCAACACTTCTCTCCGACCCACACTTCACTTCTCTCCAACCCACACTTCTCTCCAACCCACACTTCTCTCTAACCCACACTTCTCTCTGGCCCACACTTCTCTTTGACCCACACTTCTCTTTTATCTGCACTTCTCTTTGACCACATTTCTTTATGATTTGCACTTCTCTTTGACCCATCCATCTTTGCTATTAACACGTCTTTTTCACCCACCGTTCCCTCTGACCCACTTTTCTGTTTGACCCACTTTTCTCTTTGACTCACCCATCTTTGAGATTAAAACTTCTCTAGACCTTCCCTTCTCTTTGACCCACCCTTTAATTTGACCCACCCTTCTCTGACCATTCTTCTCTTTGACCACCCATCTTTGTTACTATCACTCCTTTTTGAGTCACCCATTCCCCTTGACCCACTCATCTTTGTTTATAACATTGCTCTTTCTTTGATCGATCTTTCTCATTGATCCACCCATCTTTGTAGTTAGTATTTCTATTGGACCCACTTTTCCTCGACCAATAGTTCTCTGTAACGCCCTCGCTTTTTCTGTGATCTACTTTCTCAGTGTTATATATTTTTCTGTGATCTACTTTCTCAGTGTTATACATTTTTCTGTGATCTACTTTCTCAGTGTTATACATTTTTCTGTGATCTACTTTCTCAGTGTTATACATTTTTCTGTGATCTACTTTCTCAGTGTTATACATTTTTCTGTGATCTACTTTCTCAGTGTTATACATTTTTCCTCGACCCCTCATTTTCTTTGAAGCACTCTTCTTTTTAACTCACTCTTCTCTTTAACCTACTATAACTCACTCTTCTCTTTAATCCAGTATAGTATAGTATAGTATAGGGTATAGTATAGTATAGTATAGTGTATAGTATAATATACTATAGTATAGTATAGTATAGTATAGTATAGTATTTTTTTTTCTTTTTTTCTTAACCAGCGGCACTTGGGCTTTCAGCCCTTCGGCCCAATGACATGTCATTGCGAGGCTGGGGAACCTGAGGACTTTCCTTCCAACCCGGTCAGAAGCTTCGCTCCTTCCCATCCACAGAGGGTTTATCACAGGAGCCGTTCAGGCTATTCAGTCAAATTTCCGGCCGTAAACATTTCTTCAAACGCTGACGCCCGGGTTTGAACTATGACCACCTGGTCGCCAGTACAACGCCGAAGCCATTACACCAGCGCGGCTCCCAAATAGTATAGTATAGTATAGTATAGTATAGTATAGTATAGTATAGTATAGTATAGTATAGTATAGTATAGTATAGTATAGTATAGTATAGTATAGTATAGTAGTACCCTTCAGTCACAGTTGACTGAAAATGAGCACTGAAGGTGATAGCAATCAGCAGCTTTTTTCTAACGTTCCTTTCGTCGTGTGTTTTTCTTTAAATCCTCTTCTGCTTGTTGTGTGAGCTTCTTTAGGTCCAAAAGGACAAAAGACAAGAAAAATCCCAACGTTGCGGCTACAAGGACATACAGACAAAAAAACAGAAAGGAAAGAACGTGAGAACCTAAGTAGAAAACATAAAAGCGGTTTGTTTTTTTTTGTTCTGTTTCCAGTTCTCTACTCTATGTGTGTGTGTTTTTTTTGGGTCTACCTCTGCTTCTCCCTCCCGGTGGATTCCAGAACAAGGACTGCCTTGTAATACTATCAACAGGTTTCCTCAGTGTGTTTCCTATCCATGGCCAGCGTTCCTTCTCATCTCTTGTTCCACTTGCACTTGTCTGGTTCTTGTCATCAGTTCCACATTAGTGATCTTGTCATACCTCTTCACTTCCTCGATTCTACGGAAGTATGCGATTATGAAAGTATATAACTTTTTGGTTGTTGTTTTTATTGTTCTCCGTGTTTCAGAGCCATACAATTGGACTGATTTGACAGAGCCATACAATTGGACTGACTTGACAGAGCCGTACAATAGTACTGACTTGACGTCCTAATGGAAAAATAAAGTTTTTGTGTTGGACTTCATTTCTTTTGATCTCCATATATTATAATTGTTGCTGACCATCAATTTCTGTTTCGCAAACTTTTGTAAAATTTATGGTCGACTTGCCCAGAATCGTGATGCGTTCAGAGCAGCTGTAATGGAGACAGCGTTCAGAAGAGAATACGTCACATGATGATGATGAAATTTTCTCCAATGAATAATAACAGCCGGTTAGTTTCGTTTTGTGGCCAACGTTTTGTGGTCAACGTTTTGTGACCAACGTTTTTTTAGCCAAAGTTTTTTTAGCCAAAGTTTTGTGGCCAACATTTTGTAGCCAACGTTTTGTGGCCAACGTTTTGTGGCCAACGTTTTGTGGCCAACGTTTTCAAGAAGCGCAAACAATTTATCATCATCATTTCCCTTTTAGTTCCTTAAGAAGCATGGTATCCACTACTACAACTCCCCACCCGCCCCCCCCCCCCCCCACTTGTAGGAAGCCTGCACCAAATCATTCATATGCTCTTACAGCAATAGTGTATGTAGCAATTTATTTCATATGATGACGTTGCCTTCCCAATCACAACTTTACAACAGTCGCACCTTACGACATGCCTGGGTATTCAGTAGTTCTATTCGTCCTTCGTCTCCTCACAGACTCCCGGGAACAGCACGGAGCAACCTAAAATGTATCAATCAATCAATCAATACCTTTTAGCTCCCCGAGGAGCATAGGCCTTCAACAAACACATGCCAAGTCTTCCTGTCCTGTGCCATCCGCTCAAGTTCTTTCCATGTTTTTCTCATCATTTTCACCTCTGTATCCAGTTCTCTTCTCCATGTGTGTTTTGGTCTACTCTGCCTCTCTTTCCCTGTGGATTCCAGAACAAGGACTGCCTTGTAATGCTATCAACAGGTCTCCTCAATGTTTGTCCTATTCATCGCCAGCGTCTTCTTCTCAACTCTTGTTCCACTGGCACTTGTCTGGTTCTTGTCATCAATTCCACATTTGTGACTTTGTCATACCATTTCAGTCCTTCTATTCTACGCAAGCACCCGTTTATAAAAGTCTGTAGCTAAAATGTATACTATGACCTAATTCCAACTCTGCTACTTGGCACCACATGGTCATTCCCTCCTCCCTCCCACTTCAATGTTTGGAGATTACGGACCTATCCTAACTCCTGTCTCCTCTTCCCATGACTCTCAGTACAGTAGCAGGTAACGAACCCTCAACCATTGTCAATGTCTTCTCAGAGATTAGGGAAAAAATTACAAGTGTTTCAATGAACCTAGAAGAAATATCCCTCGCCCTATCTTTCTCTGTCGCTCTCTCTCTCTCTCTCTCTCTCTCTCTCTCTCTCTCTCTCTCTCTCTCTCTCTCTCTCTCTCTCTCTCTCTCTCTCTCTCTCTCTCTCTCTCTCTCTCTCTTTCTTTCTCTTTCTCTCTAAAATCAGCCAAATTCTTAACCCTTTGAAAATAAAGTTCGTTCGTTCTCCCTCTCTCTCTCTCTGTTTCTCTCTCTTCCTCTCTCTCTCTCTCTCTCTCTCTCTCTCTCTCTCTCTCTCTCTCTAAAATCAGCCAGATTCTTAACCCTTTGAAAATAAAGTTCGTTCGTTCTCCCTCTCTCTCTGTTTCTCTCTCTTCCTCTCTCTCTCTCTCTCACTCTGTTTCTCTATCTTTCGCTCCTCTTCGTGCTTTGGTTAGCAATTTCTTTAACGATCCGGTTGTTAGAGACAAAATTATGAATGAACATGCGCGGTTTGGGTACAATTTACAAAATTCCTTTCGCCAACATTGCCCCTTTTTCTTCTTCGTTTATCTCTTCTAACATTTCGTCGGATTTTGTTGAGATAAATAGCGATTGTTTTGACTGAAATAAAGTATGCGCACAACATTGCGGAAAACATTTGTAAACAACAGATGGACATACATCTGGCCGGAGATGACCTGATTCTTTTTATGACTGATAAGTCCAGAGTAGTCTACTTTGTGGGTGTAAATGAGCGAATGGCATTTTTTTGTTTTTCAAGTAACTGTTTAGCAAGTGTTTTTTTTTTTTTTTTTTTGGTCACTTTTATTACAACCCCCTTTTTGCGAGTTTTGACTTTCGTGGAGCAGGAAGCTTGCATGAGTCACTTGAGCCCAGACGTAACTATGGCCTTTAATCTCCGTGTGTCTGTGACCCGAAGGAATCAGCGTCAGGCAGGGTCAGCAAGCTGGACAGACGAAATGTGGAACACGAGAAGTATATGGCCTACTGTCATGGCGGTATATTTTGAAACGACTAAATGTTTTGTTTTGTTAGTTTTTTACGGAAATAACTGAAGTGTAGTAATGACGGAGGACATGACTGTATGAACAACAAAATGGAATACCTCAAGGATCAGTAATGTCTCCTTCAATTTTTACAATAATGGTAAATGATTTAGGTGAGGAATTTAATGATATAACAAATAAATTGTCACAGTTTGCAGATGATGTTGCTATATGGAGGACTGGGAGACATCTGCCAAAATTATATAAGGATCTACAGAAGCAAATAAATAAAGTATGTAAATGGATGACAAAATGGGGTTTTCAGCTGAATACAAATAAAACATTGGGAATGATCTTCAGTAAAGGTAGGGTTGTAAAAAATAAAATTATAGACTTAAAAATCCAATGGCAAAACATTAATACAGTACAAACCTCTCGATATCTAGGAATGATATTGGACCAACAGCTGAACTGGAATAAACACATAGATAAACTAGTGAAGTTTTGCAGAGGATTGACTAACTTATTAAGATATTTGAAAGGTAATGGATGGGGTGCAAGCACTAAGACAATGCTCACTTTTTATAAATCTTTTATTAGAGGAAAAATAGATTATGGAAGTATAATATATGACTCTGCTGCACACAGTAACAAGATTAAATTAGACAGAATTGACCATCAGGCTTTATGTACAATAGCAGGTTCAATCAGATCAACATCAATGGGAGCTATAGAGGTGGCTTAGGAATTATACCCTTAGAATTACGGAGAAAGGAGTGAAGACTAAATTACATTAACAGAGTTATGTTAGATAAGTCTCACCCAGCACATACAGCTTTTACCAGATGCCAACTAACAACTCAGGCCAAGCCAATGAATACCACTAGATACCCTCCAGGATGGAAGTATATGGAGGAAATTGTCCATCTGGGTACATTAATTACATCAATTAATAACAGTTGTGAATACAAGCCAGTGATTCCACCCTGGGAGATCAAGAAACCAGACACGGACTACCACCTAACAGAAATACTTAAGAAAACAAATAATATAGAAAATATTAAAAACACCGCCAATAAATATATATACAAGAAATATCAAAAGTAATGCTTACTGTGTACAGATGGATCCAAGGGAGAGGATGGCAAATTGGGGATAGGAATATATATTCCAGTATGGAAAATGGCAAAAGGATATAGCTTCATGGAAAATACATCCATTTTCACTGCAGAGATGGTGGCAATACTAAAAGCACTAGAAATATTCTCTAATAAACCTTCCAAAAAACTAACAGTTTTAACTGACTCTCTTTCAACAATTAAAGCACTTAGAAACTTACGAGAATGTAGTAGACCTGATATAGCAGAGGAGATATTTCTGGCTACTACATACTTATATTCCAGAGGATGTTCAGTCTTAATTGCTTGGATACCTTCACATTTTGGCATAGAAGGAAATGAAAAGGCAGATAAAGAAGCCAAGAAAGGTAGATCTGATAAAAATCTAATAAATGTAGGGATGAGTATGAGTAGCAAAATCTGTGAAAACAAACGCTAAATTCCATGAAATTGTACTCCCAATGCTAATATATAGAACCAGCCCGTGTGTGTCTGACTGGCTTCTTCCCATACGCCAGCAGCACGCTCAAATTGTATACCGAAGTAATGCCTAAACGATTTGCTGCAGTCTAACATTATACGCTTTGCTAGCGTTGGCCTCGAGACTAAATATTTTCTTGTGCCAGAACTGCGATACCATGACTGGCGTTTGAATTAACGGAGATTTTAACATTAACGCCATGTAATTGTAGCAATTCGGACAATTTCCAGAAGTGTAGAACGAAACTGCAGCAAGAATTAACACAAATACTACCTATACCTTGCAAGACCCCCCTTTTTCTCGACACGCGTTCTGGACATTTATTCACACGGTTGGACTTGGCAGACGATACACACACACACGCAAAGTGTTAAATTTTTGTGACGTATTACAAGCGCTGGTCGGTCTGCATACGATAGTTTAAAAATAAAAGGAAAAATGCAATTAACGTGAGATGTTTTTTTTAATGTGTAATACTAAATAGGGTGTGAGACGGAGTGACCTTAGTTCGTGTCTACAAATTTAAATTGAATAGGAGAGGAAATGTTTTATTTGAAGCATTGTACGAAATAAAACTATACTAGGCATTAGAAAGACATATAAGAATAAATATGTACTGACTGTTTAATAGATAACAGCAGGATTAATAAGTATGTATGAGTATTTAAAACTATTAAGAAATAAAGAAGTTGGACAGAAGACAGATAGACAGATGGACTTGAAAATCTTTCTCAGTTTCGCCCGTAGGTGGGGTTAAAGGGGAAGGAGTCCTTATTTTGAATATTTGAGGTCAGTTTTATTTGAAAAGAAACGCTATTCACTAAACAGTCTCTGATTGGCTGTAGTATAATAGACTAACGGTTGTATAAAACCAATTAGTATTGAGTATAGGGGGCCACTAGATGAAAAATTTCTTACACTAAAAACGTTGTTGTTATAGACAAGGCAAGATACTGTCTTGTTTGCTAATTCTGCACTAGCAGCGATCTGGATTTGTTACCATATATCGCAATATTCAACTAATTGGTGTTTAAAATTTCTTTGATTGCGAGTTTCATCTACGAGTGAAAGTGAGCCCAGGTGATCTAACACCTGTCCTTAAGTTCTGCAGTGAGGCCTAACTACTGAGTGCCTACACAGTGATTTACCTATAGAAGCAGAATCATGTCTTGGCAGTGGATGCTGGCGTTTTATACATACTTCAACCAGCCTGGTTCCAGAGACCTCAGATAAGACTTGTCTGGAAAATTGATATCACAAACAATCCACTCAGTTTTTTTCACAAAAGATAGTGTATCAGACAGTGAGGAACAAAAACGTTCAATAAACTTGTACCCTTTTCTAGGAGCAAGAAATACTTGACATTTTCCCAGCTTGAGACATATAAATAATTGTGGGATAACACCGACTCAATGACAGTTGTAAAATAATTGGTTGTAAATAATTTCATTATCATGTTGAGTTGATTATTCCTGTGTCAGAAGAATAACTAGATACAGGAAAATAAATTGTAAAAAAAATTGTTCAATTGAAAACTTAACCAGTGACTTGTTTAATCATTGTTTACTAGTAATAGGTGTAGTTGTTGCCCTGTTTCACACTTTATCACCTTGCATATACCCTAGACACTTGCTAGATAACATACTCACACCATTACACTTCAGTAGGGGAAATATATATCGGGTGAGGACATTGGTGGAAGCAGACAAGTTCCCTGTAACTTATCTGAATTTCATACACTTCAGGGGCTTGCACAGCTAACCTCACACCAGATACCATTAATATAATATTTAAATCATTAATAACACCTAATCCACCACAGTAAATCAGAGATTAAGAGCTTAATTAAAGAATTAATAACAGATGAATGGAAAGCAGAGTGGGATAAAAATCTGAAAGGAAGACATGCATATAAGATGTTCAAGGCTCCAACACGAAAATGTGAGATATCTAGGGAATTAAAAATTCCCAGTAATAAGAAACTTCTCAGACTACAGCTGGGAAAAGGCTATTTCAGAATAGACGAACCTTACTGTGCAGGATGTCTTCAAGACAATAATATAGAACATTTCTTGTTAAAATGTAAGAGGTATGAACAAATGAGAATACCAATATTAGATTATATGCAAGCATCCAACTTACCTATAAATATAGAAGAGGTGTTGAGAATAGACAGACCTAGGGAACTGCATAATATAGTCAAACAATATTTAACACGAACAAATGTTAATATACGAGGTCTGGTCAAAAAGTATCCGACCTTTTTATTTTTCGGGGGAAAAAAAATGATATACAGGAGGTTTCTCTGGTGGATACAGTGGAGAAGACCTTCCTGCGCATGCATGAATTTTTTCCCTCCCAAAGACAGTATCAGTCGTCTGCAATTAGTGTACGCGCGAGCTATGGTAGTAACAAGCCGTCGGATTTTTATTTGTCACGAAATGACGGAACGTTTTGAACAGCGGTATTGCGTTAAATTTTGCCAAAAGCTCGGTGATACCCAAGTAGAAACAATTCGAAAGATTCAACAAGCTTTTGGCGATGAAGCCAAGAGCATTACACAAATTAAGGAGTGGTACAACCGTTTCAAAGATGGCCGCACATCGGTGCATAGCGAGCCACGTTCCGGTAGACCATCAACAAGCCGAAACGACGTGGTCATTCACGAAGTGCGGACTTTAGTCATGCAGAACCGTAGTATCACCATCCGAGAACTTACACACGAGGTGGGGATAAGCCACGGTTCAGTACAATCCATATTGACGGAGGATTTGAACTTGCGGAAAGTGTGCGCTAAATTCGGACCTGTGGACAACGGGAACTTGGCAGTTGCATCACGACAATGCACCAGCACATTCTTCGCATCTGATTCAGACTTTCTTGGCCAAATGTCGTGAAATATTCTAATCCACATATATAAATTATCAGGTAAATATAAAGCCTAATAAATACATATAATAAAGAAAGGAAGAAGAATGGTAAAGAACAGTGCTGTCACAATGACAGTACTCGAAATCCCCTTTGTTTTATGCTTCGTCTGCAAATTGTAACGTTTCCACGTTAAATAAAAGCCACTGCATAAATACAAGCGTTTCCACAACACATTAAAACGGGTATTGCATTTCTAAGAAAAACATTGAGAGGCACACTGCGTAATGACCTAAATTAATCCTAACATTAATTATACTACGTTACCAAAACGAACGAACAGATGGACTCAAATAGAAAGAAGGGAGGGCTGAAAATCAGGAACGCATGCAAAATTAAACACGCGTCTCGCTATTAATGCCACCCCCAACAAGCGTAACGCGATACACAATTACTACTATCACGCGTGTAAGGCCACATGCACTAACTTTTTCGGACGGACAGTGATAAAAACACTAACCTTCCCAGAGTTAGGTTTTAAAAAATCCTGGAAAACGCTTATTAGAAAAGATGACATTAGATGGGTTTACGTTTGAAAACATTACAGTACCCAGACAGCACATCTTCGAAACAGGAGGTAGAAGAAATTGCATATTTTGAACGCAGCCACTTGGCTCTTTTAAATTTGTATATTTGGGTTCCTTAGGGCTTGATGACAAAGAATATGTTAAGTGTTATGCAAATAGTCTAGGAATTAACAAGTTATAGCCAAAATAAAATGATGGTGCTGTCAGACAACACCCAAAATCAGAATCGCTCAGTGGTAGATTTTTTTAAACCACCATTGTACGGGAAATGGGCCACAAGTTACATTTGAACTGATTGGCTGGAATGATATGTAAGGCTAAACACGATTAGTCGGACTATAAATGCTATCCTTGGTTGTTAGGGGAGACGTAGGAAGGTAAAATTTTTTCAAACACTTGTCGAAACGTGGCTCCATTGGCCAGACTCGCTGATATAATCACTTAGGAGCGTTAGTTCGAGACCACTAGTTCAAATAAGCTTGATAAAGCAACAGTGCGTTGAAGCCAGCTCATATTTTTGCTAAATAAAAGCCTGGAACATAAGCAGATGGGAATTTGTGCCAGAATTCATTGCTAGTCAACGTATCTGTGTTTATTTCCATGAATTGTGGTAAGCTTGAAACATTCAGTATCTTTTAATGAAAATTGAATGTGAATTGTTAATTTATGCCTGTATATATGTGTAGTTCAGTAGCAAACATGATGTAAAGCCTATAATGCTCCAGCCTGAACAGAAGGTGTCGGAGGAAAGTAAAACGGCATGGAATGGCCAAACAGTACACTGACACCTAGATGATTGACTAGAAAGAAATAATGCTGGAATTGCAGAGGCGTAGTAACCATTAAGGAGGTTAATACTGGTATAAAGTATTTCAGATGAAGCTGACAGTTGGCCTAACGCTCTGAACTCAATGTTTGTGATGTATTGTGATCAGTGTAGAAAGAGAGTATAAATTAGTTATGACGTAGAAGGTACATCCTTCTTGTTTTCAGGGACCGTGGTCTTGATGGTATTGAGCAGCACCTGGTCAGATCTTTGCTGAATCCAGAGTCGGACAGCATACTCCTTGGTCCATTTAGCTATCAGTGAGGGGTCTCCAGAGCCCAGGGGAGAAATCGAGCAGAGGAGTTTTTTCCTGCCGCCATCACGCAAGATAAGCTGATGTGGCCAGCTGAGCTCAACATTATGTACCCCCATCTTAAAATGACAGTGTAAAATACAATTAAGAGGGGAATTTAATTGTTTTAATATCAGGAACTGAGAACATCTCCAATACTAGTTCCAATAAAGACAAACTATTGAAGTCATGATGACAAATACCAACAGAGCTTGAACAAAACAAAACCAGTATTACCTCATATTACTACTACACAACTAACACACATAGGATACTATTAAAAATAGATGTCACTACAAGATTCATATTAATAAATTCTGTACATATAACTTGTAATTAAAATTGATTGTGACTCCTGGTTCCTTTGTATTTGAATCAGGACACATATACATTCATGACAGCAATGAATACATATTGTTATTTGAAAAGTTATCAGTGACTCCTTTAAGATATCCTTGTAGAGTGTTTTATGTATGTGAGTGTCACAGTGTTGTCAAGTGTGGTGGAATAAATTAAATTGTTTATCTGTCTGTTGTTGTTTTGACTTACACTTCATCGTACACATACCCTAGACATATAACGTAGTCATCACACTATTCCAGAATAATTCTGACTGAGGTATACATATGTGGCAGCAAGTAAGGTTATATATAATACACTACTCTTGTTAGATATATATACCTTCACAGCTGATCTCAGTCAGTACACTAAGTCCCCTATAAATATTTATAACATCCCACTTCACCACACCAAACACAAGACTCCTCTGATTCGTCAGGCTCCATACTCTCCTGACATGGCTCCTTGCGATTTCTGGCTGTTCCCCAAGCTGAAAATACCGCTGAAAGGGACCCGATTTGAGTCACGAGAAGACATTATGATAAATTCGACGGCCGAGCTATACTCTATTCCCAAAGAGGACTACCTGAAAGTCTTCCAAGCATGGCGGTACCGCTGGGAGAAGTGTGTGCAGTCCCAAGGAGATTACTTTGAAGGGGATTAGGGTTTTAGACTTCCAGGTGAGTGATTGTATTTTTCCTGGCCAAAGGTCGGATACTTTTTGACCAGACCTCGTATAGTGGCTGGGAATGTGAAGGTCTGATGCTGTTCTTACAATGCATATGACTTTTAACAGATGAAAGTCAATTAAATATCTGTTAAAGTCCGTTATATAACTAGAACCACCAGGCCTTTACACCCCTCCACTTTAATATTATTCTTGTTCAGAGTTTATTCTTGATTTTTTTTTTTCTTTCTATTTATTTAACGTATAAGCACAATTGTGATTGTCCCTATTTATATTGATTTGACAAATGTGATGCCACTTTCTCATATCGGCGGTTGTTCATATTATTTGGAATTGAAAACAATATATATCCTATTTATAACCCATCAGAGGTTGAACGGGATATCTTTTTTTTTCCGTAATTTAAAAAAAAAAATGACTGAGTTTGAAATGTATGCGTATCCGCGAATATGACGTGAGCATGTTTGTATTAGTAACGAGAGCATTGTGTTGACAAAGTGTCTACCAGACGGCCGTGACTATATGAGTGGATCGTGTCTTTATGATAGTGTATCATATCCTAAAGGATTTATAGGACTATGTTGATGAACCAGGAGCAATCAGAGGAATGAATTATCATATGGAAAAACTATCAATATTAATTGTACAAGAATTAATAATATTTGAAATGCCGTCTGGATATTATAATAATGGATGTCTGCTCATGGATGTTGATAATGTTACGGTATATAAATGGATGGAATTATGAATGATATTTTTATGTCAAAAAGAATTGTTCTACAGTTAATAAAGTCTCTGTCGATAAATGTTACTCACGTGCCTGAGGTTTATACTGTTCGTTCGTTATTCGAGTTGGCCATTTATCTGTTGACATTTATGATTTACACCCCAAGCTCAGGCCGTGTTAGATCGTCCGTAACAGACATAATTCTTCAACCCTAGTCACGTCATTCACTAGTGCAAGCTGGATAAAGCACGCGGACAGACAAGATTGTTCTCATCATTCATCACACTTCAACTTCAGGTGGAGCAACAGATCTTAAACATATTAAAGTTTCTGTCTTATGCCATCCGTTCACGTTCTTACCATGTCATTTTTGAACCATGTATTTCATGTTTGTTGCTAGTTCCTTCTTCGTGTGGTTCCCTTGTTTCTAGTTACCTTCTTCGTGTGGTTCCCTTGTTTCTAGTTACCTTCTTCGTGTGGTTCCCTTGTAGTTACCTTCTTCGTGTGGTTCCCTTGTTTCTAGTTACCTTCTTTGTCTGGTTCCCTTGTTTCTAGTTACCTTCTTCGTGTGGTTACCTTCTTCGTGTGGTTCCCTTGTTTCTAGTTACCTTCTTCGTGTGGTTACCTTCTTCGTGTGGTTCCCTTGTTTCTAGTTACCTTCTTCGTGTGGTTCCCTTGTTTCTAGTTACCCTCTTCGTGTGGTTACCTTCTTCGTGTGGTTCCCTTGTTTCTAGTTACCTTCTTCGTGTGGTTCCCTTGTTTCTAGTTACCTTCTTCGTGTGGTTCCCTTGTTTCTAGTTACCTTCTTCGTCTGGTTCCCTTGTTTCTAGTTACCTTCTTCGTGTGGTTACCTTCTTCGTGTGGTTCCCTTGTTTCTAGTTACCTTCTTCGTGTGGTTCTCTTGTTTCTAGGCACCTTCGTGTGGTTCCCTTGTTTCTAGTTACCTTCGTGTGGTTCCCTTGTTTCTAGTTACCTTCTTCATGTGCTTCCCTTGTTTCTAGTCACCTTCGTGTGGTTCCCTTGTTTCTAGTTACCTTTCTGTGGTTCCCTTGTTTCTAGTTACCTTCTTCGTGTGGTTCCCTTGTTTCTAGTCACCTTCGTGTGGTTCCCTTGTTTCTAGTTACCTTCGTGTGGTTCCCTTGTTTCTAGTTACCTTCGTGTGGTTCCCTTGTTTCTAGTTACCTTCGTGTGGTTCCCTTGTTTCTAGTCACCTTCGTGTGGTTCCCTTGTTTCTAGTTACCTGTGTGTGGTTCCCTTGTTTCTAGTTACCTTCTTCGTGTGGTACCCTTGTTTCTAGTCACCTTCGTGTGGTTCCCTTGTTTCTAGTTACCTTCGTGTGGTTCCCTTGTTTCTAGTTACCTTCTTCGTGTGGTTCCCTTGTTTCTAGTCACCTTCATGTGGTTCCCTTGTTTCTAGTTACCTTCGTGTGGTTCCCTTGTTTCTAGTTAACTTCTTCGTGTGGTTCCCTTGTTTCTAGTCACCTTCGTGTGGTTCCCTTGTTTCTAGTCACCTTCGTGTGGTTCCCTTGTTTCTAGTCACCTTCGTGTGGTTCCCTTGTTTCTAGTTACCTTCGTGTGGTTCCCTTGTTTCTAGTTACCTTCTTCGTGTGGTACCCTTGTTTCTAGTCACCTTCGTGTGGTTCCCTTGTTTCTAGTTACCTTCGTGTGGTTCCCTTGTTTCTAGTTACCTTCTTCGTGTGGTTCCCTTGTTTCTAGTCACCTTCATGTGGTTCCCTTGTTTCTAGTTACCTTCGTGTGGTTTCCTTGTTTCTAGTTAACTTCTTCGTGTGGTTCCCTTGTTTCTAGTCACCTTCGTGTGGTTCCCTTGTTTCTAGTCACCTTCGTGTGGTTCCCTTGTTTCTAGTTACCTTCGTGTGGTTCCCTTGTTTCTGGTTGCCTTCTTCGTGTGATTCCCCCTCTACTTCTCTGGCCCTGGGGATTCCAGAACAAGTAAGGAAAAGGATCCCGTTACACACCCATTGAGGCATATTGGGAATACGGTGTTAGGCCCATATTTTCGTGACCATCGGCACACTAGGGGTGATGTGGTCAGCGTCACGCTGGCCGCCTTAACCTTCCCAGAGTTGCCCTGGTACCCAATTGGGGCTGTTTGCGGCCTAAAAAAATCCCACCTACTATGCTACCGCGGCATACTATACACTGGTTTGTTTTTTTAACCACTTGTTTTTTTTTTAGGTTTTTTTTTTTAATAAAATTTTGCCTCGTTTTGGCGAGACGCGTCCCGTTTAACCTAGTCGGTTATATTAGGGCGCATGTCCAAATATAAAAGACCTTTAAGTCTGATTTTTATATAAATTATTTACCACTTGTGTCCTATCAAAAGCCAACGTCTTCTCTTTATTTCTTTTTTTTTTCTTCATTTGTTTGGTTCTTTTCACCAGCTCCATATTGGTGATCGTGTCATAACAATTGAATTCTTCTGTTCTACGCAAGCACACATCTATGAAAGCCTGTAATATTCTGGTTATCGTTTTTCCTATACACACGGAAGTGTACCCATTCTTTTTTTTAAAAACAAATTATGGAATTCGTTGTTTTGAAAGTGACACACCTCCGGTTAATTTCCATAGCGGGAGTGTCACGTGACTCGCGTATTTCTGATAAAAACACGTTTGTTGTGACGAAATCTCTCTCTCTCTCTTCGACGCAGTTTTTTTCCGTGAGAGTTACTGGAAGAGTCGGTGTTCGACGTTACTATTACAACAAAGAATTTGAAGGGGAAAAATTATACCGGAATTGTTTTCGTATAGTTTTACGGCTGGAGAATATATACGCAGATAATAAAGCTTGATTTCCTTGTACATCGTGTTTGCATATTAAGTACCTATTTATTGATCTGTCTAACATCAATTCCAAGCATCAGTTTACCAAGTGCGGCAGGTAATTTTTATTTTTTTTATTTCGTATTTACCCGTTATATGTTCATCATAATTGTCCTTCTCGCTCCCTATAGAGCCGCCACTGCAGCCAGCCCCCCCCCCCCCCCCCCCCTTTGCAGGAAGCCTACACGGAGCATGCACATGCTCTTACAGCTGTGGTTTCTGTAGCAATTTGTTTTACATGATGAAGTTGCTCAGTGGCGTCACAAGGGTGTGCGGACCGCACCGGGTGACAACATCAGAGGGGGTGACACCAAAATGACTGTCTATAAAATTTGTGTGCAGTGTTTCAGCAGAAATGTATTATTTGTTATAAAAATATCCCTGTAGTTAGTTATAACCACAAAAACATTTTTCGTAAGCCCAGCTTACATGTACTGTATCAATATACAGGGTGTTTATAAATTCGCTGTGCAGTGAATTTGAAAAATATTTTAGAAATTACGTCACGAATGATACAAATTTACGTCATGATATTCTGTGTTCCAATGCTGTGTTCCACAATCCCGTGTGCAGCATTACACAACAAGCCCCAATTGAAAACCACATTTCTGGTGACGTAGTCTCGCCCGGGCGTAAATTTCACTGTACAGCGACTTTATAAACACCCTGTACCTACAAGGCTAAAACTCTATGCTAATTTACTTTTTGAACCTTCTAATGCGCATGCGCTAAGGTCAGAGCTGTCATTATTACCCAATTGCAATGACACTTCGAATCACATGGTTTCGTCTGCTTTAAAGGTGTAATTTTAATTTTGCTAGTTGTTTATGTCACTACTATTGCCATTACATTCAGTGATATACGGGAATTACGATTTACGAGTAACATTAGTAAAAAAAAAACATTACTAAGGATTCTGTATGGTCTGGTACGGGAGGAGGTCCATGGGGGTGACACCATGAGTTACCGCACTGGGTGACACCAACCCTAGTGACGCCACTGGGTGACACCAACCCTAGTGACGCCACTGAGGTTGCCAGTCCCGTGCAATACCTCATTTAGTCGCCGTGTAAAACATGTTGGAGGAGAAGGGGTGCTATGTTTTCTTTGTCTTATAAGAGACCCCCCAGGGGCCGCACGGGGCCGTTATATTTTAGGATGTAGTTGTCTCAGGTAGAAATGGTTCCGATGGAAGAACTTGTGGCAGACGATTTTAAACTGTGCAGGGGATTTCTGTCAAACAACGGTCATTACATTCATTTAAAAGGTAACGTTCGTCACATAACATATACTACTGTAGGGGAGTGAAGTGTTAGAGACTTCACCATACTAGGTCCAGCATCGAGAGGTGAAGTGACCAGTTCCCTTCCTCGCTGCCTTTTCTGTGCCTAATTCAAAGTCAGGGACCCATTTACAGCTGGGTTGACTGGGTGTATTGAAGAAAAAAAAATTATAAAAGTTGGGCACAGTAGACTGCGTCCGCCATAATTTCCCATGCTGCCCGAATGGCTATCCTTATGTACGATACAGCTAGCCTTAACCTAACCCCAACCTTGTTTCGAGCTTTGTCCATAATAGTGACGTTTGACAAACACCGAGACCGTATTAAAAAGAAATAACAAAACAAAACAAAAAACAATCAATTCAAACACGAGGCGAAACGTTGCGTATCTGGTCAACATGGTTGTATTAGTTCACTATCACCTACAATCCAAAAAATAAAAAAAATGGTAAAGCATTAACCTTTTTTTTTTCTTCACTCCACAGTTTTAAAACCCATTCAACTCCACAGTTTTAAAACCCATTCAACTCCACAGTTTTAAAACCCATTCGGTTGAATCACTACTTGTGGACCTAAGGGAGGAGATAGGAGCACTATTTGGAGTAGTCCGTGTGTAATGTAGATGGTCCTTTAAACCAAACCAAACCTTACATGTAGAGTGAGCCATCTTGTCGCAAACAGGATTATGGTTAAGGCTAGCGTTAGCGACTATGTTTCTGTCTAACCCTAAAACCTAACGCTAAATCCCTAACCGTAGTCTCGTTAAAGAAACATACAATAGCGCCCTTACTCTGATGAGACAAAGAAATAATCAGACGAGAACTTCTCCCTCACATATGCCATACAAGGCGACAAGACCCCATCCTGAAGCTAGACAGAAAACAGCAAACCACCATTTTTAGGCTCCGCACAGAACACTGCAGACTACAAGCCCATCTCCACAAAATGAAAGCTGCCCCAACTGACCAGTGCACATGCCAAAATGGCCCCCACACCATGGAACACATTCTGCAAACGTGCCCTCTCTTAGGCGACTTGATATCTCAAACCTGGCCCCCAGGAGATGAAAGTGGAAGAGAAACTGTGGGGCACCCTCGAGGACACCCTACTGACGACTGGATTCATAGAGGCAACTCATCTCCTTGTTTAGACTGCCGAGCATAGGAAACTGATCGCAGAAGAAGAAGTACTAAGAAGGGTGCGAGGGGGCGGTCCGCCCCGAGTGACAGCCAGGAAAGGGGTTCCATTGGACACTATTATGATAGTACTTACTGTTACAAATATGCTTGCAAGTATTTTCTTTATAGCAGAAGGGTTCCAAAAGTAGGATCCGCCCCGGGTGCCAAATATTTTAGGGAGGCCTCTGAATATGAAGTTGTGCATGAGGCTTGCAGCTTCATCATGTCAAACAATTTGCTACAAAAGCAGCTGCTGCCAGAGCATGTGAGTTCGTGGTGCAAGCTTCCAGTAAGGAGACCAGCTACAATGGTCGCTCCATGCTCTATAAGGATCGAAAAGGAAAATGATGATGATGATGAATTCGCTACACTACCACAAATCAGTTATGCTTTATCTCCTTAACCTTGTGCCGACTCTTCTCCTCTTCTGTCTATCATCCTGTATTTCAACAAAGATTTTCTTCGTTATGCTATTAACTTCTTCTTCGTTCTGTGATATGTATGAAGCAAACTTTTCTTCTATCAACTTCCACGTGTTGCCTTCTGACCAGTTGTATAGTTCAGATGTGTCTAGGTACAACTCAATGATGTCTTTCATCGATTTCTTCACTTCCTCTGCACTTGGTTCAGCTACTTTGATCATTTTCTTCTTCTTCTCTTCCGCTCCACTGTTAACTCTCTGTACTCTCTTCTCCCTTGTCTCTCTCATCTCTTCATCTACTTCTTTTTGCTTTTTCCCTTCTACCACCACAGTGGGTCTAATTGTATGCCTACATCCTGCATTGTTCCTATCTTGTCCTACTTCTTCGTTCTCTCTGGAATCTTTGATTTCTTAATACTGCTAATTCCTGAAGTATTTTTAACTCCACACATTTTCATTTTCGAATCTGACTGATTTAAATCTACAACTTCGATTTACCACTACAACTATTTCTGAACATTCTAGAACAACTTTGTCTCACAATAGCTAACCCAAACCCGTGAATTTACAGTCCCGTAGCCGAACTCACTCAGAAAAACTTAACTTTATAACTCAAGGGACGTCAACCCTACTCTTGTCCCCTTCTTCAATGTATTATTGATTATTTCCCTTAGACTACAAATCTAATTTTAATCTTAAAAGTCGATCTCATAAAAATATAATTCTACCCGAATTACTCTTACCCACTCTATCTGTTACACTATCTTCATTGTTTTCGGACAAATCTGTTATTGCACCGATCTCCTCCCTTAGATCACACAAGGAGGATCTCAGCACAGTGCACGAACTCCGTAGCACTGGTGAGAATCCCAATGTAGAATCCCAAGGAATCACACTTTCTATAAATATCTTTATGGTGGGTAGGTTTCTAATTTTTTAAT
Organism: Oreohelix idahoensis; assembly: GCA_024509875.1. Classification (NCBI taxonomy): domain Eukaryota; kingdom Metazoa; phylum Mollusca; class Gastropoda; order Stylommatophora; family Oreohelicidae; genus Oreohelix; species Oreohelix idahoensis. The sequence continues at coordinate 208,515 of JAMPIV010022372.1, forward strand.
TTTGCCAGGGCAGCGGCTCATTGCCTACTCTTTACGATTTCCAACTGCCGTGGGATTTTGAACGTTCGCAACTTGCACACGAGCCCTCCTATTTTTAGCCCTTATCCGAGATGGCTAGGCATCCGACTTCTCTACCCAGGAGACTAGGGTGTTTTGATAAAAGGGGAACCTCCAAGCGTTCAAGCTTCAGGGCCCCCAAAAATGTTGCTCCGCCACTGCGAAAATGAGACAGTTTTTTTTTTTTTTTTGTCATTTTTGATTCACTAAATGCACACGGGCCAATCATGTTATACTGTAGTTTTAAATGCCTAGTTAACGACACTACGTTAATATCAGTTTTGATTTCTTACCGCTATACGTTTTTGATCTCCGATAACTGATGACAATTGTTGCATGTTTAGTACGCTAAGCACCAAGGGATTTCAATTCGAGGTTTTGATACGGATGACAACCCCATCTTGTCAAACTAATTGCCACATAAATCGCCGCTGTAAGTGCATGCATATGCTTGGTGAATGCTTCCTGTAGACAATGCTGTAACATTGATTCCATGCCACACATGAGTTAGTGCCGGCTTTCTAAGAACAACTACAATGCTAGCTAGCTTCGTGCTCAGTTATGAGCCGCGAAGAAGAAAGACGAAGAAAGAATCTGTTCTTTCTTAGACATATTGTATTGTCGTATGTTCATTATCATTTCCTTTTTCGGTCCCTACGGATCATGGTGGTCACCTGTAGCTGCCTCTTTCCCTCTTTTTGCAGGAAGCTTACTCAAAACCATTCTTATGCTCTTGGGTGGTGGTTTCTGCAGCAAATTGTTTTTCCAAGATGAGTTTACCAGTACCATGTACGACCAAATGTTAGTTGCCTCTTACGACATGCATGGGGGAAGAATAGTCTTAGTCCGCCTTATGTCCTCTCAGACCCCGCGGAACTACGCGGGGTAGTGATTTATAGTATTAGTAATTTTTTTTTTACTTGTTTGTTTCCTGCTTCCACCAATAGAATTTCGTGGCTAATAAGATGGCATACTTTCATTGGACATCGATGTGTGGTCCTCTAATATAGTTTTTTTTTTTTTTTAAATACCTACTCTATTTTTGTCAATGGATACACTTTATCTGGACAGAAAATGTTCACCGACCAACCTTGAAACACGGCTTGGAATCTAGAAAGGTTTCTAGGGTACAGTCTTTCATTTGTGTAATGTTAGTGAGATCGTTAGCGCGAGATCATTAGCGTGAGATCGTTAGCGTGAGATCGTTAGCGTGAGATCGTTTGCGAAGTTAGAGTGAATATTGTATATGCAGATTGTACATATGAACCAGAGTTGGGGCACGGCACGAAGGATGTCCACCGATCGAGAAAAAATTGGGACAGTTTGTTGCTACCCTACAAAACGCCACTAGGCGTGATGGCCACTGTCTGCTTTGTCAGTGTCACGAGAGGGTAGATGTTATTGAAAATGTAAGATATCCTGGACAAAAAGATGTATCAGATGATACCAGGATAGTGCCAGATAAGAGACTGGTCTTACAAGAAATACCCCCTTCTCTGAAAAGAGTAAGGGTGTATCGACATCAAAGGTAGGATCAAGCTGTATAAACCTCCAGGTTTGATGATAGTGTTTGTTCCTGACTGTCTATGGGCTCCCTCTCAAGATCCTCCCTTGAATAATGTTTATTATTATTATTAAGTGTATTAGCTCTGCTAGGGGAGTAATTAATTAATTAAATATGTATCTATATATCACCCAGAACTTTAACTCAATTTAAATAATTCAGCAAGTCTGATGGTACATATTTACAATTTATTTAACCTATACCGTTTATCTTTTCGGTTAGGTAATTTAGAAAGAACTCAAATGTATTTACATAATAAAATAACTAAACATGGAATATGAATTATCAAAATGGATCAATATGATGAATTTCTCTTTCAAATAACAATTAACTATCCATTATGTTTTGTCACTCTCACTGGACTGTGAAGTTAGTATTCATCAAAATAATGCCCACAATGAGTCATCATACACTAGGTTTTATCTTTGGTATTTTATGTATTAAAGATAGTCTCTGGATAGGCTGACCAGTGGCTTTGCTTTGCCACTTATCTGATATGTAGAGATGAATCACACTCTAGCCATGAACACACAAGATCTGAATCTCCAGGCCGGAAAAGCTGGGTAACTAGCTCTATGAACATCAGGAGCCTTCGCACCACAGAGTCCCACAGAGGTGGATGTCTCATACAATTATGGTAGTTGCAGGATAAAACAAAATTAAACATAACCTCTATATGGTCCTTCACTATCCTATCCTCACATACAATGGACATGACGAACAGTGTCAGACATTGTGCTAACATATGCACCGGATAATTTACCTCAATACCACTCACAGCCAGTTCAATGTGACTACACTTTCCTTATAAATCCTAAGTTAGATCCATTTGTCCATGATCCGCCTCCATACAATGATTTGGTCTAGTATAAAACACTAAGTAATATCTTCATCAATACCTTAAAACAATGTCTGTCATCCTTCCTTATGTTCCTGGGAAGTGTGTCGTTCCTTTAAGAAATACTCCTTCAAATACTTTGTCAAACTTACAGACGTACTTTGGCTATCATTCTCAATTATGCTACACATTTTACAAGGCTGGCTTTCGTCTCCAAAAGTTTACACATGCTACACACTTCCTAACGCACAAGTGGATTAATCACAGGAAAATTACATAATTATATATATATATATATATAAATTCATTCTTACCCTCAGGCAAAACACACAGGCTGTTAATGGGCATCTAATGTCTGCTCTACAGATGCGGATAGCAAAGGTACAAGACGTTTACACTTTTACCGCTCTCTTCTGTTCAGCTGTCTTTTCAAATTGTGTGGCCTCAATACAGCCAAGTTCAAGGACGTATATACTACCGCATCCCCCGTCTCGGAGTGCATGGGGCAAAAACGGTGTTAAAAATCTAAAACTGAGGCGTATTTTTGCCTTCTGTTCAATTAGCAAAATTTTTAATATTCATTATCTTTCTTAATTCTGGGCCGATTTTGATCATCTAAAGCTTGAATTATTCTGTGAATTTTTCTTAACCGATCTATATAATAATTGTTTAGGTAGCAAAATGCATTTAAATCTATGCATACTTTAACTAGCTAAATTGGGGACTACCCTGATGTATAGATGTCATTTCACACGTTCTTTCTCTCTTAATAAACTACTATTCGAGGAAGTCTTTGCACCTACCTCTAAAGTAACATTCCCGTTGTTGAAATATATACTCCTTCCCGTTTAAACTTCTTTAGTCCTTATGAAATTAAATGGCATCCTACTATCGGTAGCACAAAATGGGCCTCCATGTTAAGCATAATATGTTTCATTACACACACGAAGAAGGAAGCGTTTTCATTGGCTAGTATATCAGAGAGTTCCCACAACGTATGGCGCGCGGTTTGGTCAGAGTTACACAGAATTATCTAGGAGGCCGTGTTGTGAGACAGACTAAATCACGACAGTCAGTCCGGGGCTAAGGATCCAGGAAGAAGAAGAAGAGGATTGTACGCAGGGTCGGCTTTAGGGCAGGGCGACTGGAGCGACCGCCCAGTGCGCTGATGGCATCGAGGCACTGTAGTGGTCGAAAATTTTTATTTTTTTCGTTGAAAGCTAGATTTTTCTTGAGGTGGGACACAGTTCAACTAGGTCAAAATACCAGACCACAATCTTTTATATTTGAACATGCACCTAAATATAACCGACGGACCCTCTGTTAGGCTGAACGGACCGGAGCTTCGACAAACGAGGCAAAATTGTATTAAGTAAAAAAAAAAAACCCAAGGCCACAATCTTTTATAAGAAATCACTAACACCAAAGAGTGATATATTTTTAACATTCTGTATTTTGTTTTTGTTGAGTTGTTTGTTTTGCTAGTAATAAGTATCTAAAACTGATCTGTAGTTTTATTCCCTAATATCACTTAATTTTCTAGTAGCGTTTAATCAACTTTCGAGACTCGACATTTGGGCGAAGGGGCGTTTATCGAACCACTCGCCCCGGATGCTCTAAGGTCGGCTTTGGTTGTACGTATGTTTCATACGTTTATTTGCACAAACTTGTGCACGACCGATGATTTTTTATTACATTTCCAAGATCTTCAAGGCTTTTCACCATTTTCGAAGGCTTGCACCAAATCCAGATTAAGGCTTCCAATTCAGTTTGTTGATACAGTTCTTTTCGTAGGGTTTTGTTAGACTCGTGCAGGCCATTTGCTTTATGATTGTTCCCATTTAATTACGTTAAACAGCTTTTTTTTTTTAAATCACACTTTACTGTACTCTAGTCATTGTATCTCCCGTTTAGTATCGGTCGATTAGTCACCCTTGTTGCTTGTAGTGAGTTGTTTTTTCTGCGGGAGTTACGATAATGACCGACTGCCGCTGACATTGTTACGAGTTTTGAAGAAAAAAAAAGTGTTAGAGACCTCGCCATACTAGGCCCAGGTATTTTTTATTAGGTGAGTGGATAATCTCTCTTCCTTGCTGCCTTTGCCTCCCTTAACTCGGGCATGGTTATTAAAATTGGTTGCTTCAAGACACCGGCTATGATTTTCTTATTGTACGTGTATTACATAGATCAGCAGGAACCTAATGCAATGAGTTACCAAACGCCCCTCCTTAACACAAACTAACAGACTAAATTCGTGCACTGTGCTGAGATCCTCATGTGTGATCTAAGAGATGAGATCGGAGCCCTGATGGAGTTGTCCGTGTGCAGTGTAGATGGTCCTTAAAACCTAACAGACGTTCACAAGCAGGTTCGTCCTTAGTTATTGCGGGGCCCGGATGTGAACCATTTTGGTGTGTCCCCCTGGGCTTAAGATTGCTGATCTGTTGTAACTCTTTTTCTGTCAAAATATAGATAATAAATGTAAATAATAAATGTAGATGTTTTATTTTTAATACAGTGAAATCAAGCGTCCGGTTGACGGAGCGGTTAGAGCGCTGGTCTCTCGCGGATAAAGGTGCCGGGTTCAAATCACGGTACCGACACGCTCCAGTCTACCCAGCTGTAAATGGGTACCTGACTCTGCTCTTTGAGTTAGGGAAGGAAAGGGCAGCGAGGAAGGGGTCACCCCCACCTCTCGACGCTGGACTTCGTATGGTGAAGTCTCTAACACTTCACTCCCCTAGGGCAGTATTTGCTATGTGACTACCTTTACCTTTACAGTGTAGTCGCATATATTCCTGGTATCTAATTAGCATCCATATAAGATGGCCAGGTGTAACATCAAAAAAGGAAAAGCAAAACATGCGGGCAACAGCCAATACAAATGGAAATTAAGGTAAGAAGGTGGGGATGGATAGGACATACACTCAGAAGAGAACTTTCAAGCATAGCCAGAGGTGCCCTTGACTGGAACCCACAAGGGAAAAGAAGAGTGGGGAGACCAAGGAGAACTTGGAGAAGAACAGTGGAAGAGGAGGCTAAAGAAATTGGAATGACTTGGGCACAGCTGAAAAAGACGGCCCAGAATATAAATCGATGGAGAGCAACTGTTTCAGCCCTATGTTCCACGGGGAACAGAAAGGAATGATGATGATGAATTAGCATTGTTCGGTACAGTTCCTTGAAAAGCAGCAACAGCGATCTCATTAAGGACATTATTTTTTTTTTTGGTGTATATGAGGAGCTGCCTAGAAGAAAAAGCATTAGTAGTAACATCTTAAACGTGACTGGTTCATTGATTAAATTTCAGGAACAACGTGAGATGTGAATATTAACTCTTTGTGCTCGACCAGTTATTAGATTTTCCTAGGGTACCACACTGGGTGCCAGTTCTCGGCCCTCGGGTGATGTTATAAATCAAGCAGTACAAAGTATACATCTGTGAGAAAATATACCAAAGCACATGTACAGTTGTTATAAACGGACATTCACGTGTTGTAAGTTCACTGTCCTTGGAGGTGTTGTGAGAAGAATGAAGCTGGGGTATACTGTGACAAGCAAAGACATCACGAACAGAATGAATAAAGCGAGAACAGCCTTTGCTAGTCTAAACAACATCTGGAAGTCCTCTCAGTACAGCACAAACACCAAATTAAGATTATATGAGAGCTGTGCACTTTCTGTGCTTCTCTATGATGCGAAATGCTGGAGAGTAACATAGAAGGAAATGTCGAAATTGTCCTCCTTCCGCGCAGTCTGCCTAAGGAAAATTCCACGAATCTTTTGGCCGAATACCATCACCAACCAAGAACTTTACTCGGAGTAACCAAGAGGACATGCACACCATCATAGTTGGCCGACGCTGGAATTAGGTTGGCCACGTCCCCAGAAGAGACCCCGATGCCATCACAAGAACAGCTATGCTATGGACCCTTTAAGGAAAGTGAAAGAGAGGCCGACCAAAAACAACTCGGCGGAGAACTGTGGAGGCCGAGATGCAAAGAATGAACCAGAGCTGGGGCACTCCACGAATGATGGCCGCCGACCGAGCAAAATGGAAGCAGTTTGTTGCTGCCCTGCAAGATGCCACCAGGCGTGATGGCGACTGACTTCTTTGACAGTTACCGGCTAAGGATCAAACAAAGAAGAAGATACTGTGACAACAGGAACACATAAACATATAAGGAGGGGAAAACCGAGGCTTGTAAACAGTAAATAAATAAACAAACAACACACAAAGGTAGTTATCAGGCACTCAGTAAGAAATAACGAAGTAGAATGTTACTGGAGAAAAAAAGAGATACAGAATGACAATGGGAGAAGAGACGGGAGAGTTTAACATCATGACATGGAAAACAGTCAATAACTTATTTATGTGGTTTGGCGGCCTGTTACCTTCCTCATAGCCTTTTGCCTTCCTTAACTCATGAGCAGAATCAGGTACCCATTTACAGCTGGGTAGACTGGGGCGTGACGCTATAAGGTTTTGATCCCGAAGTCCCTGTAACTGCCCCGCAAAAGGAAAGTGTTCTAACCGCACTTACCTCACAAAGGCGATCTTTGTCCTCTCAAGACTGTGTGTGGTCCCGGTTTCCGGGTCTTCCCAGTAAAGTAGAGGCAGTGCAATGTGACTGTGTCCGTCTAGATAACGTAGAGGCTTGGTCGCTGCTACGCCATTGATGAGCAGAGCAGTGTCCTATCGAGACTGTGCGTTTTCACAGGCCCGGGTCTTCCCGATTCGGGTGTGCAAGAGCTGTCCGTCTTCTTGGTAATACAGCTCAAGAGTGGTAGAGGCTTGGCGCCGGCTGCGCCTACGCCTCGATACGTCTAGTCACGGAGATATAACCCCCTTTGCAGGGTAGAGAACCTCTTTTCTCGTGGCATTGCACCCTCGCTACCCGATAAGAGGTTCCCTGGGGTTGCAACAAAGCCCACCTTTGACTGATTGCTCGTGTCAGTCTTGTCTCGGAGCTATACCCCCTTTGCAGGGTAGAGAGCTATCAAACCTCGGGTCAGTACACACACGCCATAGTGGGCCTGGTGTAGCCTGGTCTGAGTCTAGGATGCTCCCTGGGGTGAAAAAAAGCCCAAACCACTCCCCAAACAGTGCGTAGATGCACGGCGGGTTGCTCACTCATCGCTTGGGGGCACGATGGATGGCTTTCTGGCCGTGTGGCAACACGGACCGTATGCAGAGGCGTGGCGGTGGCTGCGCCACCGCCATACCAAGCTGCCTGTGTGCCAAGGGTATAAGAGTCTAGCTACTCGCACCCTCATCGGGGATAAAAGCAAGCAAGCAAGCAACCGCACTTACCAATCGGACGCTCACTTATGGCCTAGAAAGAGCTACGTTCACTCTCAGTGGAGGTGTGAAGGCAAAGTTGTTTAGAATCCCTGATATAAAGGAATGTAATCTAAGTGGTCTGGACACAGTGTCATACGTAAAATCTACCCCAATATTAAAAATACTACCATGAAGAGTTCCCACTTTTGATCTCGCTGTGCACCGACTTTCCCAATAGAACTCCCATAATAAACCGGTAACAACCCTTGAACTCTCCTGCGCGACCCAGTCTTATGACCCCACGTTGTGTAACTCTGATTTTGTTTTATGACCTAGCAGACGATGTGATCACGGTTGGCGGGACCATGTGAAAACGTCTTCCGTGTTTCGTAACACCGGCTTTATATAACTGAATGTATTAACGGGTTTCTCGTGATAAAAATTTTCCACGTAGAATTTAACTCAAGCAGCTAAATTTTGTATAGCGTGTAGTGTCTGTTCTGATTGGAATATGATGCTTTGAATTCTGATTCGCAAGCATGAATGTGTTAGTGCTAGATGTATACTTCGTGAAGTAATTTTATCCTTGTAGTTCCTCTGGTAAATTCTAACGAAGACTGGCCACGAGGTGTTGTTAAATGATACAGTAAGGTAATAATTTGTCTTCTTCCATGTATCATTTTCTTCGTCCCTTACTATTTACCTGGGCGTGGTATTTCTTTTTCATGCCCGTTGTTATCCTTTGTTCATTTTGTAGGCCTATTTATTTAATTTTTTATGTTTAATATTAAATACCACATTGATACACCCCCCTTTTACTCTGATTTCCAATAAATGTAATTAAACGTTAATGTTATTTGATATGTTCGCACACCACGGTACGTACCTAAGAGTACATGCAGGAGTCAAAAAGGGTTGCAAACGTCTAGAACAGTTCGATACTGTTTATTCCGTACAACACAGATACGATGACATAAATGACACACATTCGACAGCAAAACACGAATCATAGTATATAATTTCCACACTGCATCAATACCTAATACGGCCTGTCCTAATCCTGGACTTATAATAGCTTAATAGCTTCATACATCTCCACACTGCAGTTAATATATAATATGGCCTGTCCTAATCCTGGACTGATAATAGCTTAATAGCTTCATACATCTCCACACTGCAGTTAATATATAATATGGCCTGTCCTAATCCTGGACTTATAATAGCTTAATAGCTTCATACATCTCCACACTGCAGTTAATATATAATATGGCCTGTCCTAATCCTGGACTTATAATAGCTTAACAGCTTCACAAATCTTCATACTGCAGTTAAACATAATATGGCCTACAAAAGTACCTTAATACACAGCGAAGCCTGCATCACCCGGCAGCTTCATTAATCTTCACAATATGGCCTACGAAAGTACTTCAATACATAGCAAAGCCTGCATCACACGGCAGCTTCATTAATCTTCACAATATGGCCTACGAAAGTACTTCAATACATAGCAAAGCCTGCATCACACGGCAGCTATAATAAGGTTCATATGGCCTAAACAAATCTTCACTGCAGTGTATCACATAGACTGTACACACAGCGAAATATATAAGTCGACATTTTCTCAAATCCTACGTAGGCATACATTATCCAAAAACACTGGGACTCGACCTACACGGTCCACGCCCAAAACACAACTCCCTCAATCACACACTAGTCCCGCCAAAAAACCCGTCACGAGATTCGGTTGTCTTGAACACCGTTCTCGATAACACATGCAGACTAGCGAGCTATTCACATGACTCAAAACAGTACAGAATAAATACATTAAACAGCGTTCACACGCTTATCTGTACTCTGTCACCCGAAAATAGGAAAAGATAATTCTATCCTAAAGTCAAACAAGTATCCGCTTAATCAAGCGTTGCAACTCGAAATTTAATATGTTCAAAACATTCTAAAGATTACTTCCCCTTCCATAAGTTCCACCTGCAACACACATTCAATAATCTCTTCTATCTTTTTCTATTTCTCTTCTTTGAGATCTTATTCCTTTATTCTTCTTCTTTATTTAATTTGCTGTATAAATTATTATTAGGCCCTATAATTAATTCATTCCCTTCCTTTATGCTTGTACCCTTTCTGTTAGCCTCTTTATATATATTTTTCTTTCCGATCTTTTAGCTGTCTTTTGTTCTATTCTTTCCTTTTCATTTACATCATCATTATTATTATTCAGTTTTCTTTAATTCTTCTATTACATTATTTTTTCATTTATTTTTTTTTTAACGTATAAGCACAATTGTGATTGTCCCTATTTACAATGGTTTGACAGGTCTGATGCCACTTTCTCATTTCGGCAGTTTTTCATATTATTTGGAATTGAAAACAATATGTATCCTAATTATAACCCATCAGAGGTTGAACGTGATATCTTTCTTCCTTAATTTTTAAAACAAAAGATATTACATTTTCCTCATTTATTTTCCACCTTTTGTTTTTCTTTTTCCCCTCACCATACCATGATATTTATGAGACAAGTTTCACTGACCAATCATGTAGTAGAACATACCTCAAATAAAATAGAGATCTATAGATGATCAGTTTACATTACTTAGTACGGTACTGCAAGTCGTAAATCATGAAAGTAACCTTTCGCTTCATAATCATGAATCGAAATTCTTCAGTGTGTTATATACAGCCAATCCTAAGATATAAAAATCAATCATGGATAATTAGGAAACAACTTGGGAGTAACCCATTAAAAAAATGGCGTGTTTCAATATGAATAGCCATTTATTATTTGCAAAAAAAAAAAGAAAATAACACCGGTTGCCGGTTCAGCGTTGGGATTTAGGGTTAGGCTTAGGCTTAGATTGCAGAAAGAAAAAAAACTACTAGGTAACGCTAACTTTACCCTAATACTTTTTGGACCTGTTTTTTTTTTTTTCCACAAATTATTATGTGCGAAAAAGAGTGAAGCCGTTCGTTAAAACAACAACGTACCTTTAAAATAAAACGACACTCACACACACACACACAAAACACTCCAATTAAACTGATTATACTCCGTCTGTGTATTATTATTTAAGAGCGTATCGACTTGGGAGATTAAATCGGCCGATGTATCGATAATTATTTGGGCGAAATATGAAACGTGTCTACTTCAAATTCGTGTCAATCTCCTAAAACTTAATTTTGATAATATCTTACCTACACGTTTTGACCATATATTTTTCGTGAACTCTGTTCATTCTCAACTGTCATTTGTAAATCTAAGATGCAGAAACATATTCTTACATAACGACGATGCATTTCGCGTGGAAATATGTGTAAAATGAACGGGAAAAGGCCCCAAAAAAATTTCCAGAAAAGCTGGTGTTAATATTTATAACACACTTAAAAATGTTCCATGAAAATACTGAAAGGTATTGGTATTCTTTTAGTGTGTGTTTACTACGCTTTCACTGTGCAGTGCGATCCTTTTCCATATTTTCCCCAACAAGCAAGTAGGATTGTTTCACGTGTTGCAAACTTTCATTAAGAAAACTATTAATGCGTCGATCGGGAGAAACACAGGAGGTCACAAAGATGTGGTTTTGCAGAAGAATGTTTAGAATACCATATACGGCTAAAAATAGAGTAATGATGATCAGAGGCGTACTTAAAGTATTTGGCAGTCGGGGTGGATCCTACCTTTGTCACACTCCCCCATAAAGAAAGTATATTTTAAACAGTAAGCACTATCATAATGAGGAGTCGCGGTAGCGCAGTGCACTGGCCTCCTAGCTCTGTGGTCCATGGTTCGGTCCCCAGTTGAGGAAGGATTTTTTAGACCGCAAGCGGCTCCGGCGTCGACCCAGCCTCATGAATTGGGTACCAGGGCAACTCTGCGAAGATTAAGGCGGCCGGCGTGATGCTGATCACATCACCCCTAGTGTGCCGATGGTCATGAAAATATGGGCCTAACACCATATTCCCACGTGTAAGGGGATCCTTTACCTTTTTACTATCATAATGAGCGTCCAATTGACAGAGTGGTTAGAGCGCTGGTCTCTCGCGGGTAAAGGTGCCGGGTCGATTCACGATATCATCACGCTCCAGTCTACCCAGATGTAAATGGGTACCTTACTTTGCTCTTGAGTTAAGGACGGAAAAGGCAGCGAGGAAGGGAACCGGTCACCCCACTTCTCGATGCTGGACCTAGTATAATGAATTCTCTAACACTTCACCCCCTACGGCAGTGTCTGCAATGGGACTACCTTTACCTTACTATCATAATAGTTTCCGATAGCACCCCCTTCCTGGCTGTCACCCGGGGCAGACCGCCCCCTCGCACCTCTTTAGTACGCCACTGATGAGGACGTCTTGAAAAAAGCCAATGTGTAAAGGAAGCTTATTACTCACTTTAAAAAGGAATAGAAGGGAAGGAAGGAAGACATCCATCTTCCTTGGTCTTCCAAGGAAAACAATGACACAATACGAGAACTGCAGACACACAAGAATTACGAAGAACACATCGAATGAACTCGAGCAGATGTCACAGGACATGAGGTCTTCATTCGTTCGTTACCGTTCAGTTCCCCACAGGACATGAGGTCTTCATTCGTTCGTTACCGTTCAGTTCCCCACAGGACATGAGGTCTTCATTCGTTCGTTACCGTTCAGTTCCCCACAGGACATGAGGTCTTCATTCGTTCGTTACCGTTCAGTTCGCCACAGGACATAAGGTCTTCATTCGTTCGTTACCGTTCAGTTCCCCACAGGACATGAGGTCTTCATTCGTTCGTTACCGTTCAGTTCCCCACAGGACATGAGGTCTTCATTCGTTCGTTACCGTTCAGTTCCCCACAGGACATGAGGTCTTCATTCGTTCGTTACCGTTCAGTTCCCCACAGGACTTGAGGTCTTCATTCGTTCGTTACCGTTCAGTTTCCCAAGAAGCATAATCCTGCAACAAATCCAGGTCACGTCCTGCCTGTGCCATCCTCTCAAGGTCTATCCTTGTCTTCGTTATCACTTTAATTTATGTCTCATTTTCTCTTCTCTGTTGTGTTTTTCATTCTCCCTGCCCATCTCTTACCCTGGGAATTCCCGAACAATGACCTTTGGATTATATTCGTTGAAGTGTCTTTATCTTGAAGTTTCTACAGGATTTTGTCGACCCCCATGCCGAACCTTCCTTAACTCTATAACTCCGGAACAACTCTCAGAGCGTTGGTCAGATTTGACACCCGTGCCAAAACAACTCTCTGAGCGTTGTTTTTAGACTATCACGAATAAAAATTACGGCACAGGGTGGAAAATAATTGCGGAGTCAAAGAGTTTATCGCCTTTTACGACATGCTCGGTAGGTTACAGAGTTACTATTCTTTGATCCGCCCCGTGTAGTTCCTGTGGGTGCAGAGTTACTATTCTTTGACCCGCCCCGTGTAGTTTATGTGGGTTTCTGATGAGACAAAGAAAGAATATGGTTCCTGCTCCCCTCAGGTATGTCGTACAAGGCGTCTAATATGAGGTTATGTATGTGAGGCTGGCAACTTCATCATCTAAAACACATTGCTCCAGAAACCACCGCTGCAAGATTACGTCATGGCTTTTTGAAGGCTTCCTATCATGCGACCACCTGTGGTGCTAGTTCCTTGCTCCATATGGAACGAAAAGGAAAATGATGATGATGATTTTTGACCCCCGTTTTTTCAGCGCCCCCCCCCCCCCCCTTTCCTCCTTTCCCCCGGTAACACATTACGAAGTATTGCTAGCACTAATTCTGGGTTTCTTAACCCGTGGTCCATGAATGAATTCTAGGGGGTCCGTTTACATAACCTAACATTTAAAATGTAATGTTTTTGATAAAGCTTGTGTGTACATTTTTACTAAGAAGGGGCCCATAGCCTTCATACGACAATCAAAGAGGTCTGCAGCCTTCATTAAACAATCAAAGAGGTCTGCAGCCTTCATTGGACGATGAAAGAGGTCTGCAACCTTCATCGAACAATCAAAGAGGTCGGCAGCCTTCATCGGACAATCAAAGAGGTCGCAAGCCTTCATCGGACAATCAAAGAGGTCGCAAGCCTTCATCGGACAATCAAAGAGGTCGCAAGCCTTCATCGGACAATCAAAGCGGTCTAAGCCTTCGTCGGACAATCAAAGAGGTCCGCAGCTTTCATCGGACAATCAAAAACGTCTGCAGCTTTCATCGGACAATCAAATGGGTCCGTGGCACAAAAAAGATTAAGGAACCCTGAACAATTGAAGGCCTGTGCTCCTCGTGGGGCTAAAAGGTTTATTTAAAAAATGATTGTCTTACACCGACAACTTAACGATGAACTTACTTCTGTCACTTACTACTAGTCTTGTCAGATTTGTGTCCATCATCGATTCTACATCAGATGAAGAGAATGGATAAGTAGCATCCTTGCCATGTCACGACTGATTAACCTTTCAGAACTGCCAAAAGTTTAAACTAGAACTCGGCGACAGGGGTCACTAAGTGGAAAATGGCGTGTTATTTGTGTTTTGACTAAGGTTATAATTATATTGAGTACTGAATTAGAACCACATGTCAGACTTGACATTTGACCTTTCAGAACGCCTTCCTTCTTGACCTGCGGTAATATACTGTTTATTATATGAACTGCTTTGATTTTGTGTGTGCGTGTGAATGACTATATATATATATATAATCGTTCCCCCATTAGTCAATTTTATTCATTATCGTTCTACATGATACAAAGCATATTGTTTAATGTAAAATATGAATACAAATCCTATTCAAACAAGTTTGTAATCTCCCCTTCAAAAACGCAACACAAACAATCTCTAAGCCAGAGGTTTTCAAACTGTGCGTCGCGGCTCCCAGGGGCGTCACGGCCCTCGTCTAAGGGCGTCACGGTGGCTTGGGAAAAGTGTTGGGCTCGATATTATGAGCCAAGGTCCATCAATAAATATTGATCTTCGTAGGACGACATGTTTGCGCCGAGGTATTATTACATGTACGCTCAATGTGAGCAACCCTGAGCCCATATCAGTAAGGAATAAGCAATTGGTACAGACAGATACCTTCACATACCTAGGAAGCATAGTAACACCAGACGGCGGGTGTCGTGAGAAATTCTAATCCACATATATAAATTAAAAAGTAAATGTACAGCCAACACATAAATTCAATAAAAGGAAAGAAGAATGGTAAAGAACAGTGCTGTCACAATGACTGTACTCGAGATCCCCCTTTTTATGCTTCGTCTGCATATTCTCACGCTTTCACATTGATAGTAAAGCCTACTGCATCACTACACGCTTTCTACCATAAAACGTGTACTGCATTTCTAAGAAAACCTTGAGCTAGGCACACCGCGTAATGACCTAAATTAATACTTCCATTAATTTCATTTTATACACGGCGTGATGAAAAGACAGATGAACTTAGGATAGAGAGAAGGGAGGGCTGAAAGCAGGAACGCATGCAACACTAAACACGCGTTTCGCGATATACAATTAATGCCACCCACCCCTAGCGTAAGGCCAGAAGCCTTGCTGACAAATAATATGTTAAGTGTTACGCAAATAGTCTAGGAATTAACAAATTATAGCCAAAAGAAATAGTGAGGGTGTCAGACAACACCAAAATCAGAATCGCTCAGTGGCAGATTTTGAAACCACCATTGTACGGGAAATAGGTCCCCATGTTAAATCCTATTTGATTGGAGCGCAGTAAATGTAAGGCGAAACACGATTAGTCGGACTACCAATACTAATTTTTTTGTTGTTAGGGGAAACAGTAGTAGAGGTATTTTTTTGAAAAGCTGTGTAAACATGGCACGATTGGTTAGACCCGCCAATATAGTCAATTAGAAGCGTCAGTTCAGCACCACATTTTCAAATAAACTTTCTAAAGCAACAGTGCGTTGAGATTCAGCTTATATTTTTCTAAATAAAAGCCTGAGACAGCGGCAGGTCGGATTTTGTGCCATATTCATTGCCAGTCAACGTAATTGTGTATTATTTCCATGAATTGTGGTAAGCTTGAAATATTTGATATCTTTTTAATGAAAATTGAATGTAAATTGATAATTTATGTCTGTATATGTGTGTAGTTCAGTAGCAAACATGAGGCAAAGCCTAGATATTGCTCCAACCTGAACAGAACGTGTCTGAGAAAAGTAAAATTGCATGGAATTGCCTAACAGTACACTGACACCTATCTTATTGACTAGAAGGAACTAATGCTGGAATTGCAGAGGCGTAGTAACCATTAGGGAGGAGTATACTGGTGTAAATTGTTTCAGATGAAGATAGCAGTTGGCCTACCGCTCTGAACTCAGTGTTTGTTATGTATTGTGTTCAGTCTGGAAATAGATTATAAATTAGTTCTGAAATAGGAGGTACAACCTTCTTGTTTCAGGGACCGTGGTCCTAAAGTTATTGAGCAGCACCTGGTCTGAGCTTTGCTGAATCTAGAGGCTGACAGCATACTCCTGGGTCCAGATAGCGACCAGTGAGGTGTCTCCAGCACACAGGGAAGCTATCGAGCAGAGGAGTCTTTTCCTGCCGCCATCACGAAAGATAAGCTTCTGTGGCCAGAGGAGCTCAACATTATGTGTCCCCCTCTAAAATTGACATTATAGTAAAACAGAGGGAAAATACATTGTTTAAATTGATAGGAACTGTGAACTTTTCCCCATACTATTTCCAAGATAAACAAACACTTGAAGTCATGATGACAAATAACAACATAGCTTGAAAAACAAAACCAGTATTACCTCATAGTACTACTACACAACTGACACACATAGGATAATACTAATACAATATGTCACTACAAGGTTCATAATTATAAATTATGTACATATAAATTGTGATTACATTTGATTGTGATTCCTGGTTCACTTTGTAGTTGAATCAGGATATATATTAGTGAAAGTAATTAATACATATATATTTGAAACTTTACTGTTGACTCATTTAAGATAGTCTTATAGAGTGTTAAATGTGTGTGAGTGTCACAGTGTTGTCAAGTGTGGTGGAATAAATTAAATTGTTTATCTGTCTGTTGTTGTTGTGACTTATACTTCATCATTTACATAACCCTAGACATTCAACGTAGTCATCACAATATTCCAGAATAATTCTGACTGAGGTATAAATGTGATAGCAAGTAAGGTTATCTGTAAAACACTACACCTATTAGATACAGATACCTTCACAGCTGATCTCAGTCAGTACACTAAGTCCCCTATAAATATTTATAACATCCCACTATACCACAGCGGGGCAGGCAAAGACATCAACATCAGAATGAATAAGGCAAGAACAGCCTTTGCTAGTCTAAACCACATCTGGAAGTCCTCTCAGTACAGCACAAACACCAAATTAAGATTACATGAGAGCTGTGCACTTTCTGTGCTTCTCTATGGTGCGGAATGCTGGAGAGTTACAGAGAAGGAAATGTCGAAATTGTCCTCTTTTCACACAACATGCCTAAGAAAAATTCACCGAATCTTTTGGCCGAATACCATCACTAACCAAGATCTGCTTACTCGTAGCAAGCAAGAAGACATGCACACCATCATAGCTGGCAGACGCTGGAACTGGGTTGGTCATGTCCTCAGAAGAGACCCCGATGCCATCACAAGAACAGCTATGCTTTGGACCCCTGAAGGAAAACAAAAAAGAGGCCGACCAAAAACAACCTGGCGGAGGACTGTGGAGGCTGAGATGCAAAGAATGAACCAGAGTTGGGGCTCTGTACGAAGGATGGCCACCGACCGAGCAAAGTGGAATCAATTTGTTGTTGCCCTACAAGACGCCACTAGGCGTGATGGCCACTGACTGCTTTGACAGTCGGCGGCTAAGGATCAAAGAAGAAGAAGAAGAATTATTACATGTACCAATACGTGTCATTAGGTACTAGAAGTTATTGACAAATGCACCATAAAACTCCAGAGCAGGTCTATGTTACGAACAGCTTGATCACTAACTCTGATGTCATCATGGCAGATATATAGTATAGAGAGGAGTGTAGTGGTGTTGATGGTATTGTATGATGGTGTTATTACTACATGTAACTTGTATGAGGCCAGCTGTGAAGGCTCCTGAGATAAAATGTGGTTGAGAATTATCAGAAGGCCTTTCTTGCTACCACTACGACCTCACACTTAATTTTTTTTTTTCTTAATGAATGTGGCTACGTAAAGTGTCTAGGGTAATGATGTGTAATGTGGTGTGTTAGTTATAAATACACCCACAGGCATTTAAGAAGACTAATAAGATTAACAAGTGTTAAAATACACTGAACTAACTCACGTGTATAAAGTTTTTGATATAATTATATTACATTTATTGGTTCTGGATCAAGTTTTATTTTGACCAGAACTTGTTTTAAAAGAAGGATTTAAAATTTATGAAAATTATGCATGGAATGTTACATAATAAATACAAAAGTGTACATATTTAAGTACTAGAATAGTTAGTTTTTATTCAAATGTTCTGGTAGTCAGCTACTAGGGAGGATATTTATTGTCTGTGCTGTTGGGGTGGTCTCATCACACCTGTCTATATTGACTACACCGTGTCCAGAAACTGGTGGGAATTTTTATGGGGATATTAGTCACTACCAATAGTTGGTGAATGTCCAGCAGACCAGAGGCTCACTCATCTTTTTGTAGCTCTGGTGCTGAAAACTTGCGGTCCCACCTCTCCGTGCTGGCGGGCAATAATGGTGGTCTCTGTCACAAGAACTGCACAGATACACTCGAGTAAAGTCACCCACCGAATAGACTCTGCTTTGTTGTCGATAGAAAACTCACAGCTCTGCAATCAAAGTATGGGCTATGTGTCAAAATCTATTCTATACCCACGTCTGGACACCACACTGACACAACAACCACATCATACAGACAGGTCAGATCTCTCTGACCAAACAGCACAGTTACCATGGTGGGTTTACCTCAGATAGATCCTCCCAGACTATAGATTCTGAAAAATATTTATTAGTTGTTGGCCCTAAAAGAAGATAGGTAATCTGTTTCAACGCTTGATTATATATTTTGCATAATCCTTGCTGTAGTTTATGTACCTTGTTGGTCCCTAGACCCTGACTTGGGCGGGGGGTCTAGAGCAAAATCCCTACTGGTTTGTAAGGCTATATTATGATATGGCAGTATCAAATCACTCGAACATGAAACAATATTCAAAATATATAAAGAAATAATTTCAATCTTACCAGATTAAGAATACATAACACAGAATTGCTAGCAAAACTCAGCTGAGCTGCTGGCTATAGTATGGCGTCCCTAAATTTATTCACTGTCTTTCATATGGGAACACACCACACTTTAAAATCTGTGTCTAACACTGAACAATTATTGAAGAATGACCCCAAATGCGCTCTGAGCGCTAATGATATGATTGTCTGTGGCCAATCACTGCCAAGGTTTATTTTTAATTTCAAATTTCTACACTAAAGTCATTTCAGTCATGCTTCAGTCAAGTATGGATGGTTATCTGTTAGTCTGTCCGTCTCTACTTGTGTTTCTAAAAAAAATGTGCTTGATTTTTGAAGCAACCTTTCTCTCCCCTTAAAATTTTGTCGTAAAAAGTTATATTTAGACACAGCTACCGCTCAAAAACCCCTCTCCTCCATAATAAGTAACTTTGAACACCTGTTCCCAAGGTCGTGTTTTTGTGTGCAAATTGTGACACTTTTAGATTCAATATAGTCTAGCGATGATGTGAACTACACTGTCTTTTGTCATTATCTTCAATATTATCTATCCGTTTGTAAAATTAAGATCATATTATTTCATTGCTCAGAATAGGCCATCCGGCCAGCTAATTTTTATATTCCTAACATTAATATTAAGAAAATTTACTTTTTAAATTTTTGTAATTTTCCTACCATCCGCGTTCTGCCGCTCAATTCAAATCAAAATCTTAGTATCGCAAAAGCGTCCATTTCCGTACCTCGTGTCAATTTGGGGGACGTGAATTTTTTACTTTCCTCCATCCCCCCCAATTGCGTCTCCTTAGCCTTGCTACGCAATCTTTCCAGTCATATTTTTTCCTTTTTGATCCTCCGTTCCCCTCCTGTCTAGCAAGGCAAAATTTATAGAGGATGATGACCCGCGGTCTAGGCGATCATGTACATCAGCAGCTTACGCATTATGTTTTTTTTATCCTTAAATGTTATCTTTGGAGTATTTTACCGTTGTATCTCGGTCAATTTCACTACACATCTCCCCACTTGAAAACATGCCTATGGCAAGTTCCAAAACCAGCGATACACATAGGTAAAATTACTCCTCACGTCTGCCACTACTCTAATTTTGATCACAGGGGTGCCGACTGAGGAAATCTGCACCGACATTCAATTTGCCTGGGATATATTGGATACTGAACTGATATGGTTGAAGCAATAAAGACCACCTCAGCAATCTTGCGTTTTCATGCTTAGCCTGAGACAAGAACACGAGAGGCTGATGATCCGTCTCCACCACAAAAGTCCTACCATACAGATAGATTTGAAACTTCTTTATTGCCCAGATTAATGCTAAACATTCTTTTTCGCTTGTGGAGTATCCTTGTTCCGCCTTATTCAATTTGCGGCTTGCATAAGCGACTGGTTTCAGTTCCCCATCAGGTGAAGATGATCTTTGCAACAAAGCCCCTCCAAGTCCTACATTACTGGCATCGGTTCTTAAGACAAAGTCCTGTGTCAAATCAGGCAGTTTGAGAATAGGCTTGCTAGTGAGTTTTTCCTTTAACTCTTGGAACGCTAATTCACATTGTGCAGTCCAAATAATTTTATCTGGAAGTCCCTTGCGAGTCAGATCAGTCAGAGGAGCACAAATGGCGTTAAAATTTTTGATGTATTTCTGATAAAATCCGCATAACGACACGAATGATCGCACGTCCTTTTTGGTTTGCGGCCTAGGTGCTCTCTGCAGTTTTTTCCAAGTTCTTAGGATCAGGGGTCATATTACCCTGATATACAGTGTGCCCCAAGAATTCCAACTCTTTGCATCCAATACAACATTTTGTTGGCCTAGCAGTTAAGTTCGCCTCCCGAAGTCTATCAAACAACATCTCCAGAGCTTCAATGTGTTCTTCAAATGTCTCTGTGGCGACGAGTATATCATCCATGAAATTCGTGATACATGGGTTATTCAGGGGGTCCAACAATTTTCGCATCATCCTTGAAAACACACTCGGAGCATTTTTCAGTCCGAATGGTAGCATATTGAATTCATAATGTCCATCCGAAGTGCTAAAAGCCAAATAAGGTCTCACTTCAGGCTTCACTGGGATCTGGTAATAGCCTTTACTAAGATCCACTTTTGAAAAGTATTTTGCCTTGTTCAGTCTGGCAAATAACTGTTTTGTGTCTGGTAATGGATCCACTTGTCCTTCTGTGACAGCATTCAGTTTCCTGTAATCTATGCACAGTCTGTGTTCCCCAGACGGTTTCCTCAACAAAACGACACTAGAACTAAAAGATGATTCACTGTGCGAAATAATCCCCTCCTTCAATAAATAATCTATTTCTTCCTTTAATGCCTTCTCCTTCGCGAACGGAATAGAATAGGCTCTCATACAGATTGGGTTTGAGTCTACCAGTTTCATGTCATACTGTAGCAAATTTGTATGGCCTGGTTTATCTGTTAATACATCTGTATGTTCCTCCAGAACTTGTTGAACTCTCTCCCTCTGATTTTTAGTCAGGTGCTTACTGACTTTTACCTGTGCTGCGGTTTCACAAGGATGTAATGGGTATTCATGTGAGGTGAGTGGTTCCTTTTGCATCTGGGTTGCAATAGCTAAGGTCAATAAGGGGGTGCTTTCCTGGAGTGGTCTGTCCAGATACTTCTTTAACAGGTTTACATGATAAACTTTTTTCCTTCCCCTTTTTGTCAATTTTATAGTTTGTTCTAGACACCTTCTCTAGAACCGTATATGGACCTTGCCAACCAATTTGTAATTTATTCTGGCTTCCGGGTAGTAAAAGCAGCACCTTCTCTCCGACTGCCAGTTCCCTGTCCTTTGCCTTCCTATTAAAATATGCTGCATGTTTCTTCCTGGCTTGTTTCAAATTATCATTTGCCAGTTTCCATCCAGCTTTCAAACGAGTGGTCAGTTCGTTCACGTATTGATACGATGAGGTAACAGTCTCTTCCGCCTTCTCATCTGTCCAGGTCCTTAATAGA
Organism: Oreohelix idahoensis; assembly: GCA_024509875.1. Classification (NCBI taxonomy): domain Eukaryota; kingdom Metazoa; phylum Mollusca; class Gastropoda; order Stylommatophora; family Oreohelicidae; genus Oreohelix; species Oreohelix idahoensis. The sequence continues at coordinate 230,459 of JAMPIV010022372.1, forward strand.
GCTTCTAAAGGCCCTTTTATTGGCCTCCCAAATAGCAGAGTTGCGGGAGCCATCCCGGTTGAACTATGTGGTACCTCCCGGTACGCAAACAATGCGGCGGGCAGGAATTGATCCCACAGATCCGGTTTTTTCGTGTGCCAGCTTTCTCAGGATAGAAATGAGAGTCCCGTTGAACCTCTCTACCTGGCCGTTCCCTTGTGGATGGTACGGACTACAATGAAAGTGCCTGGCTTGAAATAGCTTAAAAACTTCTTCCGTTAGTTTCCCCTTGAACTGAGAACCATTATCCGTCAAGATTTGATGCGGGAATCCTAATCGGGTAAATATTGTAAGTAGTGCCTCTGCTACATGTTTTGAATCAATTGATGGCAGGGCTACCGCCTCTCCCCACATAGAACAAGTGTCCACCAGAGTAAGGATGTAACTGTTCCTCCTCTTGGTCCGAGTGAGAGGTCCTACAATATCCACTGCAACCCTCTCAAAAGGTGTTCCCACTATGGGCATTTCCCCTAGAGTTGCAGGAGCAGTCCAGTGCTTTGGAGCTACCCTTTGACATTCTGGGCACGATTTGACATATCTTTTTATATCCTCCGTTATCCCTGGCCAGAAGTAATGACAAGCTATACGCTGTCCTGTGGCGCTGATCCCCATGTGACCACTGAAGGGGATTGCATGTCCGAGTTCCATCACTTTCTCTCTATATGCAATGGGAAGAACCAGCTGGTTGTGACCATTTGTTCCAGTTCCGGCCTTCCTGTATAAGAGTTTGTTCTTCATGAAATATTCCCCCTTGCTCGGAGGTGTGTGGCATTTGGGCAATTTTTTAAAACAGGGCTTGAGTGTCCTATCCTCAGCCTGCGCCTTCCTCCTCTCCTCTGGATGAGCATTTATAGGTTCACCTTCTTCCTCCTTCTTCTGTGACCTGGTCTGCACTGTCGCCATGATCACAGGTTTCTCGGGATTCCCCAAGAAGACGTATCTACACCCCAATATCAGAGGGTAGATTGGTTCATCTATCACTGCTGCTCTGATTTCTCCTTCCACATAGCGAGTTTTCACCGTTATCCTTGCGATGGGAAGTGTCATGAGTGGTATGTCCTTAGTCGCCCCTTGTATTTCCACTGTTTCTGTGGTATACTGACTTGGGTCCACTAGCCTAGACTTCACAACTGAATCATAATCCAAACCTGTATCATAAAGGCACCTTATGGTGACCCCATTACAAATAACATCCTCACAAACTGGGGGGTGATAAGGTTCCTGTTGTCCCTTAGGATTAACCTTTAATCTTTGCGTCCCCGACTTCATTGCAGCAATGTTTGAAGGTTTCCTTCTACAAAATTCGGTGTTATGGTTATCCTTCTTGCACCATTTGCACCATCTTTTTCCTTGGTTCAACGGTTTTCTTTCATTGAACTTTTGGTCATTGAACTGTGAGTTTCTGTCGCGATAGTCATTTCTTGGCCGCTCAAAATTTGTCCTACCCTTATTTCCCTGCTCTCTATTATCAAATTTATTAAATTGCTGTGGAGCTTTAAAATTGTCTATGTGCTTCTTCTTAGCACCACTTACCTCTGCCTGAGCTGCCTGATACCTCTCAGCAACATTTAAAATTTCCCCCAACTTCTCTGCACCTTGTTCCATGAGAAATTTTCTCATGTCTGGAGCCATGGACTCTCTCAATTGCTCAATCATGATCATTTCTTTAAGATCTTGGGTCTTCCCCAGAGCCGTCCATTTCTCCAAATAGGTTTCTAGTCTGGCAGAGAATTGGTGGTATGTCTCCCCAGACAACAGTTTGGCATTTCTAAATTTCTTACGATAAAATTCACCATTCTTCTCGTACCTTAATAACAAAGCCTGCTTTAACATGTCATAATTGTCTTGGTCTTCTCTGTTCATTTTGGCAAATACTTCATAAGAAGCACCCCTCAATCCCTGTGATAGCTTTAAACTCCACCTCTCTCTCTCTAACCCATATGTAGTAGCTAATAACTCAAAACGTCCTAGGTACCCCTCTATGTCATCGTCTTTTTCAACAAATGGTCCAAATGAAACCCCATAGCTGAGTTTGAGGCTCCCAGACTGGGCGTAGCATCTGAGGCAAAAGGGCTGGCACCATTTTCAGGAGCCGGGCCTTGTAAATTCCAGCTCCCTTAGTCCGTAATTCGTGCTCCCCTCTGCAACCTTCTTATCTTCTTGCCTCCCCTTTTCGGGCAGTCCAACCTTTTTTCTATTCTGCCTCCCTTTCGGCCTTTTTATCTTCTGCCTCCCCCCTTCCCTTTGCTGCTGTGTTTTTCTTTCGGGCCCTGCCTCAATCTGCAGCCCTCTTAATTTTTCTTGGTTCAGCCTCAATTTTGTAATCTCTTTTTCTTCAGCTAACCTGTCCAGCTATAATTTAGCCCTCTATCATTTCTTTCAGCCTCTTTTTCTTAATCTCCTATTTTTTCCTTTTCTTTCCCAGCTTACTTTTCGTTAATCTATCTTTTTTCAATATATTTATCACATTCAGATGCAATCGTTACGTATTGAATTAAAATTTGACCCATCCATCCCCATCTCCTTTCGCGCAGTGAGCACAGCAGCTGATCTAAAACTTTGCTAGCTCTGCCATACTTTTTTGGACAAGAATAATAATAATATACAAGATAAATCTCTAACCAGTAAATACACTAAGTACTTCTAATTACTATATGACTATAGTCTAACTAATTCTAACTAACCAGTTAACTAATTAATTATTACTGGCTGTGAAGATTCACCAACTTTTATCTGCAGGGACACTTTTAATTTTAAAGGAAATTTTACAATTTATTTCCCTACTTTTATTTCTCCCACCAGGAGATCCTAATTTTACTGTTGGGCTAATTATCCCTGGACAAGACCCCAATTTATGTAGTGGTGTTGATGGTATTGTATGATGGTGTTATTACTACATGTAACTTGTATGAGGCCAGCTGTGAAGGCTCCTGAGATAAAATGTGGTTGAGAATTATCAGAAGGCCTTTCTTGCTACCACTACGACCTCACACTTAATTTTTTTTTTCTTAATGAATGTGGCTACGTAAAGTGTCTAGGGTAATGATGTGTAATGTGGTGTGTTAGTTATAAATACACCCACAGACATTTAAGAAGACTAATAAGATTAACAAGTGTTAAAATACACTGAACTAACTCACGTGTATAAAGTTTTTGATATAATTATATTACATTTATTTGTTCTGGATCAAGTTTTATTTTGACCAGAACTTGTTTTAAAAGAAGGATTTAAAATTTATGAAAATTATGCATGGAATGTTACATAATAAATACAAAAGTGTACATATTTAAGTACTAGAATAGTTAGTTTTATTCAAATGTTCTGGTAGTCAGCTACTAGGGAGGATATTTATTGTCTGTGCTGTTGGGGTGGTCTCATCACACCTGTCTATATTGACTACACCGTGTCCAGAAACTGGTGGGAATTTTTATGGGGATATTAGTCACTACCAATAGTTGGTGAATGTCCAGCAGACCAGAGGCTCACTCATCTTTTTGTAGCTCTGGTGCTGAAAACTTGCGGTCCCACCTCTCCGTGCTGGCGGGCAATAATGGTGGTCTCTGTCACAAGAACCGCACAGATACACTCGAGTAAAGTCACCCACCGGATAGACTCTGCTTTGTTGTCGATAGAAAACTCACAGCTCTGCAATCAAAGTATGGGCTATGTGTCAAAATCTATTCTATACCCACGTCTGGACACCACACTGACACAACAACCACATCATACAGACAGGTCAGATCTCTCTGACCAAACAGCACAGTTACCATGGTGGGTTTACCTCAGATAGATCCCTCCCCAGACTATAGATTCTGAAAAATATTTATTAGTTGTTGGCCCTAAAAGAAGATAGGTAATCTGTTTCACGTCAATCCGACTTGATTTATTTTGCATAATCCTTGCTGTAGTTTATGTACACTGTTAGTCCCTAGACCCTGACTTGGGCGGGGGGTCTAGAGCAAAATCCCTACTGGTTTGTAAGGCTATATTATGATATGGCAGTATCAAATCACTCGAACATGAAACAATATTCAAAATATATAAAGAAATAATTTCAATCTTACCAGATTAAGAATACATAACACAGAATTGCTAGCAAAACTCAGCTGAGCTGCTGGCTATAGTATGGCGTCCCTAAATTTATTCACTGTCTTTCATATGGGAACACACCACACTTTAAAATCTGTGTCTAACACTGAACAATTATTGAAGAATGACCCCAAATATGCGCTCTGACGCTGAGCGCTAATGATATGATTGTCTGTGGCCAATCACTGCCAAGGTTTATTTTTAATTTCAAATTTCTACACTAAAGTCATTTCAGTCATGCTTCAGTCAAGTATGGATGGTTATCTGTTAGTCTGTCCGTCTCTACTTGTGTTTCTAAAAAAAATGTGCTTGATTTTTGAAGCAACCTTTCTCTCCCCTTAAAATTTTGTCGTAAAAAGTTATATTTAGACACAGCTACCGCTCAAAACCCCCCTCCTCCATAATAAGTAACTTTGAACACCTGTTCCCAAGGTCGTGTTTTTGTGTGCAAATTGTGACACTTTTAGATTCAATATAGTCTAGCGATGATGTGAACTACACTGTCTTTTGTCATTATCTTCAATATTATCTATCCGTTTGTAAAATTAAGATCATATTAGTTCACTGCTCAGAATAGGCCATCCGGCCAGCTAATTTTTATATTCCTAACATTAATATTAAGAAAATTTACTTTTTAAATTTTTGTAATTTTCCTACCATCCGCGTTCTGCCGCTCAATTCAAATCAAAATCTTAGTATCGCAAAAGCGTCCATTTCCGTACCTCGTGTCAATTTGGGGGACGTGAATTTTTTACTTTCCTCCATCCCCCCCAATTGCGTCTCCTTAGCCTTGCTACGCAATCTTTCCAGTCATATTTTTTCCTTTTTGATCCTCCGTTCCCCTCCTGTCTAGCAAGGCAAAATTTATAGAGGATGATGACCCGCGGTCTAGGCGATCATGTACATCAGCAGCTTACGCATTATGTTTTTTTATCCTTAAATGTTATCTTTGGAGTATTTTACCGTTGTATCTCGGTCAATTTTACTACAAGGAGCCGCGATGATTTATGGACAGGTCAAGGGAGCCGCGGATCAAAAAAGTTTGAAAACCTCTGCTCTAAGCCATACAGCACATATGAGAAAACAATTGGGATAAGGGGCGGAAATCACCCAAAAAGAAATACGCCACTGTATATATATAAATTATACATTTATGACTAGTTCCAATGACGATCGTTTCATTCCATAACTGCTTTCTGAGAAATCCACTGATTGAAATATACGCTGTTTTCCTAGCAAGGTAATACCGTCCCAGACCTTCCCATTGTGTATTTATTTCTCTGCTTCTTGTGAGCTCCATGTTCATAATATAATCTCAGACCTAAGGATCTTTTATATTTGGACATGCGCCCTAATATAACCGACTTGGTTGAACGGGACGCGCCTCGCCAAAACGTTGTAAAAAAAAAAAAGCTCGATTTCCCGTTACACAAAATGTTTCCAACCTTTTTTTATTTAAACTAAGTAAATGTCAATAAATTCTGCAGTGTGCATTTTTTTTTTTTTTATTAAGGTAGTGGTTGCAGCTATCGCTTAAATCCCTTTTCTATTGAACATTTTCTATTTAAAGACAGCCTTAACTTGAGACTGCGAAATATACCGTATATATTGTTGCAATAAAGAACTTTGAAATAATTTAGTACCAATTTTTTTTTTTTTTTTTTTTTGGTACAAGTTGGGAGCAAATAAAGTTTGACTCTTGCCTGATATTGTGGTGAAGACAAAAAGTGACTGAGGTAATTTTTTTTTTGAAATGGTTCTTGAAAAAGACATGAGGTTCCATTTTCGACATGCTTACATTAGCAACATTGACTGTGGCTTTTGATTTGTATGACACCCCCGGGTGGTGTGGTGCCGTGCCAGGTATTACTAAATTGAGAGGAGGGATGGGATAGAAGTTAGGAGCCTTCTGTGAGCATGTTGCTAAAGATTTGAGGTATGGAAATCACAAATATTGGCGTTAAGGCGAATCAGTCCCGTGAAGTTCAAGGTCGATAAGGAGGGCCAAACAAAGGAATTGTACTGTAGCTACCCCCGTGCTTGTCGTGAGAGACAACTGATAAGAGGTACAGTCTACTCAGAGCGTCCGATTGGCATGGTGGTTAGAGCATTAGCCTCTCGCAGTAATGATAATGGGTTCAAAACACGGGGCGTCACGCTCTTGTCTACCCACCTGTAAGTGGTTACCTGGCTCTGCTCTTGAGTTGGGAAAGGCAAAGGCAGCAAGGAAGGGAACAGGTCACCCCCCACCTCTCGAAGCTGCACCTAGTATAGTAAAGTCTCTAACACTTCACTCCCCTAAGGCAGTATATGTTATACCTATATTTGAGTACTACTTTTATCATCAGCCCGTTCTGTATAAACTGTTCGTGTGTCTCTGTCTGTTTGCTCTGACCAGTTCATCGTGACGCAGCGGCCCACGCCAGTTAAATTTTGAGAGTTACCGATAGGAACCCCTATATTAGTATTATTGATTATTATGTTCCCCGTTTCCTTGTTCACCCATAACATTGTTCCATATTGGTCTTGTGATCAGATTACTTACACAGTGTCTCTTTCTAGAGTTCATCAGAAAATGATCTACGTACATGTTCCATAGCTTTTTTCTTTTTTTTTTTTTTTTGTAGATCTCCTAGAACATTTATTCCTAGTTTTGTTCTATAAAGGTAGTCCCATAGTAGATACTACCATAGGGGAGTGAAGTGTTAGAGACTTCACCATACTAGGTCCAGCATCGAGAAGGGGACAACCAGTTCCCTTCCTCAATGCCTTTTCCTTCCCTAACTCAAAGGCAGGTACTCATTTACAGCTGGGTAGATTGGAGCGTGTCGGTACCGTGATCCGAACTCGGTACATTTGCCGCAAGAGACCAGCGCTCTAACCACGCTCTAACCACGCTGTCAAACGGACGCACTATATCCTATACATTCTCTTATTTCGCAAAAATATTTTTTTTTCTATACATTCGTTGCCATGGAGTTTTTTTTCTCCTTGACGAAATTCCAGGGGCGGACTGACAGTGATCGGGTCCCCAGGGCCCAAGAGTCATTAGCCCCTTATTATCGATTCTGCATTTCGAAGTTAGAGTAGCGAGAACCCATCTACTGCTGTGGTCCCTGGGGCAGTGCTTGAAATACCCAACATGCAGTCCGCCCCTGTCGAATCCGTTATTTATTTATTTATTTATATATCTTTTGACTCATCTATGTAAGTCCCAAAGTTTCATTTAATATTCCAGTTCGTAGTAACTTAAGCACACACGTCTACTACAGCTTGGCGGTCCTGGTTCGATCCCCAACTGAGGTGGGATTTTTTTAGACCGCAAACGGCTCCGGGGTCGACCCAGCCTCATGAATTGGGTAACGGATTAACTCTGGGAAGGTTAAGGCGGCCGCCGTAATGCTGACCACATCACCCCTAGTGTGCCGATGGTCAAGAAGATATGGGCCTAACACCATATTCCCAATATGCCTCAATGGGCGTGTAACGGGATCCTTTACCTTACCTACTATAGTGCTCGTAGGTCTTAGAAACAGATTGAGGTTTGTTTTTTTTTTGCAAGTAGTAATTTAGAACAGAGGTTGTAAACCTCTTTTTTTTGCTCACGGCCCCTTTCTGAGCCTGAGTTACCTCTGTGGCCCCCTACCCTCATAGTACTATTAACCGGAAAAAGGTACTTTACCATCTTACTGTGGTTCCCCCCCCCCCCCCCCCCCCCCCCCCAATATGACATGGCCCTGAGGGGCCATACGGCGTACGTTGAGAACGACTGATATAGAACATTCATCATCATGTGACGTATTCTCTACAGAACGTCGTCTCCATTACAGCTGCTCTGAATGCATCACGATTCTGGGCAAGTCGACCTGCATCAACCAAAGACAAGTTCAGACTCTCTGTGATGTCCTGGGTCCACCGTCGTGTAGGTCGACTCCTTCCACTTTTTCCAGGGACCATGCCTTCCATCACTAATTTTTCCAGACTATTATGTCTTTTTATATGACGTCCAGGGTATTCTGAACATCCTTCTGGATTTAGAACATTGTCCCGTGTAATTCCCGGTGGTCTCTGAAAAGACAGAAGAGTAGGGGCTTCTGCACTGTCAGGTATCTCGTACAAGGCGACTGTGGCGTATGCCTTTTGCACGCCACATGTGAGTTGTAATGAAAAACAAATGAAGTGCTCACAAGTGTTATCACCTTTTTGTGGTCTGTAGTGGTTTTGATGGTACTGTATGGTTGTTGTGTTACCTAGTGTAATGTATGAGGTCAGCTGTGAAGGCTCCTGAGATAAATGTTTATGTGAATTACAGAAGGCCCTTCTTACTACCACTTATGACCTCAAACATATCTCTTTTACTATTATGAATGTAGCTACGTTAAAAGTCTAGGGTACTGAAATGTAATGTGTTGTAGTAGAATATACAAACACACACAGATAATTACTAAGTCTAATAATATTAATAAAATTTATAACACACTGAACTAACTCAGACTGTTTTAGTTTTGAATTTAACAATTTTCTTTAAATTTATTTGTTCTGAACCAATGTTTTATTTTGGCCAGAACATATAAAAGGTTATGGAGTTATAAATGGAATGCATAAATATATGGCATAATAAAATGGAATTTGTGTACATAGGTAGTTTATAAGACTGGTTAATATTAATTATATTTATAATGTCTCTGGGAGAACTATTACTGGATGTGCTGTTGGGGTGGTGTCATCACACCCACTCTGTGACTAGAACTAGCTTTGTCCATTGTCTTATAGACTTTAGAAAATGTTCTATTTCCCAAAATTCAGTATATTGTGATGGGGAAATATTTATAAATAGTTAAGAGTTCTGGTGAATCCTCAGCAGGCCACTAATTCACTCATCTTGTCTGTGAAGGTCTGATGCTGGATTCCGGTGGCCCACTCCTCTCGGTAGCTAGAATACAATGCTAGACTGCACCGACACCACTGTAGGCGGCACACACATCTGCTTGTATAATCTTGATTACTTATGTGGCACTACCCTAGTGCCACAACAGAAACTCACAATTCTGAAACAAAATTTGTGCTGTGTGTCAGTACTCTATTTACTGCACCACTCTTACACACAGCACAACACATCAACATTACACAGAATGGGTCAGATCTCTCTGACCACACAGCACATCTTACCCAGTTGTTTTCATATAGTATCAGTTCCCCAAGACTGCATTGCATCTGAGATATGTTCAATAGTTTCCTTTTATTCAATAAGATAGGTGATATGTTCCCACTGATCTCAACAATAGATCCGCCTTCCATAGTCTTAGTTAGGCGTCCATATATTTTGTTTGTCTCTAGACCCTGAACTTGGGCTGGGAACCTAGAGCGAGCACTTACTTGTCGTAATCATTTTATATGATATGGCAGTATCAATCACTCGAAATATTAAAATATACAAAATAAATGCTTTCATTCTTACCAGAATTCAGAATTGAGAACACAGTTAATTGCTAGCAAAACTCAGCTGAGCTGCTGGCTATATGATGGCGTCCCACTAAAACGTATGTAATATCTTCTGGGAAAAAACACCACAGGCAATAACCGACTGTGTCCCTGGACAGAATTGTATCAAATGGCAAAAATGCGCATCTCTGTCCCGCTAATATGATTACATTTGCCCAATCACAGACTCCCCCCTAACTTTTCAAATCTACAACCAAAAGTCAAATTTCAGTCAGATCTCAGTCAAGTATGTATTATTGTCTGTTGGTCCGTCTGTCTCTACTTGTTTTTTCATAAAAAACACGCTTGGTTCTTGGACCAACTTCATGCAATACCCTGCACAAATCTGCCTCCTAAGTTATTTTTAGCCACAATTCTCCACCTTCCCCCTCTCTTTCATTACAGCTTGATTTTTGCATTTGCGTGTCTCAAGGACGAAAATTTGAAACTTTAGTGAAAGTATGGACAGTACAGTCGCTAGTCTGATATGAACAATACAGTCTTTTGTCAATATCTTCCTTGTTATCTATCCGTCTGTATAATTTAAAGTATATTAGTTCTCTGCTTAAGATGGGCTATCAAACTAGCTAGGTTTTATATTCATAACTCTATTATTAAGAAAAAACATATTTTTTCTCAAGTTTAGTTTTTTTGAAATTTGTTCGCGAACCTTCTCCCCGGCGTTTGGCGCTGAATTCAAATAAAACAACCAAGTATCGTAAAACGTCCAAGAAATGACTGTTTCGAATAAGAGCTACTGACTTTTTTTGTCCATTTCCTTACATTGTGTCAACTAGTGACGTGAATTTTTTTTTTCTTTTACTACCAATTGCGTCTTTTAGCCTTGCTAGATTCAAACACGTGTTCAGTCATATTTTTCCTTTTTTGATCTCCGTTTCCCTCCCGTCTACAAAGGGTAAACCGTTTCGTCTGCACGTCTAACTAGTTAGTTTGACTGGCGGTAGGAAATGCGGGCATGGGCGAGCATGTCTCCTAGTATCTTACGCATTATTTTTATCCCTACATTTTATCCTTATATTTGGAGATATTTTAACGTTGTATCACGGTAAATTCATCACATGGTCGCTATGCGTAAGTCGCATATGACGTTGCTTTGTTTGGCTTAGCGACATAATCATTGTTTATGTTCGAACTGTGTGTATCAGATGTGTCTACTGCCAGTAGCGCAGTTTGGGATAGTGTCCTTGTATGGAAATAATATGTGGTCAAGGAATAGAATATAACCATTGTGTTCACTGAGGATATCATAGGATGCTGGATTCATGAAATGCATCAGTGTAATTGATAATAAATGTCTAAGTGCACGCCAGCGAGTTTTGGTCACAGTCCATATTGTTGGTACGATTTAACGCCATTTTCTATGTTGATTATTTGAAAGCTTCATTTGCTCGGAAACCTAGGCAGCAGGCCATACATATTATGATACATATATATTTTGACCTTGCCACATATTTTTTAATGCTGACAACCTCATCATGAAAATCAAATTGCCACAGATGCCACCACTGCCGGAGTGTATGACTGCTTTGTGCGGGCTTTCTACGGGTCCAGCTGCAGAAGTGGCTTCATCCTTCAGAAGAAGCACAAAGGGAAATAATGCTAATAATGATGAACTTAGAAAATTTGCATATGTCATTTTGGAATGGCTGCTGTGAATCACGTGTTTGGTTTGCAAAGCCAACTCACTGATTTCACCAGTTTGGCTGTGCCGTTGTTGTTGTTTAACTATGGCTCCTGAGCGTCTCGCTCTTTTCATGCCAATAGCAAGTTGAAGACTCCTTGGTATTATCTACACTGTAGATCTAAGATTTTCCTGTGGCTTTTCTGCCATTTTGAAACGGGCTGAGTTGAAGTCATGAGCTCCAGTTTCTCCAGCGCTTGGCTTGCATTTAATGGATCGTCACATCAGGTCTCATGCTAGGAGTTAGAAGCGCGTGGCATACTGTGTATTCCCCGCCATCCAAGGGGACTCTCAAGCTATGCCAAGCTAAAATACTGTGCTCTGCTTCTGGGCTCTCCCAAGGAATTGTCACGTCCTACACAGAGCCAGTTCTCAGCTCTACCTTGGCCTATCGGTGAGTCGATAGTGAGATCCTCCTGCATGCAGTCAACCAGGTCAGAGCCAAAGAATCACGTCTTGGGCTCAAGTGACTTCTCTAAGCTTAGTGTGCAATGCTGAATTCGCAACAGGTTTCACCACAGGAGAAATGACTGGAAGTGTGTGGATGATTTCAAGAGTCAATGAGGGTGTAATTAGTAGACGGAGTTTCACTTCCACATATGTATATTGTAGCATTGTGCTTAGCTGATGGTCTAATAAGGATGACTTCAGATATGCCTATGTGCATATTGGCTGTGCCGTATATTATATTAACGGGTTTGGTTATAACTGAAGTATTTTCTCTCTAACATTGTCGTTTAAAGTTTTGGTTGGTGTTTTGGTACCGTGCGTCTTAACATCTTAAAGTACCGCAAAAAGAAATCACACGCTTATGCCTCTCCTTGGTATATTTTACTTTATTACTCCTATTTAATAACTTAATAACAATGGATGGTAGATGCATCTTAGAAGTGAAGAGCAGAATAGCTCAGACAAAGAAGAGTATTTTATGCAACAATTCTTTGTCATTGAAAGTAAGAAAGAGAGTTCTTCATTGTTTAGTTATATAGAACCAATCTTGACATATGGGAGTGAGTCATAGATAATTAGTAAACAAGTGGGGAAGGCACTAGAGGCCACAGAGATGTGGTTTTACAGAAGAATGTTAAAAATACCATGGACAGCCAAAAGAGTAATGAGGATATCCTGAAAGAGGCCAATGTGCAAAGGAAACTTATTTCACAAGTTAGAAAGAAGCAATCCACTTTTTTGGGGGCATGTTATGAGAAGAGGAAAGTTGGAATATATCGTAACAACAGGTAAGACTGAAGGAAACAGAGATAGGGGAAGACAAAGAGAGCAAATACTGAACAGTTTGACATCGTGGCATGGAAAGAAGTCAACAGCAGAATTGATAAATTATACTGGAGATAGGAAGTTGTGGAGAGACATGATCTCCTACACCACTAGGCACGGTACTTGAAGAAGAAGACTCCTATTTATTTCAACCTTATCGTTTTGGCCTTACTTCAAGAAATGTGGGCATGCCGTATCGACGTTTATCGTCAGCTTATCTTGTGTTCGGTTCCAACCTGTCTCCCTACACTGGGATTATCAGATGTTATCCATATTATATTCCTATCATCATCACCACGTGTAAACATTTAGCACAGTTTATTTATTTCTCTCACATGCAGGAATTGACCAGGTTCTTGAAAGTGGGTCAGGGCTGCTACATCTGGCCATACTCGCTCACAACATAGAGTCGGCGCAGTATTTGATGGCAGCCAAAATCTCGCCCAAAATTCGAGATATTAAAGGTGAGATTAGCACTGATTCATGGTGTGGTTTTGTTGTTGATTTAAAAAAAAAAACGTTTCTGTCACGTCCATCGTACCTGTAAAATTGACATCTTTAATTGTTGGTGAAGGCATAACGTAGGCTAAATAAATACATTATGCTACACAACAGTACCCATACATTTCCCAGTGATTTGTCTTGTTTCATTTCCGACAGTCACCCGTGTGTTACCGGGGCCCGAAAGGGGAGCAAAGAATAGTAACACTGCACCCTACCACGCATGTCGTAAAAAGCGACTAAGGAGGGTATAGGCATGGGGCTGTTTACCCCATCCCGTAAAAACTTCGCACAGTGGGCTGATCACCTGCTTGCCAACCAATCTGATTACGGAAACAATGATAGATTGTTTGGTCTGTTTTTGTTCCACAAAGACGCCACTAGGCGTGGTGGAAGCAGCGATAGATTGATCAATTTGTTGTTGCCCTAAGACGCCACTAGGCGTACTGGCCACATACTGCTTTGCCGGTTGATGGCTAAGGATGGAAGAAGAGAAGAAGAAGAAGAAGAATTTCCGACAGTAGTAGGGGCTGTCACCAGTTGCAGAAAGGGGAAGAGGGAGAGAAGGGGAGGCAGAAGGCGGATGTAGACCTAGAGGCACACAGAAACGAACTGCAAAAAGAAAAGTAGCTCACCTCTTGTTCCACTGGCTCTTGTCTGGTTTTTGCCATCAGTCCACATTGGTGATATTGTCATCAGTCCACATTGGTGATATTGTCATCAGTCCACATTGGTGATATTGCCATCAGTCCACATTGGTGATATTGTCATCAGTCCACATTGGTGATATTGCCATCAGTCCACATTGGTGATATTGTCATCAGTCCACATTGGTGATATTGTCATCAGTCCACATTGGTGATATTGTCATCAGTCCACATTGGTGATATTGTCATCAGTCCACATTGGTGATATTGCCATCAGTCCACATTGGTGATATTGCCATCAGTCCACATTGGTGATATTGTCATCAGTCCACATTGGTGATATTGTCATCAGTCCACATTGGTGATATTGTCATCAGTCCACATTGGTGATATTGCCATCAGTCCACATTGGTGATATTGTCATCAGTCCACATTGGTGATATTGTCATCAGTCTACATTGGGGATGTTGTCAGCAGTCCACATTGGTGATATTGCCATCAGTCCACATCGGTGATATTGTCATCAGTCCACATTGGTGATATTGTCATCAGTCCACATTGGTGATATTGTCATCAGTCCACATTGATGATATTGCCATCAGTCCACATTGGTGATATTGTCATCAGTCCACATTGGTGATATTGCCATCAGTCCACATTGGTGATATTGTCATCAGTCCACATTGGTGATATTGTCATCAGTCCACATTGGTGATATTGTCATCATCATCTCAACCCATAACCCGTCATGGGTCGTAGGGGTGCCATGATGGAAGCATCAGCAGACAGGGTCCTCCACTGCTCTCTATATTGTCATACCATTTCAAACTTCTGTTCTGCGCAAGCACCTGTTTTTTTAACGCCTTTATCTTATTGGTTGTTGTTTTTGTGTTTTCTTCATGTTTCAGGTGTAGCTATTTGGTTGTTATTTTTAGTTGCTCTCCATGTTTCAGCGGTAGCTTTTTTGTTGTTCTCCATGTTTCACTGGTAGCTTTTTTATTGTCCTCCATGTTTCACTGGTAGCTTTTTTGTTGTTCTCCATGTTTCAGAGGTGGCTTTCTTTGTTGTTCTCCATGTTTCACTGGTAGCTTTTTGGTTGTCCTCCATGTTTCAGTGGTGGCTTTTTTTGTTGTTTTCCATGTTTCACTGGTAGCTTTTTTGTTGTTCTCCATGTTTCAGAGGTAGCTGTTTTGTTGTTCTCCATGTTTCAGAGGTAGCTTTTTGGTTGTCCTCCACGTTTCAGAGGTGGCTTTTTTTGTTGTTCTCCATGTTTCACTGGTAGCTTTTTTGTTGTTCTCCATGTTTCAGAGGTAGCTTTTTGGTTGTCCTCCACGTTTCAGAGGTGGCTTTTTTTGTTGTTCTCCATGTTTCACTGGTAGCTTTTTTGTTGTTCTCCATGTTTCAGAGGTAGCTGTTTTGTTGTTCTCCATGTCAGAGGTAGCTTTTTGGTTGTCGTGTTTTGTTGTTGTCCATGTTTCAGAGGTAGCTTTTTGGTTGTCGTGTTTTGTTGTAGTCCATGTTTCAGAGTTACAGAGTTAGCTTTTTTGCTGCTGTTTGTTGTTGTTCTCCATGTTTCGGGGGGGGGGGGGGGGGGCCGCTTTGTGAATATCGTCGGTTTAATTTCCACAAGAACAAAACACGACAAATGTTTCCATACGACACCATCTTCAGCCACGCCAGGAATGAAAGAATAACTAGACTCCACTACCACCCTCAGAAACAGAAATTAATAAATCATAACTGGAGCTAACGAGAAACATGATGCTGGACACTGGCTTTATTTCACTGGACCCGTGAGTTGGACACTTGAGTGCTACTCTTTATCTGTTTGGACTGAGTGTAGGGGAGAAGATGATACCATATTTTGATATCGGATGTGAATAGTGGTTTGGTTTGGTTTTAAGGACAATCTTCATTGCACACGGACAACTCCATCAGTGCTCCGATCTCCTCCCTTAGATCACACAAGAAGGATCTCAGTGCAGTGCACGAACTCCGTAGCACCGGCGAGAATCCCAGTGTATGTATATAAGAATCACACTATGGTGGGTAGGTTTCTAATTATTTTTTTTTAATTTTTGCCAGGGCTTGTTGGCCTACTCTTTACGATTTCAAGCAGCCGATGGGTTTTTAACGTGCGCTAATTACACACCGGGACCTCCTAATTTTTCGTCCTTATTTGAGAAGGCTAGGTATCCGATCTCACTACCCAGGAGATCAGGGAAATGGGGGGGAGATTGACATCATTAGGACCACTAGTTCCATAAATTATTTTCCCTGTACTGGATAATCGAACCCCAGTACCTTTTGAATTCGAGGCGGACGCCATACCTTTTAGCTACTGCGACCCCTTTGATATCGGAAATCAGAATTAGTGTCTTGAATTAACTACACTATATATCCTAATTATAACCCATCAAGGTTTGAACGGGATATTTATTCTTTAAAAAAAACAATCTTTGGACACCCTCATCCACCCCCTTTCCTTTTTCCCAACAGCATTTGATACGGTTACCCCGGCCTTCAAATAACCCTCAATTGCCTTGTCCCCTCGTGTGCTTAGATAAACGCCAGACTGTCAATATTAAATTCCGATCTATAACGGCAATATGTTTATGTATGATCTTGTTTACTTGTCGGTTTGTTTTGGAACGCATAAAGTGTACAATTAAATCACGTGTGAGACATGTACGTGTACACCGTGTACTCAATGTGTTCGTAATATTATAGCCCCCTTCCAAATCAATGTATTTTGTTATCGTTCAGTTTGTCAAGTGTTCACATACCTCTTCTGACAGCACGTCAGGGATTTCGACCATCATCGGCCAGCATTTGACGTCTGATGATGTCACTGTTTCTATTAAAAGCTTGTTGAAGACGTGTTGGCTTCGGTTAGAATTCCTTAATTAAGAACGTGCTTCGAGACAATACCGTTCTATTTGGTGGATTTATTAATAGCTAGTGAAGGGGCGAAACTGTGATAATTTATTATATCCATATTTCTTACTTCCCTTAGAGTTTTATCGCCAAATAATAAGCACGCATCAGTAAGAATTTAACTCATTTGGCAAGGTAGGAGTTATTTTGTGTGTTAATTTTTAAGTGTTATGGAATAATAGAAATTAAATTCGCAACGTAGCATTAACACTTCCTGAGCTCAAACCAAGCACTGGAACAACAGAAATGAAGATAAATTGATGATACAGACTTACATGGCTACAGTTATAAGTTTTTAAAAAAATGTTATTTACCTCGTTTTAGCGAGGCATGTTCTGTTCAGCCTAGACACAAGGTCTGTTGGTTATATTATGTCCAAATTTAAAGAATTGTTGGTCTGTGTGAGTCAAATCTGATATAAAACTTTATAATGAAGCATTAGAAACCATTGAGCAATAAAAGTTTATTACATTTCCATTTTTGATTATGTAATAAGATTTTGTTACACAATATCATTTTCAATTAGAATATTTTTCTTTACCATTTTGTTACATGTAATGTCATTTTCCACTAGGATATTTCACATTACCCAACCTCGCGTTGGCCGAGACATTGTCTTGGGATAGCGTTCCTATGGTCAGTAATGACCAAAAGGGATACTCATGTCACTTTAACATTTTGTTATACGTAATGTCATTTTTCATTAAGATAATTCCCTTTAACATTTTGTTATACGTAATGTCATTTTTCATTAGGATAATTCCCTTTAACATTTTGTTATACGTAATGTCATTTTTCATTAGGATAATTCCCTTTAACATTTTGTTATACGTAATGTCATTTTTCATTAGGATAATTCCCTTTAACATTTTGTTATACGTAATGTCATTTTTCATTAGGATAATTCCCTTTAACATTTTGTTATACGTAGTGTCATTTTTCATTAGGATAATTCCCTTTAACATTTTGTTACATGAAATTCATCTTTTACTAGGATGTGCTTAACAGTTTGATTTCTTGATTTTGATACTATCTGATTGTGACAGATGTATATTTTTTGTTTAATAATGATGGAGGTTTTTTGTTTTTAAGTTATTAGTAGCACATGTATAGCTAGAAATTATCAACCACTCTCCAATTGTGTAAGTCAAGCATAAGTTAACAGATGATAGGTATTCATTAAACTGGAAGCTGATAGATGTTATTTTAAATTAAAGGTTAATAAATTATAATTAAAAAAATAGAAGGTAATAAATGTTAATTTAATTAGAAATTCATAGATGTTTGTTAAATGAATGTGATAAAGTATAAAATTAGGGCATATTTGAAACAACACACTGCATAACAAGGCAAGCATCTTGAAGGAACATTTATCCATGACGAAATAGAAAAAAAATTAATTTAGAAAATTATTTTTTTTAAACACCAAGACAGCGTTTTGTATAAGTTTTATTAACCAATCAAAGTAGATACAACAAATTGATGGAAATAAGGACTAGTTAAATAGTTGTGCAAAGAATACATTATATGGTGTTCGATTGTATGTCAGGAGGTGTAATCAATGGACAGATGTAAACTGACATTAATCTAATATTCCCAGGCTTGACTGCTGACCAGGTCTGCTTCAACCCTTCCATCAGAAAACAGATGGCTCCACGGTACCTCTTAAACAGAGATGTGTCCAAAGACAGGATTTTGCTAAAACCAAGCCTCCAGGATAAGGACGCTATTTTCAAACTGGCATCAAATCCCAGACATTTTGTGGTTAGTGGTCTTATCATTGGTTCTACATTAGTGATCTTATCATTAGTTCTACATTAGGGATCTTATCATTAGTTCTACATTAGTGGTCTTATCGTTGGTTCTACATTAGTTATCTTACCATCAGTCAACATTAGTGATCTTATCATTAGTTCTACATTAGTGATCTTATCATTAGTGGTCTTATCATTAGTTCTACATTAGTGATCTTATCATTAGTTCTACATTAGTGATCTTATTATTAGTTCTACATTAGTGATCTTATCATTAGTTATCTTATCATTAGTTCTACATTAGTGATCTTATCATCAGTCAACATTAGTGATCTTATCATTAGTTCTACATTAGTGGTCTTATCATTGGTTCTACATTAGTGATCTTACCATTAGTTCTACATTACTGATCTTATCATTAGTTCTACATTAGTGGTCTTATCGTTGGTTCTACATTAGTTATCTTATCATCAGTCAACATTAGTGATCGTAGCATTAGTTCTACATTAGTGATCTTATCATTAGTTCTACATTAGTGGTCTTATCATTGGTTCTACATTAGTGATATTATCATTAGTTCTACGTTAGTGATCTTATCATTAGTTCTACATTAGTGATCTTATCATTAGTTCTACATTAGTGATCTTATCATCAGTTCTACATTAATGATCTTATTATTAGTTCTGCAGTAGTGATCTTATCATTAGTTCTACATTATTGATCTTATCATTAGTTCTACATTAGTTATCTTATCATTGGTTCTACATTAGTGATCTTATTATTAGTTCTACATTAGTGATCTTATTATTAGTTCTACGTTAGTTATCTTATCATTGGTTCTACATTAGTGATCTTATCATTGGTTCTACATTAGTGATCTTATTATTAGTTCTACATTAGTGATCTTATCATTAGTTCTACATTAGTGGTCTTATCATTGGTTCTACATTAGTTATCTTATCAGTAAACATTAGTGATCTTATCATTAGTTCTACATTAGTGATCTTATCATTAGTTCTACATTAAGGGTCTTATCATTGGTTCTACAATGGTGATATTATCATTAGTTCTACATTAGTGATCTTATCATTAGTTCTACATTAGTGATCTTATCATTAGTTCTACATTAGTTATCTTATCATTGGTTCTACATTAGTGATCTTATTATTAGTTCTACATTAGTGATCTTATCATTAGTTCTACATTAGTGATCTTATCATTAGTTCTACATTAGTGGTCTTATCATTGGTTCTACATTAGTTATCTTATCAGTCAACATTAGTGATCTTATCATTAGTTCTACATTAGTGATCTTATCATTAGTTCTACATTAAGGGTCTTATCATTGGTTCTACAATGGTGATATTATCATTAGTTCTACATTAGTGATCTTATCATTAGTTCTACATTAGTGATCTTATCATTAGTTCTACATTAGTGATCTTATCATCAGTTCTGCTTTAGTGATCTCATCATCAGTTCTTCATTAGTGATCTTATCATCAATTCTACACTAGTGATCTTATCATCAGTTCTACATTGGTGATCTTATCATCAGTACTACAGTCATGATCTTATCATCAGTTCTACATTAGTAATCTTATCATCAGTTCTACATTAGTGATCTGATCATCAGTTCTACATTAGTGATCTGATCATCAGTTCTACATTAGTGATCTGATCATCAGTTCTACATTAGGGATCTTATCATTAGTTCTACATTAGTGGTCTTATCGTTGGTTCTACATTAGTTATCTTACCATCAGTCAACATTAGTGATCTTATCATTAGTTCTACATTAGTGATCTTATCATTAGTGGTCTTATCATTAGTTATCTTATCATTAGTTCTACATTAGTGATCTTATCATCAGTCAACATTAGTGATCTTATCATTAGTTCTACATTAGTGGTCTTATCAGAACGCCACCTACAGCCAGGAAGCCGAACGTTACGATGTTATGTTTCCTCCACTACCTATAAGACAGCCCCTCACAAACACATTATATGACAGTTCAAGAAGCAGTGCCACAATGTCACAGACCCAAAAATCTCCTACAAGTGTTGTAACCACTGCAGACGAAATCTACAGTCGTCTCAGACACAATGGCTAATTAAGGATGGTCTACGGCTGGGCCACCTGAACATTTACCATTTATTAGGCAAACTTCCTGAGCTTACACAAATTCTAAATAAAAATTTTCATGTTTTTGGACTTTCCGAAAGTCGCTTAAACGACAAAATATCAGATGGTGAAATTGCCCTAAATAGTTTTAAAACAGTTCGGCGAGACTCAAGTAGAAAGCTAGAAACAGGTATTGTAGTATATATTTCCACTTCTATTAGTTATCGCCGCAGAAGCGATTTAGAGACAGCAGAGACCGAGTGCATATGGTTAGAAATAAAACTACCGACTCAGGGACAATTTCTAGTCGGGTATCTTTATAGAAATCCCAGTGCAGGAGCCATCTGGTATGAAGATTTCACCACTATGATGGATAAAGTATTTACCACTGCCAAAGAAATTATTCTTCTAGGCGATTTCAACATCGACATGCGCAACATAAACCAAACATGGGAAAACATCATCCTATCTTACAACCTAAAACAAATAGTCAACCAGCCTACCAGGGTAACAAATGCATCATCCACAATAATTGACCACATCTACGTCACCTGTGCAGACAATATTATAGAATGCTCTGTTCCTACTGTCGCGATGAGTGACCACTACCCTATATGTTGCACGTGGTCAAAGAATAAATATAAAGCTCCAAGAAATAAACATATCAGTATTAAATTTAGAAGTTTTAAACATTTCAACCGTGAACTATTTTTACATGATTTGCGAACTGCACCTCTTGCCAGTGTTTACCAGCTTTCTGATCCCGATGACGCCATTGCCCATTGGACACGTATCTTTCTTTGTGTGTTTGATAACCACGCACCAACTAAAGAAGTTCGTGTGAAACGACAGGTCAAATCTCCTTGGATCACACAAGCAGTGCTAGACGCCATGAGGCAGAGAGATCAAGCTCACAAAAACAAGGACTTTAACATATACAGAGAACAGAGGAACAACGTGCAATATTTAATTCGTAGAGAAAAAAAGAATTACTTTAAAAATTTGGTTCAGAACAAAACAAACAGTAAAGATATATGGAAAGCAATCAATACCTTAGCGAACAAGCGAAATCTGTCAGTCTCGTCAACCCCTAATACTTCATTTACTCCCACAGACTTCAGCAATTACCTTCAGGCAGAAATAAACAGTCTTAAATCTACAATACCAAATTCACCTTGTGACTTAGGCAGGCTGTCAGTATTTTGTGAGAACAAATGTACCAACACAATCCCATCCAACATTCCGTTTATGACAGTTAATGAAGTGTATAACTATCTTCTAGGACTTAAAGATAATAACTCATCAGGACTTGACGGAGTCAGTAATCGAATACTGCGTTATGCGGCTCCAGCTATTAGTGATTCGCTTACATACATATACAATCAATGTATCGCACGGAGCTACTTTCCGTGGCACTTTAAAGTCGCTAAGGTATATCCTCTCTTAAAACCTGGCTCTTCCGACAATAATAACCTTGGTAACTATAGGCCAATCTCCTTAATATCATCGCTATCCAAACCACTAGAAAAACACATACATAAAATAACACTACAACACCTAGTTAACAACGGCTTGCTAATTGATAGTCAGTCGGGGTTTAGACCTAAACATTCATGTCACACAGCTCTAACTAAGATGATTGACAACTGGCACTTAAAATATTAATAACGATAACATATGTGGGGCAGTTTTTGTAGACTTTAAAAAAGCATTTGATATGATAGATCACGCTATTTTAATTAGAAAACTAGAAACATCAAAAGTAAACCTTCAACTAGTGACGATAATTAAATCATTCCTGTCAGACAGAAAACATGTAGTTTCTTACAATAACTCTTGCTCATACCCAACCATAATAAATACCGGCGTTCCTCAGGGCTCTATTCTTGGGCCTCTACTTTTTGCCATATACATTAATGACCTTCCATTACACGTCGAACACGCATCCTGTGACCTATTTGCTGATGACTGTACTATCTACACGAGTGATACAAGTTGCAACACACTCGAACTATCGTTACAAAAAGATACAGACAATCTGATTAAGTGGAGCATCGGAAATCGCATGCTAATTAATATAATTAAAACAAAGTGCATGTTAATATCAACTAGACAAAAATTACAAAATTCTGAGAAAACAACACTTCAGATCTATATTGGTACCTCACCAATTGAAAACGTTAATGAACATAAAACTCTAGGAATAGTCGTTGACCAGCATCTTAATTGGAACTCACATGTTCATGCACTGACTAAGCAAACGGCACAGAAAGTTTACCAGTTAGCTAAAATCAAACATTTCCTAGATGAAGATGCACGAAAATTGTTCTATGTATCTCACATACAAACAAACCTTGACTATTGCTCCACAATCTGGGATGGTTGTTCTATGTCCAACACAAAAAAAGACTCCATTCACTACAAAAGCGTGCAGTGCGTCTAGTTTCTGACAACTGCCAAAAACACAGTGTGTAGATCTATATAAATATCTCAAAATACTGCCTCTAAGAAAGCGCTTTCTGTTCAACAAAGCTAAATTTGTTCACAAAATCCTGTCACAGAATGCTCCAACATATCTGTGGCCAATGTTCAAATACAGTGAAAGACGCAGTCAACGCCTTAACAAAATACAAGTGCCCAAGCCTAGGCTTGACTTATTCAAGAAAAGCTTAGCTTACTCTGCTGCTCATCTTTGGAACTATCTTCCACATTATCTAAAACATAACAACCTCAGTCCCTATTCATACAATCGTAAACTTTTCGAATACTTTATGAGTTCTGATTATCTGCCCCCCTAATATGATTATTTTTTCCGAACAAATGGTATAATATCGAGTGTAGGTTTAATGATGATGTTAGTGCTTTTCAACATATTTTGTTTCATGGTAATACTTAGTTTGTACTTTTCAACATATTTTATTTCATGTTTATAATTAGATACTGTGAATGTGAGTATGCTATAGTGTTCTTATCATCAGTTCTACATTAGTAATCTTATCATCAGTTCTACATTAGTGATCTGATCATCAGTTCTACATTAGTGATCTGATCATCAGTTCTACATTAGTGATCTTATCATTAATTTTACAATAATGATCTTGTTATACCACTTCAATCCTTCTATTATATGGAAGCATTTAAGTATTGAATGTAATTGTTCTGATATGCAGATTGTTATCTTTGTCTTTGGTTATTCTCTTTCATACTGATTGTTTTATTGTTTATGTGGTTGTTATTATTTTTTACGTTCTTCTATAGCAGGTTGTTTTATGGTGTGAGTGATGAGAATTATCTTTTTTAATTCTATTGATGATGCATTTATGATAATAGTGGTGGTGGTGATGATGATGATGGTGGTGGTGGCGGCGGCGGTGGCGGCGATGACAACGATGATGAGTAATGAGAAGTCCTGATCATTATCACCATCAACACCTTTTAACTCCTCATTGAGCAGACGTCTTCAACAAAAAACACACCGAGCCCTTTCAAGGTCTTCTTTATACCTTTCATATCTATCTACAGTTCTTTTTCCTGTGTTTTTTTATCATTTCCCTTTATTTCTTTTATGTGGCGGTTTCTGAGAAAAGAACTACCTTGGAATGCTGCCTAGTGGTTTTCTGAATGCTTATTCTAACACCAGCATTTCTTCTCACCTCTGTTCCACTGATGTTTGTGTTATTTTCATCAGTTAAACGTTAGTGATCTTGTCATAGTACTTCAATCATCGCCTTGGTAGAGAGTGCAGAACTTGGGCCAATGGGAGAGCAGAACTGGAAATTGATCAGCTTATAAATGTTTATGCTGGGAATGATGATGCCATTGTGCACACTGATGGGTTTGTAATCGGTGGTAATAAATCAGGGTGGTGCTTCTCTGCTAGAGTAAAGGGCAGAACCGTCGCTGAACATAGTGGGGCTTACATGATAACAACCTCCAGCATGAGAATGGAGGTAGAGGTAGTTTCTGCTGTCTTAAGATGGCTGTCTGAGACTTTATTAACAAACGCAGTTATTGTATCAGACTCACAATCCATGCTTCGAAAGGTTCAAAATGGATGGCTCCGACATGAATGGAAAACCTCCATAGAAGCATCGAATCTTCAAGAACTGATATGGATCTACTGTCCTGGTCATGCTGGTGTATGCGGCAATGAAAAAGCTGACAGACTAGCTTCAACAGCACCCAAAGAAGGTGAACTGAACATGGATAAGAGAGAAATATTGAAGGCAATTTATGATCGCCTATAGAGAATGACACTGCAATCAATGAATCATCAAGGCTAAGATTGCTGGAGTTTGGCGTCAAACATAAGACTGGCAGGGATGGGCGTATGAGAGGACGCATCCGGCAAAGTATACAACCAGTGCACAACAGGAATAATTAGCATTCATACTCTTCGACATTTGCTGAGGGAGACTGAGCACCTATGGGTTTGCCCAGAGTGCAATGACATCGATTCTGATTAACATTAACTTTAACTTCAATCATTCTATTCTGCATAATCTCTAATAGAACACTGATAATGTGAAGATTATGATTATACAATATATGTTTGTTTTTATGTATGTGTTTTTGATGCACTGTTTGTAATGATGATAGTCAGCTGATGATGTTTGTGCACATTTCATTGCCTAATGAATAGCTAGTCTGAGTTCTTGACTGCCTTGATGCCAGTCACTTCATGCTTCCTTTTGTGTGCATGTCCCACTGCGTCTTCAGAATTGTTAAAGCTCTTGCTTCTCGAGAGTTATTGAGTTCAAAACCCGGTAGTGTTGCTATCCCGTCTACACACTCATAAGTGGGTACTTAGCTGTGATCATGCATTAGGGAAGGTGAAGGCAACATGGAAGAGAGTGGTCATCATGCCTCATAAATCTGAGATCTAGTTTAGTGAACAACGGGCTGATCACCCGTTTCAGTCATTAAGGAAACAGTCTCTATTTGCCATTGCCCTAAAAGAGAGTGGTCATCATGCCTCATAAATCTGAGATCTAGTTTAGTGAAGTCTCTAAGACTTCACTTCCTCTGAAGTACCTGCGATGGAACTACCTTAAGTAGTTGGCCTGTCTTCTGCACTCTGATCCTGTTCTTTTCTCTTGGACTGAACAACAGGTCCTAGACACCACACAGGTGAGATGTAAGGAGTCAAATCTTTAAGCACCTGCTTTAATGTCACAGGTATTTTACCTTTTTTTTTCTCCCTAGACGCTGGACTTCAATGTCAACACGGAATGTGACAACAATGGAGACTTCTTACTACACATAGCTGTTCACAAAGGTATTATTAATTTCTTTTCTTACATTTATTTATTTATTTGCCATAAAGACTTTCATACGTGCAGTTTTATGCCAGAATTTGGCAGCTTCAGCATCTCAGATACGTATAGTTTGTCAGGGGGGGGGGGGGTCTCTGAGAAGACAATGGCAAATAGGAGGTACTGCTCCCTCAGGCATGTCGTATGATGTGACAAATGTGAGGTTGTATATGGGGGCTGCCAACGTCATCATGTAAAACAAATAGCTGTAGACACCACTGCCACAACTGTACATGAATGCTTTGGAACAGACATCCTGCAAGGGGGGGGATGGGGGTAATCTGCAGTGGATGTTCCATGTACATTTTTGTTATGAGTGAGAGTCTGTGTGGGAGTGTGAGTGAGTGTGTGTGTGTTTGTGACACCAGGTATGTACCCCAGACAGCACTGGTTCAGAAGTGGCAAACGGCTAACAGACAAATAAAAAAGTTCACATCATGTTTCAGTTTAGGGGACCGAAGACACAGCAACAGTGATAAATGCAGTCAGCAACCCATAGCTTGACTGCTTGCATCAGGGTCAGTGAACCAGAGCTGACCAAGACCCTCTCCCCCTCCAAGTGGTGGTCCTGGAAACAGGCTGCATCACTGCAGTCTGCTTGAGAGAGTAGGGATCGAAGAGGGAAGGCATACCCGGTCCCAAAAATGCCATGCTGAAACCAGATGTGTCAGGCCGAAAGGCGCAAATATCGCAGCTTTGCTGTAAACGGCGACACAACGTAACAAACGTCCTTTTCAGGATGAACGCAGAAGAAGAAGAAGAAGAAGTTTCAGTTAGTAGTGACACCATCATAATTCAAAAGCCCCAGGCAGCACATTACTTAATTACACTATTGCATCCCTGGTATTTTGAATATACTTCTGACTCCCAAATCACAAAATAATCTCTAGTCAACTACCTATATCCAAATCTCAGGATTGAACCAGCTTCCCTTACTCATGGCTCTAGTGAACATTCAGAAAGCAGACATTGAACTCTGCAATGCTGATGGAATGACACCCCTCATGATGGCAGCAGAGGCTGGAAACTGTGTCCTGTGTGATGTAAGTATTATCGCACCTCCTCTTTTATTTTCCGCCCATGAATATTTTTCAATTGCTGACAACTTTGTAATCTGTTTCTTTGACATGCCTCAGACTACCAGAAAATTTAAATGTATATGTGTGTTAAAAGTCAGATCAAAGGCTTTCAGGTTTAAGACACACTTATATCAATGTCAGTTCTTTCCTGTGTTTTTTTTATATTTTTTTTAAAGGCTCTAATTTAATAAAGAGAATGAAAAAAGTTACAAGCAGTTTATATATTTACATACTGAATACAAATTATTAAAGACCATTTAAGGTGGTTTTTTTTACATGAACTCGAACAGCTGCATTATTCGAGCCCCTTTAAGGCACAACTTGCTGACAAGTGGGCCACAATTTGAGAAACACTGTTCAGTGGCATATAAAGGAGATGTTTCTTTCAAATTGCCTATGAGCAGCCAGCTTTATAGACAGTGAACAAACCTACATAACCTTTCTTTTCTCCACCAGGTCTTGATCTGTCTGTTTGGGGCAGACCCAAACAAGCGCAGCCGTCAGTCAGGAAGAAGTGCCCTTCATTACGCAGCAGAAGGGAATCACAGAAAAACTGTGGAGTAAGGATTTTTTTTAATTGAAATTTTTTTTTTTAAGCAAAGAGTAATAAATGGGTAGGACACACACTGAGGAAACCTGTTGATAGCATTATACGGCAGTCCTTGTTCTAGAACCCCCAGGGCAAGAGAGGCACAGGTAGACCAAGACATACATGGAGAAGAGAGCTGGAAACACAGGTGAAAATGATGAGGAGAACATGGAAAGAACTTGAGATGATGGCACATGACAGGAGGACTTGGCATGTGTTTGTTGAAGGACTATGCTCCTTGGGAAGCAGAGGGTAATGAATGAAAGAGTAATAATGTCTGGAGGGAAGAATAATTTTAAAAATAAACATTAGGAAGATGAAATATATGATTATAAGATAAGTAAAAGGCAGGTCAACACCTTTCTCCACAAGTTACAAATTAAATTTAACAAACAGTCCCATAGCACATCCTGCCATAGGGGGAGTGAAGTGTTAGAGACTTCACTATACTAGGCCCAGCTGTTTTGTTTAGTGGGGTGATCAGTTCCCTTTATGCTGCCTTTGCATTTTCTAACTCAAATTGGGGAGTCGGGTATACATTTACAGCTGGGTAGACTGGAGCGTGAAGCCAACCAGATTTTAAATCCAGTAACTTTGCCTTGAGAAGCAAGCATTCTAACCACTTTGCCACTTGACACTCACATTTGCCTTCCCTAACTCAAGAGTAGAATCAGGTAACAGACAATTAATTGAAAATAATGTAGATGATATAGTGTTGCTTTGCCTAGAAGTGTAGATATTTGTATCTCAGAAGTTTTAAAAATGTAATCCGATTTTGTGAACTACCTAGCTGTAACATTTTGACCGATGATTATTCCCGTACATTAGTATAGATTAGGGGGTCGGAGTGGCTAAGAGGTAAGGCATCCACCTCGTATTCAAGAGGTACCAGGTTTGATTCCCAGTTGAGGGGAATATATTTTATAGAAAAAGTTTTTCAGAACCAGTGGTCCTATTAATGTCATACTCCCCCCTGGTCTCATGGGTAGTGAGATCGGATGCCTAGCCTTCTCGGATAAGGGTGAAAAAAATAGGAGGTCCCGTGTGCAAGTTGTGCAGGTTAAAAATCCCACGGCAGTTGTAAATCATAAATAGAAGGCCTTTCAGGCCACTGCCCTGGCAAAATTTAAAAATGAGAAACCTACATACCACAAAAATATTTATAGAATTTGTGATTCCTATATGCACTCATTGAGATTCTCGCTGGTGCTACTGAGTTCATGCACTGTGCTAAGATCCTCCTTGTTTGATCTAAGGGAGGAGATCAGAGCACTAATGGAGTAATCCGTGTGCAATGAAGATAGTCCTTAAAACCAAAACCAAACCAAACATTAGCATCACCGGCCAAGAACTGATTGCTTGGGACGGCCAGAGGGACATGCACACTGTCATGGCTGGCAGATGCTGGGTTCACCATGTCCTCAGAAGGGACCCTGGTGCCATCACAGGAGCAGCTATGCTATGGACCCCTGAAGGAAAGTGAAAGAGTGGCCAACCAAA
Source organism: Oreohelix idahoensis (assembly GCA_024509875.1). Classification (NCBI taxonomy): domain Eukaryota; kingdom Metazoa; phylum Mollusca; class Gastropoda; order Stylommatophora; family Oreohelicidae; genus Oreohelix; species Oreohelix idahoensis. Next base: position 259,491 of record JAMPIV010022372.1, read on the forward strand.
AATGACGGCTGAGAACTGTGGAGGCTGAGATGCAAAGAATGAACCAGAGCTGGGGCACTGAACGAAGGATGGCTGCCGACTGAGCAAGGTGGAAGCAGTTTGTTGCTGCCCTACAAGATGCCACCAGGCATGTTGACCACTGACTGCTTTGACAGTCGGCGTCTAAGGATCAAAGAAGAAGAAGATTAGCATAATGCCATGCTATAAACAATGACACATTATTTAAAAACAAAACAGCCAAATGCAACTTGATCAACAGTACTCTTGAACTTCCAGATTACACGTAACATCTTTAATAACGTTCACTTAAGCTTTTCTTCATATAACATCTTTGATCATAATCGTATCACATAATCCACTTAATTTATAATTCAGTCATTCATCGAACATCACCGCACATAAATATTTTATACACAGTATTCTATGCCAAGTCCACGGGCAGGTAATTATTGAATATCAATCAATTATAATGATTCTGGCATGTCCATATTATCTTTATATTCCATTTTATCTATATACATGTATCCAACACTTTCCTTTAAAATTATGTCATTGGGAGACGTCTCATTCATAAGATTCAACACTGCCTATAACACATCAGGTCCATATGAACATATTCCAGACAATCCACAAGCACAGCTAGTCCTGACGAACATAATCACACAATACTCTCATTGCTACTGCAAACAATTTCACATCACCCTCACAACCACACATAAACACATTCGCATCCATGCCCTTTTGTGCATCACATAGCTTTCAAATACAAGACCCTATGTAGTGCACAAAAAGGCTCATAACAATGTAGCTTTCTTACTGTACTTGACTTATGCACTTTTCCAGTATATTTTGATCTCAGCAGTTATAGGCCTTTCAGTAAGTTAATGTCACTTTAATGTGATTTTTGTATGACCAGTACATCATAAAAGGCAAGTGGAAATTTAGTTACATATGGAAGTATATGAAGATCAAGAGAAATCATGTTCAACACAAAAAAATCAGATATAGGGGGGAACTCCTCATTGCAATTCAAAAGATCAAATCATGTCCAACATAAAAAAACAGATCCATATGATGATCAAGAGAAATCATAATGTCCAAATAGTAATACCCTAGTAGCAGTTTCCCAAACATCAGATATAGCAATTTATCAAGAGAAATCATGTCCAACATAAAAAATCAGATAGATGATGATCAAGAGAAATCATGTCCAACATAAAAATCTTAGATATGGAGATCAAGTTTAACAAGGGCTGCTGAGCTTCTCACTCTTTTGCAGCTGGTGATCAAGAGGAATCATGTCTAACATGAAAATCTGATATATGGAGATCAAGACAAATTATGTCCAACATGAAAAGTCAAATATATGGAGATCAAAAGAAGTCATGTCCAACATAAAAATCTTATATATGGAGATCAAGTTTAACTAGGGCTGCTGAGCTTCTCGCTCTTTTGCAGGTGGAGATCAAGAGAAATCATATACAACATGAAAATCTGATATATTGAGATCAAGACAAATTATGTCCAACATAAAGATCTGAGATATGGAGGTCAAGAGAAATCATTTCCAACATAAAAAGTTAAATATATGGAAACCAAGAGACATCATCTCCAACATGAAAATCAGAATCAGAAACACTAAATAAGCAAGTGAAAATACAGAATCCAAAATAAAGAAATAATCAACGCAAACAGAAATGCAAAAAGAAAGATGAAATAACAAAGCAATTTTTTTTTAAATGTGAACAATAAGCCTAAACTAAGATAGTGATATGCAGTATCACAAATGTGGAAGTCAAAAGTGACAACAACAGAAAGGAGGGAAACACAAATACTAATAACAAAAATTATTATGTATGAGAGCAATACTACAGATGTTCATTGAGACAACATCATTTTGACATCAGACATAACTGTGATGGCTACATCATTTTGACATCAAACATAACTGTGATGGCTACATCATTTTGGTGTCATCCATATACATACATCTTCAGTTGTCATTATTTGGAGAAAAAAAACACACCACACTTAGGAGACCTAATGTCATCATTATTATCTTTGTAATGCAATGTGGGACCAGCACTGTAGTAAGTGACCAGGAAACCAGGGCTAAAGTACTTCATGTACTCATCCCATGGTGGTTTTTGTAGCAATTTATTTTACAAAAATGAAGTTGAGATCTATAATGAAGACTTAAATGACAAGTGAGAAAGAGCAAAAAAAAATTGCTGCATTTCTGTTAAGAGTTATTAGCATGGGCAAGTCTAGATGGTACTTGATGCAGCCATGAGACAGAAGACACACTTAGCTGTTCAGCCAACTTTGGCACTTGTTGTGCAATCAACTCAGTTTGGAAATGGATGCTCAGCTCTTCCTACATTAAGCAGTAGTAAAAAACATCACTGAATTTATATTTTAATTTTTAGATGTTTAATCCGACGAGGTGCTGATATCAACATGGAGGATCATGATGGTCTTCGACCAGATGATGTCCCAGCTTGTGTGGCAGTCACGGATGATTGCCAAGAAATTATTGTGTTTAACAGAAATAGAAGGTTGGAGATGCTAAGTGATCTGGTTAAGAAGGTTGGTTGGAATAATGTTAGTGTATTATGTTTATGTTATTGTTGTCCTTGCAAGATGCTGTTTTGTTTTTGTGATGGTTGTCTTCATGAGATATTGTTATGCTTCTGTGATAGTTGTCTTCATTAGGTAATGTTATGTATCTGTGATAGTTGTCTTGATGAGATATTGTTATGTTTCTGTGATAGTTGCCTTCATAAGATAGTGTTATGTTTCTGTGATAGTTGTCTTTACAAGGTACTGTTATGTTTCTGTGATAGTTGTCTTTACAAGATACTGTTATGTTTCTGTAATAGTTGTCTTCATAAGATACTGTTATGTTTCTGTGGTCATTGTCTTCACAAAATACAGTTGTTTTTTTTCAATGTTATCCTTTTTGTTTTTGTAATGAATTTGGGAGAACAAGAGCAAGAAATAACCAGAAATGTAAAAAAAATGTAGCTATAACTAGGCAGTAATGTCAAACAATAAATTAAGTTGGTAGAAGTTTCAGAGTTAGGTTAGAGGTTTCTAGAACGTATAACAGGTCTGATGGCCTATTTATATCTAATAATTTATCTAAAAATATCACTTCCATTTTCTCAGCTTCATCTACTAATTTTTAATTAAACTATTCCAATTATTCATTTTCCTTTTCACTTCTTATGATCTGGAGCCACCATCGTAGCTGCCCCCCCCCCCCCTTCATTCATATGCTCATGTAGTGATGGTTTCTGTAGCAACTTGTTTTACATATTGAGATTGTTAGCCCCCCTGCACAGCCTCATTAGTCACCTTGTAGGGTATGCCTGAGGAAGCAGTAGTCCTATTTTTTTCTTTAGATAAAACATTTCAAGGCCATCTGTGGTATAACAATTCAGGATCATGTGAGGGTATAAGATGTCTGTGTCACGTGAGGGTATAACATGTCGGGGCTGTACAGCGGTATAACATGTTATGGCCTATTGAAGATATAACCTTTCAGTGTCATGTGATGGTATAACTTTTCAGTTATGTGAGGGTATAACCTTTCTGGGCCATGTTATGGTATAACATTTCAGGGTCATGTGAGGGTATAAGATGTCTGGGTCACGTGAGGGTATAACATGTCAGGGCTGTATAACAGTACAACATGTATGGCCTATTGAAGATATACCCTTTCAGGCCCATGTGATGGTATAACATTTCAGGGTCATGTGAGTGTATAACCTTTCAGGGCCATGTGATGGTATCACATTTCAGGGTCATGTGAGGTTATAACCTTTCAGGGTCAAATGATGCTATAACATTTTATAGCTGCTTGAAGGCATAGCATTTCAAGGTCATCTGATGGTGTAAAATTTCACGGACATTAAAGGTATAATATTTCAGGGCCACATGAGGGTATATCATATCTGGGCTGTCTGAGGGTATACCATTTCAGGGCCATGTAAGCGGACACAGATTCAAAGTCAGGTGGGGTGGGTGTAAAAAATGTTAGGGCTACGTGAGTATCTGTTGAGGCATGAAGTAAAAATGCTGTGTTTTAATTTTAGGGTGAGGTTGTTTCAAGCCAGCTCTTGCCATCAGACCTGTGTGTGGTAGATGGTGATGGGAACACACTTATCATGATTGCTGCTACATTCAACAGGTAAAAATAATTGTGTTTATCTTCCTGATAGATATATTGGCAAAAATGTTTGCTGTCCTTGTATTTAGTACTTACAAATTAATTTTTATCATCAGATTTAAAAAAAAAAAAAATTGTCCATATTCTTTGATTAAACTTAAACTTCTGTTTTAACCATCTTCTTTCAAGGCTTATATAATTATTCTTCATTTGTTTTCATGTTGTTGTTTAACTGTGGCTGTCAAGCTTGTTGCTCTTTTGAAGAATCCTTGACATTGTCTATATTGTAAATCTGGGCATTTTCTGTGGCTTTTCGGCCATTCCAAAACTTGTTGGGCAGTCACGTGCTCCAGTTTCTTTCTCGAATAATCTATCCTAGCTAGGCGTACATTTAAAGGATCCTCACATCTTGTTTCTAGCTGGAAGAGAGGGAGGTATGTGTCATCCATGGGGGCTTTCCAAATATGCAGGGATAAAATGCTGTACCCTAGTTCTGGGCTCTCCCAAGCAATTGTCACATCCTGCTTCTTGATGGTATACTGTAACAGACAAAATTCTGTCCACTTCTTGATGGTTGATTCTGACAAACTACCGTCTTGTCTACCTCTTAATGGTACACTCTGACAGACTCTTTGTCTACCGCTTAATGGTACACTCTGACAGACTACTGTCCCGTCACTTAATCACACACTGCCAGAATACTCATACAGACTACTCTAATCTTTTGATGGTACACTCTGGTAGACCACTTTCTGTCCCATCTCTTAATCATACATTGACAGGCTACTTTATCTCTTGATCATACACCTTGACTACTTTCTGTCCATCTCTTGATGTTTTCTTTCCTCTTACAGCATTGTCAACCCTTGCTTATTTGCTATCAGCCTCTATACAATTCTCCTTCTTCTACTTCTTTGTTTACCCTCAGACGTCACCTTCAATATGTTCAAAGAAAGCAGTAGTCAGCTCGAGGCTGTTGACATCTCCATAGAACTTTTCTAAGCATTGCACTGGTGATGGCCATTTGTGCTTTCTCTGTTCCTCATATGTTGGGCTTCTTCTGCATACACTAATAATGAGTATATATAACACTTTCTGACTGTCACCTTCAAGACACATTTTTTAATATGCTACAAGGGCTGGTATTAGGGCAGGGCGACCACCCTAAGGTATTTAGGGTGAGGGAAAAAAAAAGTAATTTTCATTAATAAGCTCGATTTTTCTTCAACAGGGACACAGTTCGACAAGACCAAAGCCCGCGACGTAAATCTTTTATAAGAAATCATTAAAAGCAAAGTGTGATATATTTTTAACATTCTGTTTTTTGTTGTTGTCGTGTTTTTTTGCAAGTAGTAACTATCTAAAATTATTCTGCAGTTTTATTCACAAATCTTACTTAAACTTCCGGAAGAGTTTAATTAACTCTTAAAGGATGTGGCGATTTTCCCATGTGTGATGAAAGGAATTTTCTGTTGCTTTGAGTTTTCGAATAGTGCTACAGTTTAAGGGTCAGTTGGGAGCCGCGGTAGCATAGTGGTTAGTGCACTGGCTTCCTAGCGCAGTGGTCTATGGTTCGATCCCCAGATGAGGCGGAAAAATTTTTAGGCCACAAACGGCTCCTGGGTCAACCCAGCCCCAAATGGGTACCAGAGCTACTCTGGGAAGGTTAAGGCGGCCGGCGTGATGCCGACCACATCACCCCTCGTGTGCCGACGGTCAAGATAATATGGGCCTAACACCATATTCCCAATATGCCTCAATGGGCGTGTAACGGGTTCCTTTACCTTTTTAAGGGTCAGTTCTTTCCAAATTTTCTTTTCTTTGAAGTATGGTAATGTTGTGCATTGGTGTAAAGAAAATTAAAGGAGGATTAATAAAATGTAAAATTGGAAGAAAGTGAAACAAAAACTAAGTCCAAACATACCAACCATGAAAACTGGCTTCCTGTCATGAACGCCTTAGGAAATTGGTCCTGAATTCTGGCCTCTTGTTCTTTAAAAGTTAACTTTCGAAGCTAGAAATGTGGAGAAGGGGTGGCATGTCAAACCACTCACCCTGGTCGCCAAATGCTCTAAGGTCAGCTCTGTAAACAGCCATTATCTGTTTGTTATGTTCATTCATTGCTTCTTCATCCCATCCAGGTTTAAAACATTGCACTGCTTGCTTGACATCAGCAAATCCACAATGAATGCACAGCACAGCAAATCTGGCATGACAGCTCTAGCATTAGCAGCCAAGTTAGGCAACATGGAAGCTGTTACAGTACTGCTTAGGTAAGATGTTTGTATGTTTTTCATTCTTACAGTATTGACGAGCATTTGGTTGGTAAGCGGATCAGAGTGCTTTCCTCTCATGGCCCAGTTAACCGAATTCCGGGATTGACATTTGGCAGCATCATGCTCCAGTCTACCCAGCTGTAAATGGGTACATGCCTCTACTTTAGAGTTAGGGAAGACTGGTGATGCCTTATGATACGGGACCTAGCATAGTGAAGTCTCTAACACCTCACTCCGTACAGCAGTATCTGCTATGAGAAAATCCTAGTATTTTGTGTGTATCATTCAGTGGTGAAACTGTCTTCTGAGTTTTCTGTGTATCATTCAGTTGTAAAACTCGATATCAATTTTTAATTAAAATGGCTTAAAGTTTTAAGAGCGGAATATGTATATTTAGATATTTTCAATGCTGACAACCAGTAATTTATTTTCTGCAGACATAAAGCATGCCCTACTATAGCAGACATGGCCGGGTATCTTCCACTGCACCACGCAGTAATGAACAACTATGAAAATGTTGTTGATATTTTCCTGGACTACTTCCCTGACACTGATCACCTGTTTGCCAGTCACTTCAATTACGGAAACAACAGCAAATGGGTTGATTTGTCGTTGCCCTAAAGACGCCTCTAGGCGTGATGGGAAACAATGGCAAAGAAAACCTATCTGCTGTTGCCCTAAGACGCCACTAGGCGTAATGGCCACTGACTGCTTTGACGGTCGGTGGCTAAGGACAGAAGAAGAAGAATGTATGTCTGTATATCAGTCTTTTAAATGATAGATATGTCTGTGAAGTCAATGTTTTGCATGATAGAGGTATGTCTGTATAGTCAATGTTTTACATGATAGAGGTATGTCTGTATAGTCAATGTTTTGCATGATAGAGGTATGTCTGTATAGTCAATGTTTTACATGATAGAGGTATGTCTGTATTGTCAGTGTTTTACATGATAGAGGAATGTCTGTGTAATCAGTGTTTTACATGATAGAGGTTTGTCTGAATAGTCAGTGTTTTAAATGATAAAGATATGTCTGTGTAGTCAATGTTTTGCATGATAGAGGTATGTCTTGTATAGTCAATGTTTTACATGATAGAGGTATGTCTGTATAGTCAGTATTTTACATGATAGAGGTATATCTGTATAGTCAGTGTTTTACATGATACAGGTATGTCTGTGTTTACATGATAGAGGTATGTCTGTATAGTCAGTGTTTTACATGAGAGGTATGTCTGTGTAGTCAGTGTTTTACATGATAGAGGTATATCTGTGTAGTCAGTGTTTCACATGATACAAGTATGTCTGTGTAGTCAGTGTTTTAGATGATAGAGATATATCTGTGTAGTCAGTGTTTTACATGATAGAGGTATGTCTGTGTAGTCAGCATTTCACATGATACAAGTATGTTTTAGTCATGATAGAGATATATCTGTGTAGTTAGTGTTTTACATGATAGAGGTATGTCTGTATAGTCAATGTTTTACATGAGAGGTATGTCTGTGTAGTCAGTGTTTTACGTGATAGAGATATATCTGTGTAGTCAGTGTTTTACATGATAGAGGTATGTCTGTATAGTCAGTGTATTACATGAGAGGTATGTCTGTGTAGTCAGTGTTTCACATTATAGAGGTATATCTGTGTAGTCAGTGTTTTACATGATACAAGTATGTCTGTGTAGTCAGTGTTTTACATGATAGAGATATATCTGTGTAGTCAGTGTTTTACATGATACAGGTATGTCTGTATAGTTGGTGTTTTACATGATAGTTGTATGTCTGTGTAGTCAGTGTTTTACATGATAGAGGTATGTATGTGTAGTCAGTAGTCAGTGGTTTACATGATAGAGGTATGTCTGAATAGTCAGTGTTTTACATGATACAGGTATGTCTGTAAAGTCAGTAGTCAGTGTCTTACATGATACTGGTATGTCTGTGTAGTCAGTGTTTTACACGATACAGGTAGGTATGTGTAGTCAGTGTTTTGTATGATACATGTATATCTGTAAAGTCAGTAGTCAGTGTTTTACACGATACAGGTATGTATGTGTAGTCGGTGTTTTACATGATACAGGTATGTCTGAGTAGTCAGTGTTTTACATGATACAGGTATGTCTGTGTAGTCAGTGTTTTACATGATACAGGTATGTCTGTATAGTCAGTGTTTTACATGATAGAGGTATGTCTGTATAGTCCGTGTTTACATGCTAGAGGTATGTCTATGTAGCCAGTGGTTACAATGATAGAGGAGCTTTTAATGTCTTGTTTTTCTCAATTTATTTTCAGAGTCTTTATAAAGCCATGCGGCTTTGCAAGAGAACTTCCTTACATACAAAACTGAAATCAGCTTGGGAAAGGTAAATATTTTGTTTTTATCTTCCATGTACATTTATGAAAACTATATTTATGATATACCATTTGTTTTAAATGTATACTACATCGATCAGAATTAAACTGAAAAAAACTGGAGAGGGAAAAAAACTAGAGATGATGTAGAAAATATATATAATGAGGTTTCCTTTCTTCTGAAAATTCACTATCATGCACTGATTGATTTTTGGTACAGCACATGAATACTGGTGTTTATTCTGTACATAGAATACCCAGTTTAACTATTCTGCTCATAGAATACCCAGTTTAACTATTCTGTACATAGAATACCCAGTTTAACTATTCTGTACATAGAATATCCAGTTTAACTATTCTGTACATAGAATACCCAGTTTAACTATTCTGTACATAGAATACCCAGTTTAACTATTCTGTACATAGAATACCCAGTTTAACTATTCTGTACATAGAATACCCAGTTTAACTATTCTGTACATAGAATACCCAGTTTAACTATTCTGTACATTGAATACCCAGTTTAACTATTCTGTACATAGAATACCCAGTTTAACTATTCTGTACAAATAATACCCAGTTTAACTATTCTGTACATATAATACCCAGTTTAACTATTCTGTACATAGAATACCCAGTTTAACTATTCTGTACATAGAATACCCAGTTTAACTATTCTGTACATATAATACCCAGTTTAACTATTCTGTACATAGAATACCCAGTTTAACTATTCTGTACATAGAATACCCAGTTTAACTATTCTGTACATAGAATACCCAGTTTAACTATTCTGTACATATAATACCCAGTTTAACTATTCTGTACATATAATAATCAGTTCATTACGTGTAGGTTTTCATCATCATCTTTCAGCTGCCAAAGGAGCATATGCCTTCAACAAACTTATGCCAAGTCTTCCTGTCCCGTGCCATCTGCTCAAGGTCTTTCCATTTCTTCTTCATTCCCTTCATGTCTGTCTCCAGTTCTCTTTTCCCCCATATTTTCTTTGGTCTTGCTGCACCTCTCTTAGCCTGTGAGGATTCCTGAGTAAGGATTACCCTGTAATGCTATCAACAGGTTTCCTCATTGTGTGTCCTATTCATCTCGAGCATCTTTTTCTCATCTCTTGTTTTACTGGCGCTTGTCTGGTTCTTGTCATCAGTTCCACTTTTGTGATCTTGTCATACCACTTCAATTCTTCTGTTCTACACAAGCGCCCATTTATGAAAGTTTGAAGCTTTTTAGTAGTTGTGGTTGTCCATGTTTCAGAGCCATACAATAGAACTGACCTGATATTTGAGTTGAAGATTCTGCAGTTACAGTTGCCGTTTATTAGGTATTTATAAAATGAGTTCATTTTTCTATTTATGCAGACGACAAGAGGAAATTGTTACACCAAAACTTTTAGGATGTGCTCTAAATGGAGATGCAGAAGAGTTGTTCTTGCTGCTTGATGAGGGAGATAACATTAATCCAAAGGTAACAAATTGATTGCACATGTTTTTGTTTTTTTTAATGGTGTTATTGCATAAAAACTGGAATTAAAGTTAAAATATTACGTATAGAAAAGCTACAATGTAGTTGCAGAATAAAGGTGAAAATGCAACGCATAAAGTGTAGAGGTTATTTTTTAAAAAGCGTGTTAGAGGTTATTTTACAAATGCGTGTTGGATGTTATTTTTACAAAAGCACGTTAGGTTTAAAACTGTGGAGTAACAGTTTAAATGAAGTAAAACAGGAATAGCCAGAGCTAGCCAAAATGGTGGCTATTCATTTCAAGTGGTAAAATATTTAGGCCGTTAATTTGGCATCCAGAAGTTGCAGAGTTAACAAAACATACAAAGTGCTGGCAACATTTGGGGGAAGGGGAGAACAAAACATATAAGAAGAAGCTAGAAGTAGATAACAGAAAAATAAATCAGGAAATTAAAAAACAAAGCTTTTCCAGAAGAACTAATAAAGATCACATTAATAAATATAGTCCACAGCATAACTCTTAGGAATAACAGGGACATGACTTCTTTCTTTATCCTCCAGAGTGGAACTGGAAATTGGCCATTGTATCTTGCAGTAGAGAATGGTCATTTAGAAGTGTTAAAGCTTCTGTTTGAGGTGAGTAATGAATATGATGTGTTTGATTCTTTAGTTATGGAGTATTGTAATGTAACTTCTGGTATCATGGACACAGAATTATCCAACAAAAGAATATTGAAAATGAGTGTGAGCTCGCTGAAATCATGTACGGTTAAAATTGACAAAACTTGTCTATGCATACAGGTCTTGCCCTAGATGAGCATCCAGATCAGAACTTAAATTGAAAGTGCAAAAGGTAACTGCTATATTATATAGTCTTATGGTAGTCCTAGGAAGATAAAGTCATGGCCATATATGAAAAAACGGAGAAAAACAGGGGGGGAGAGAACGAGTTCTCCATGATAGGAAATTAGTGAAAAGAAGTTCACCTTTGTGATTGCCTGGGTTTTTTTTCCACCAAAATAACCTCACATTTACATCTGTGCTCCAGTTCTATTCAAATATTTTTTAAGCAGTAACAATTGATAAAGTGCAGTTATTTATTATATGTAACTATGGTGTTGTTGTTGTTGTTTAACTAGGCCTGTTTAGCTTGTTGCTCATTTTCAACCAATGCCAAGTTGAAGAATCCTTAGCATTATCTACATTGTAGATAAATGCTTTTTTCTCTGGTCTTTCTGCTATTCTAAAACTTGTCGAGTTGGAGTCATGAGCTGCTAGTTTCTTACCTGGGTATTCAATCTTAGCTTGGCGAGCATTTAAAGGATCCTCACATCAGTTTCAAGCTAGAAGGGGGTGGCATGCTGTGCAATCCTCATCGTCCAATGGAACTCTCCAAATATGTAGAGCTACTGTGCATCTGATTGACAGAGTGGTTAGAGGGCTGGTCTCTTGCAGCACAGGTGCCGAGTTGGAATCATGGTACTGACACGCTCCAGTCTACCCAGTGTACGGTAAGGAAAAAGCAGCAAGGAAGGGAACTAGTCAGCCCACCTCTCAATGCTGGAATATGATAAAGTCTCTAACACTTCACTCCCCTGTGGCAGTATCTGCTAAGGGCCTACCTTTACCTTTTGTTTATTGTGCTCTGGTTCTGGGCGGTCGTAAGGAATTGTTACAGAGACACTTCCCATCTGCCTTCCCTGTCATCTATCCATTGTTGAATCCTCTTGCAAGCATCCAGCCTGAGTAAAGTCTGGGGCTCAAGTGATTTCCCCAAGCTTAATGTGCAGTATTGCATTCTCAGCATGTTTCACCACAGGGGTTTAAATTTCCAACTGCCGTGGGATTTTTAGCATGGACAACTTGCTCACAGGATGTCCTATTTTTTTCGCCAGTATCCGAGAAGGCTAGGCATCCGATCTCACTACCCAGGAGACCAGGGGGGAGTGTAACATCATTAGGACCACTGGTTCTAAAGAAAAATTTCCATAAATTATATTCCCTCTACTGGAAATCGAACCTGGTACTTTTAGAATTTGAGGCAGATGCCATAACTCTTAGCCACTCCCTCACAGCAGCTGGAAATCGACGTAAAGAGTAGTAAAGGCCATAAAGGCCGCTGCCCTGGCAAAATTTAAAAAATTTAGAAACCTACCTACCACAAAAATATTTATATAACATGTGATTCCTATATACACACATTAGGATTCTCTCTGGTGCTAAGAAGTTTGTGCACTGTGCTGAGATCCTCCTTGTGTGATCTAAGAGAAGAGATCGGAGCACTAATGGAGATGTTTATGTGCAATGAAGATAGTCCTTAAAAACAAAACAAAACCAGACCACTACAGGGGTATGTCTACTCAGTCCCTGAGCATGGGCCAAGTAACTCGAAGGCTGCAATACTTGCAAGGTGCACCAGATGGAGAGGCTTCAGAATCTTGATTATAATCTACTCTGGAATTCATGCAAGAGCAATGAGAATTTATTTGCATCACAAGTAAAATATATTTGCACAGTCTGCTTCCCTCTATTGTTTATGACTGAAATCATTGTACAGAGTTTGGTTCGGTTTTTGGACCATGCACTTGAAAACTGGTGTTTGTCGTGTGCACGGGATACCGTGTTCAACCCCATATGGGTTTTAATTAGGGTATATAGTGTTCATCATTCTATATAGCATATTACTTTGTTGTTTTGGAGAGATCAGATTAGGTTTCCAAGACATCGCATTGTAACCTGTGTAGGGTAGAGATGAGAAGAAGACGCTGGCGATGGGTAGGCCACACACTGTGGTAACTTGCTGATAGCATATTAGGTGACAGTCTTGGAAGACAGACATGAAAGAAATGGAGATGAGATGGAAAGACCTTGAGCTAATGGCACGGGACAGGTGGACATATTTACATATGTGTGATGACATGGGACAGGTGGGCATACTTATCTATGTCTAATGACATGGGACAGGTGGGCATACTTACCTATGTGTAATGGTGTGGGACAGGTGGGCATATTTACCTATGTGTAATGACATGGGACAGGTGGACATATTTACATATGTGTAATGGTGTGGGACAGGTGGACATATTTACATATGTGTAATGGCATGGGACAGATGGACATACTTACATATGTGTAATGGTGTGGGATAGATGGACATACATACATATGTGTAATGGTGTGGGACAGATGGACATACATACATATGTGTAATGACATGGGACAGATGGACATACATACATATGTGTAATGGTGTGGGACAGGAGGACATATTTACATATGTGTAATGGGGTGGGACAGGTGGACATACTTACCTATGTGTAATGGTGTGGGACAGGTGGACATACTTACATATGTGTAATGGCATGGGACAGGTGGGCATATTTACCTATTTGTAATGGCATGGGACAGGTGGACATACTTACATATGTGTAATGGCATGGGACAGGTGGACTTACTTACATATTTGTAATGGCATGGGACAGGTGGACATATTTACATATGTGTAATGGCATGGGACAGATGGACATACATACATATGTGTAATGGTGTGGGACAGGAGGACATATTTACATATGTGTAATGGGGTGGGACAGATGGACATACTTACCTATGTGTAATGGTGTTGGACAGGTGGACATACTTACATATGTGTAATGGCATGGGACAGGTGGGCATATTTACCTATTTGTAATGGCATGGGACAGGTGGACATACTTACATATGTGTAATGGCATGGGACAGGTGGACTTACTTACATATGTGTAATGGCATGGGACAGGTGGACATATTTACATATATGTAATGGCATGGGACAAGTGGACTTACTTACATATGTGTAATGGCATGGGACAGGTGGACTTACTTACATATGTGTAATGGCATGGGACAGGTGGACATATTTACATATGTGTAATGGCATGGGACAGATAGACATACTTACATATGTGTAATGGTGTGGGACAGGTGGACATACATACATATGTGTAATGGCATGGGACAGATAGACATATTTATATATGTGTAATGGTGTGGGACAGGTGGACATATTTACATTTGTGTAATGGCATGGGACAGATGGACATACTTTTATATGTGTAATGGTGTGGGACAGATGAACATACATACATATGTGTAATGATGTGGGACAGGAGGACATACATACATATGTGTAATGGTGTGGGGTGGGACAGGAGGACATATTTACATATGTGTAATGAGGTGGGACAGGTGGACATAGTTACCTATGTGTGGGGCAAAGTCTTTTACAGACAGGGGGTATGATGTGCTGGTGTTGTGGGCAGTGGGTTTCCCCCCTTGCTTCACCCTAGGCCTAGTGAATTCTTGTTCATGAAAGGAGCGACCATTGCGGTGTTAGTCTCTTGGCCTAGCAAAACCTCTCATACCCCAAGATCGTTGTGCGTGGTGAAGAGCCACACCCTCCTCGAGGTAGTCCTGGTAACTGAGGGTGCGAATCCTCAGGCTAAACACAACGGATCTAGAGGAGCAAACCTCGATAATAAAACCGGTGCACTACACTGTACACGCCCTCTGTGGGTGGGAAGGAGCCAGATGGATACTGAACAAGTCTTGGGAGTGGGAACGAGTGTGGACTGCTCCCTGAAGATCGGAACCCATCGTACGGGCACAGAGACTCAGGACTTGACGATCCTATTGCCTTCAACTCTTGGTCACATGCCTAGAGCCTCGGAGAACTCGGCGTAACCAGCAGGCAATTTGGTGGCGGGGAAAGAGCACTGTGAGCCCTACCTTGGCTACGTATCACAAGGAGACGCAGAAACACCCCCTTTATCTCCCCCAGAGCTGGCACAGTACACTTCTGGCTTCTACCCGGGGTGGTAGGAAATCCACATCAAACCTGGCAGAGCAAGTCCTCCATCAGATGCGGCCGATGCTGGGCCCACTGGCGCGTGGACACGTCCCGATCCCCATCGAGACTTGCCCGGGGAGCCCACCCCGGCTCAAAAAAAGCAGAGAAGGCCACTCTCCAAACCTCCGATGTCTTGCGGGCAGTGTTAGGATGTGCAAGAACATGGACAGGAAGACTCCACAACTTCCCCACTGAAGACACGCCCACGGCGACCATTGCCTCAATTGGCTGTGTGTGGTGTACCCGGACATGGGGCCTCCCAGTACTGAGGCACAGTTAAGTCCCCGATGTCACTTATCGGTGCAGAGTTGAGAGAGATGGCTGGGCATCACAATCCCCCCTGTGTTGCAGCATGATGAGAACCCAGCATTGCACACTGAGTTTGGGGGGATCACTTGGGCACCAGACTTAATACTGGCTCTTGACTGGATGGCCGCATGCAGGAGATTTCTACAATGGAGGGTTGGCAGGTGGTGGGTATCTGGAAGTGGCTCTGTGCAGGACGTGAGGATTCCTTGGGAGAGCCCAGAACCAGAGCACAGCATTGTGCAAGCTCTGCATAGTTGGAGAGCCCCCTGGATGACGGGGAATGCACAGTGTGCTACCCCACCTATCCCCAACTGCTAACTTAGAACCAGAAGTGGGGTCCTCTGTATGCGTGCCAGGCCAGGATAAAATGCCTGGGAAAGAGACTGGAGCTCAGAACTCCCTAACTCAAAGTTGCAGGATGGCAGAAAAGCCATGGGAAAGACAGGGCTATTTTGAAGATAACACAACCATATTTTCACCATACGAGCTCGGACGCCGCCTCGGTAAACAAGGTCCGCGCAGAGCAGTGACACCCCCAGGCTGCTTGCGAATAGTCTACTACTGGGAACATAAACAGATTAGGGATGAGCCCACTCTCCCATTGAACAGGTGCTAAAGTCATAGATACTGGGCCAGAAGGCGCACCGGAAACCACAGTATCACGCAACTCGCTTTTTTTTTTTTTTCTATGGAGAGTACACCTATGTGTAATGGTGTGGGACAGGTGGACATATTTACTTATGTGTAATGACATAAGCTTGTTGCAGGCCTCTACTTGTTGAGGAGCTGAAGGGTGCTGATGATGATCGTGATGATGATGATGACGACAATGATTATGATGATGATGGTGATGATGATGACGACAATGTTTATGATGATGATAGTGATGATGATGACGACAATGATTATGGTGATGACAATGATTATGATGGTGATGATGGTGATGACAATGATTATGATGATGATAATGATTGTGATGATGATAATGATTATGATGATGATAATGATGATGACGACAGTGATGATGATGATGATGATGATGATGCTTGTGTATGGTGGTTTCCAGACCATCACATTGTGACCTCACAGATTATAATCTTTTAGTTGCGTAAGATATCTGATATCCTCTCAGTCCATCTTCTTTGGTTGGGGCTGCCAGATTTTTTAGTCTACCTATTTTCGACCATTTATATTCTTGAGCAGTTCAGATTCTGCTTTTGGCTCACTAGGCCTATCATGTTCACGCAGTTCATTCAGTGAAAAGGTCTCAAATTTAAAAAAATAAAACATGGCGCAGATAACATAAAACAGTGTCGAAGCATAAGAATGTAAATAAAAAATATGTCTTTTGATTTAAATCAATCTATATTAATAATAAATGTTGACATAGTTTGTTTTGCTTCATTAAACGTGACAGAGAGGTGGAGACATTAGAAAGCGACATCCAACCACTGGAGCCACAGCATTACATGTTGCTGCAAAAATGGGACATCAGAGTATTGTCTCCTTCTTACTAGAGTACTGCCGCAATTCTCAGAAGAATCTTCCAGTATCTACTCCTCCAGCAGAACCTGCAAAATCTGGCCACTTTCCAGGCAGACGGAAGAGGTTGCTGGACATTAATTCCGTGGATAGAGATAACAAAACAGCATTACAGCTCGCAGCAGAAAAAGGTAAGTTTGTCGTTAACTATTAATAGGTTCTGATGACAAGAACCAGACAAAGTGTCCGCGGAACAAGAGATGAGAAGAAGACACTGGAGATGGATAGGGCACACTTTGAAGAAACCTATAGATAACATTACCAGGCAAACTTTGTTCTGGAATCCTCAGGGTGAGAGTTAATGGGAGACCAGTGAGCGCATAGAGAAGAGAACTGGAAACAGACATGAAAGGGATGAAAAAAACATGGAAAGGCCTTGAACTGATGGCACAGGACAGGAAGACTTGGTGTAAGTTTGCTGAAGGCCTATGCTCCTTGGGAAGCTGAATTGTGATGATGATAATTTAAAGGTTCATCATTTTCCTTTGTGCTCCATACTGTAGCTGAAAGTCTGTACCAAGTACAGGCATACCTCGGAGATATTGCAGGTTTGGTTCCAGACCACTGCAATAAAGTGAATATTGCAATAAAGCGGGTCACACCCATTTTTTTGGGCTTCCCGGTGCATATAAAAGCCTAAAATCATGTTTGCATTGTCTTTTAAGTGCGCAATAGCGCTAGGTCTAAAAAAAGAACAATGTAGGCCTACTGTAAAATTTAAAATACTTTATTGCTAAAAAAAAATGCTAATCTTCATCATTGAGCCTTCAGCGAATTTTATTCTTTTTGCTGGTGGAGAGCCAAAATCTGTCGGAAGAAGAAGGCACGTTCTAATAAATAAACATGAATAATTTGAAAAAAAGCACAATATCTGCGAAGCGCAATAAAGCGAGGTATGCCTGTATTCATTTGCTCTTGCAGTAGTGGTTTTTTATGGCTGTTTGTTTTATGTGATGAGATTGCCAACTCCAAGCACAAACTCGTAATAGTCGCCTTGTACGACATGCCCGAAGGTGTAGTAGTTGTATACTTTCTTTGTCTCATCAGAGACCCCCAAGATTTACATGAGGTTATTTATAGGCTTGTCAGCTGGCATTAACTGTTGTAGTGAAATTGAGCTTTAAATAAACAGTCAGCCAATCATTCATGACCTTTGACTTCCCCATAGAGCACAGATCCTCAACAACACACCAAGCTTTCCTGTCCTGTGCTGTTTGTTCTAAGTCTTCTGTATTAATATTATGTCTGTCTCCATTTCTCTTCCCCCATGTGCTTTTTTGGTCTCCCTATATTCATCATACCTTGCAGATGCCAAAACAAAGACTGTCTTGTGGTGCTATTAGCTGGTTTTCTTAATGTGTGTCCTGTCCACTGCCAGCTTTTGCTCCTCACCTCTTGTCCCACTTGTGTTTGTCTGGTTCTTGCCATCAGTTCCACATTGGTGATCTTGTCATCAGTTCTACATTGGTGATCTTGTCATCAGTTCTTCATTGGTGATCTTGTCATCAGTTCTACATTGGTGATCTTGTCATCTGTTCTACATTGGTGATCTTGTCATCAGTTCTTCATTGGTGATCTTGTCATCAGTTCCACATTGGTGATCTTGTCATCTGTTCTACATTAGTGATCTTGTCATCAGTTCCACATTAGCAATCTTGTCATCAGTTCCCCATTAGTGATCTTGTCATCAGTTCCACATTAGCAATCTTGTCATCAGTTCCCCATTAGCGATCTTTTCATCAGTTCCACATTAGTGATCTTGTCATCGGTTCCCCATTAGCGATCTTGTCATCAGTTCCACATTAGTGATCTTGTCATCAGTTCCCCATTAGTGATCTTGTCATCAGTTCCACATTAGCGATCTTGTCATCAGTTCCCCATTAGCGATCTTGTCATCAGTTCCACATTAGTGATCTTGTCATCAGTTCCCCATTAGCGATCTTGTCATCAGTTTCCCATTAGTGATCTTGTCATCAGTTCCACATTAGCGATCTTGTCATCAGTTCCCCATTAGCGATCTTGTCATCAGTTCCACATTAGCGATCTTGTCATCAGTTCCACATTAGGGATCTTGTCATCAGTTCCACATTGGTGATCTCGTCAGTTCCACATTGGTGATTTTGTCAAACCATTTCAGTCCTTCTATTCTGTAAAGCAGGGATCGCGTTACATGCCCATTGAGAATATGGTGTTAGCCCATATCTTCTTTACCATACGGCACACTAGGGGTGATGTGGTCAGCATCACGCCAGCTGCCTTAACCTTCCCAGACTTGCTCTGATATCCAATTCATCAGGCTGGGTTAACCCCGGAGCCATTTGTGGTCTAAAAAATCCCACCTCAACTGGGGATTGAACCATGGACCACCAAGCTAGGAATCGGTAGCTTTCTGGTTATCAATTTTGTTGTTATTCTCAACAACATTCATCATTATCATCACCCTTCAAGTCCACAAGGAACATAGGCCTTCAACAAACGTCTGCTTAGTCCTGTTCTCTGTTGTTTATGTTGTTGCAGTGTCATTCTCTTATAGGAGATCAATAATTGTCCTCAGTATCTCTCTCTTCACCCGTGTGTTAATGGGGCCCAAAAGGGGAGCAAAGAATAGTAACACTGTTCCCTGCCATGCATGTCGTAGAAAGTGACTAAGGAGGGTTGGGCATGGGGCTGGTTACCCCCATCCTGTAAAACATTTAAACCACAAAAAACTTCAACAAACATGGACAAGTCAATTAAGGAAAATAAAACACAGCCATCCAAGACAGGGGAAGGTCCTCTCGCAGGGAGGCGTATGATGTAACACAGAGAAAGCCGAAAGGAGTCTGTGTTACTGACTAACCTTCTTTCTTCTAGGAGAACTTCCAGATTTGGCACCTGGAATGTTCGGACATTAAACAAACAAGGGAAAGTGGCACAAGTAGCAGCAGAAATGAGGGAATATAAAATCGAGGTTCTGGGAATGTGTGAAACAAAGTGGAAGGGGGTAGACAAGAAGAAACTCATCACAGGTGAATTGGTGCTGTTCTCAGGATATGGAGACGAAAGTTCACACCACAGTGAAGGGGTAGCTCTTATGTTATCTAAAGAAGCACAGAAAGCACTCATCGAATGGGAAGCTGCTGGACCCAGAATAATAACAGTTACTTTTAAAACAGCTAAAAAGAAAATAAATGTAAGTGTCATCCAATGTTATGCACCAACTAATGACAAAGAAGAGTCTGTGAAAGAAGCATTTTATACTAGACTACAGGAAATTATGGGAAAAGTAAAAAGAAGAGACATCACAATTTTGATGGGTGACATGAATGCAAAGATAGGTACAGTCAACACTGGATTTGAAGAAGTCATGGGAAAACATGGGCTTGGAATAATGAATGAAAATGGGGAACTATTCTCAAACTTCTGTGCTTCAAATCAACTGGCTGTAGGAGGAAGCATGTTTCCACATAAGAGAATACACAAGGCAACATGGATATCACCAGACCATAGAACAGAAAATCAGATTGATCATATATGCATAAACAAGAAGTTTAGATCATCATTGCAGGATGTAAAGGTATATAGAGGAGCAGATGTGGCATCAGATCACCACCTTCTGATAGCCAAAGTAAAAATGAAACTCAAGAGATATGCAACAATGCAAAATTATAGACAACAATTTAATGTAGGAGATCTAAGAAATCAAGCTCCAAGAGACAAATTTGTGGTCACAATATCCAACAAATTCCAAGTGCTCCAACAGCTGGAAGATGTAGAGAATACAGAAGACAATTGGCAGCAAATCAAAACGGTATGGAATGAGACATGTGAAGAAATACTGGGTAACAGGGAACGACAACAAAAAGCATGGATAACAAAAGAAACCATCAATAAGATAAAAGACAGAAAAAACAAGAAAGCAGATTTAAACACAAGCAAAACCAGAAGTTCCAAAGCCAAGGCTCAAGAAGTGTACACAGAAGCAAACAAAGAAGTAAAAAGAAGTATCAAAAGAGACAAGAGGAAGTATATTGAGGAGTTGGCAAGAGAGACAGAAGATGCTGCAGCCAAAGGAAATATGAGAGAACTGTATAGCAGCACAAAGAAGCTAACAGGGAAATACAAGCAAACAAGTTGCCTCATAAAAGACAAGAATGGAAAACTGCTCAGCAATATACAAGAGCAAATGAAGAGGTGGACAGAATATTTTGAGGACCTTCTCAATAGACCAGCTCCACAAAACCCCCTGAACATCCAGCCAGCAGAAGAAGAGCTACAAATTAACAGTGAAAGATCAACGAAGGAAGAAATAAAGAAAGCCATAAAGCTTCTAAGAGATGGAAAAGCATATGGACCTGATGGCATTCCAGCAGATGCCATCAAAGCAGATATCGACATGGCTACAGAGATGTTATATAAATTACTTGGTAAAGTCTGGGAAAAGGAAGAGATACCAGCAGAATGGAAGGAAGGATATCTGGTTAAGTTGCCTAAGAAGGGAAATTTACAAGAGTGCGCAAATTATAGAGGAATAATGTTACTATCAGTGCCAGGAAAAGTATTAAACAGGATTATCCTTGAGAGATTAAAAGAGTCCATAGACAAGAAACTGAGAGATGAACAAGCAGGTTTTCGACAAAACAGATCATGTACAGACCAGATAGCCACTTTGAGAATAATAGTTGAACAAAGTCTGGAATGGAATTCACCACTATACGTCGGATTTGTGGACTACGAAAAGGCATTTGACAGTGTAGAGAGAGAATCAATTTGGAAATTGATGAGGCATTATGGAGTTCCCCTGAAGATCATTAATTTAATAAAGAAAACATATGAAGACATGACATACAGAGGTCTTCATGAAGGACAGCTTACAGAACTGTTTGGGATAAGAACAGGAGAGCGACAGGAATGCCTCTTGTCTCCATTTCTTTTCTTACTAGCAATAGACTGGGTAATGAGATCATCGACAACACACAACAGAAATGGAATCCAGTGGAATCCAGTGGACTCTGACTAAGCAGTTGGATGATCTGGATTTTGCTGATGGCTTGGCTCTTCTGTCCCTTAACCGAAATCAGATGCAGGACAAATTGAAAACACTCGGTGCGAGGTCACAGCAGTTGGGTCTGAAAATACACAGGGAAAAGACAAAAATAATGAGAATAAATGCAGGTAATGATAACAGGGTTAAACTTGAAGAAACACCAATACAAGATGTAGAATCGTACACGTATCTTGGCAGCAATATAGACAAAGTTGGAGAGACAGACAGTGATATCAAACTAAGAATACAAAAAGCAAGAGGAGCTTTCATTGCATTGGGAAATATATAGAGTTCAAGAGAAATCAGATCCAATATGAAAATCATCATCATCATCAGTTGCCATCTCCACAACGAAGGTTGGCTGTAATGGATCTCCAACGTCTTCTGTCTCTTGTCTTGATGGTGCACTCTGATAGACTCTTTCCTGTCCATCTCTTGATGTTGTCTTCCCACTTATAGCGCTGTCTTCCCCTTGCACGTTTGCCTTCAACTCTCCCTTCTGTTATGGTCTTCTGCAAGGTGTTATGCCTTTTTATGTGGCCAAAGTATTTTAGCTGTCGAACTTTGACCTCCCTCATTAGTTCTCTTTTCATACCTAGATTTTCTAGGACCTCCTTATTTGTTTTCATCTCTTTCCATGAGATACGCCCCAATCTTCTATATATCCACATTTCAAGAGCCTCAATTCTTTCTTCCAACTGCTTATTCATCGTCCATGTTTCTGCACCATACAGAAATGCAGAATATATATAACACTTTATGATGCTCAGTTTTAATTTGTGAGATAACTGTTTGGATGTCAGTATATGTTTCATGTTGTTGAATGTAGCTTTGGCCATTCCTATTCTCTTCTTGATTTCTGTTTCACATCTGCCATCTTCTGTTATTATATGACCGAGATATACGTAGCTCTTGACTTGTTCCAGGATTTCCCCATTTACGCTTATCTTTAATGTGGGTTTATCGTCTGTTTTGCTAATTATCATAGTTTTTGTTTTCTCAATATTAATGTCGAGTCCATATTCATGACTTATACTGTTCACTTGCTTCACTAGTTCTTGTAACTCCTGTTCGCTTTCAGCTAACAACACGGTATCATCTGCATATCTAAGGTTGTTTATTGACCTTCCACTGATGTTCAGTCCTGGTATTTCCTGTATCTGTTTGAAAATTTTTTCGGTGTATAAATTAAATAGGCAGGGGGACAGCACACAACCTTGTCTGACACCTCTTTTTATGTCTATGTATGGTGAATAATTCCTTCCAGATCTTACTGTGGCAGTTTGCTCCCAATAAAGGTTACTGAGTATTCTTATATCTTTTCCATCAATACCTAATGCTCTGAGGCATGGAGAACAACAAAGACAACAACCAAAAAGCTACAGACTTTCATAAATGGGTGCTTGCGTAGAATAGAGGGATTAAAATGGTATGACAAGGTTACCAACGTGGAACTGAGGACAAGAACTAGACAAGTGCCAGTGGAACAAGAGATGAGAAGAAGACGATGGCGATGGATAGGACACACACTGAGGAAACATGTTGATAGCATTACAAGGCAGTCCTTGTTCTGGAACCCCCAGATACCTGACTCTGCTCTTTAGTTAGGAAAGGCAACGTAGGTTTTTCTTGTCCTTTCTCCTTGTAAGACGTATTACTATTTGTGTGTGTGTTTTTTTTGCTTTTTTCTCCATTCAACCGTTTTACTCCCGTCTTACGGCAGTTCTCCTCATATACTTATACCGCAATGTAGGTTTTTCTTGTCCTTTCTCCTTGTAAGACGTATTACTATTTGTGTGTGTGGTTTTTTTTTTTTTTTTTCTCCATTCAATCCTTTGCTTAAACAGAAGTCTAATGATCTAAACCTTGAGAGATCAAAGCCAAAGTTGCTCTTAATTAAAAAGAGTTTAGATAAGTAGAGACAGATTATGTCTAAAGTCTTATCTTTCGGCTGTGTTGAAATCCAAGAAAAAAAGAAAGTGGATGACTTCAGTCAGACGTGAGTAATAGGCTTCCCTTGCACACTGGCTTCTTTTAAGACACCCTGATTACTTTTTTTTTAGCTGTTGATGGTACTCTTAACATTCTGCTGTAAAACCACATCTCTGTGCCCTCCAGTGCTTTTCCTGGTTGATTAGTAAATGTCCGTGACTGACTTCCGTATGTCAGGATTGGCTCTTTATAACATTGAAGAACTTTCTTTCTTACTTTCATTGACAAAGTGTTATTGCATACAATACTTTTCATTTTATGGAATGCTGATTTCACCTGGGCGATGTACACCTTAGTCATACATTAGCTCCTTTCTGTTAATTTTGTTAGTTTCTAATCTTCAGCCATTGTTTTTAATTAAGTTCTTCTTCTTCTTCTTCGATCCTTAACCACCGACCGTCAAAGCAGTCAGTGGCCATCACGCCTAGTGGCGTCTTGTAGGGCAACAACAAATTGATTCCACTTTGCACGGTCGGTGGCCATCCTTCGTACAGTGCCCCAGCTCTGGTTCATGTCAGTGGCTTCCTTTCGGCCTTCACCACTGACAGTCATACGAGCCACAGACTCCGAATGTCCACCCCGCAGCAAAGTTTGTTCATTTGATGTTGTTTCCGTAACTTCATTATTTTTTTTACATAGACAGGGGTGTCAGCCCTATGCTAAAGCCCCCAACCTGGAGGACCAGGGTACCAGCTTTTGTCTGACCCCTACCCACACAGACCAGTCCAGCTTGGTTGAACCTACCAGGAGTAAAACTCCCACTGGCATAGCTCTGGGGATTGTCAGGGTACGCAAGCTGCCATACCGCTACAAGGTATAGGTACCATTGATGGCAGTAATTAAGTTCCTATCCTTTTTTTTGTAATCTTAATTAGCTCTTAGATCTCTATCAGTTAGATTATAAATAGGTAATAGTTGAGGCATTGATAGTAAAGGTCAAAGTACCAGTTAGTCATAAAGCAGATTCTGGGAAGTGTTAGAAACTTTACCTATCCTAGGCCTTTATAAGGTGGGAGTGACCAGTTGCCTAGCAGAAAGCCTGCAACAAAACTTGTAAGTGCCGTTGAAGCTGTGGCTTCTGTTGCAATTAGATTTACATGATGAGGTTGCCAGCCACATACATAACATAATATATTATGTTATATTATAACATAATATAATAATGTTATATTATGACACTAATATAAGTGTCATATTAGTCACTTATTACTCCTGAGAAAGCAGTTGGCCCATTCTTTATTTGTCTGCTCAGAGAGACCCCCTCCACCTGAGACTACACAGATCATTCTTAGGCAGCCATTTTAGGTTGACTCTTTCCTCACTCCTTGCAACCATAGAGCAGTGCTCATAATTTTTTTGGTTAATGTGGCAACAGAATAAAGTTCATTCAGATTCATTTTAAGATAAAACCTCTACAGGTCTGTAAGCCTTTATCTAACATCCTCGAATACAGCTTTGTTTCAGAAACCAGATTTTGTTGGTTTTCAAATGTTGCCCACGTCATTTGAAAAGTAGCCCAGATTCATCCAGAATAATCCAAGTCACCCAATGCGCATTTTAAAAAATAGTCAAAAGTCGCCCAAAATAGTAAAAAATTTCCCATATTGCGATCAAGTATATAATGCCTGCGTTACCAGCACACCTCTATACAGCGGCGAGACATGGACAACCTATGCTAAGCAAGGAACAAGGCTCATTATCTTCCATCTACAGTGTCTACACCACATCCTTGGTATTTCGTGGAAAGACAAAGTGACAGATGTTGAGATGTTGTCTTGTGCTGGCCTTCAAAGCATGAATACACTGCTTAGACAGCACCGACTACGCTGGCTTGACCATGTCTGCTGTATGGAAAATGGTCACATCCCAAAAGATATCTTCTACGGACTACTGGCAGATGGCAAAAGAACAGTTGGGCGACCACAGCTGAGATTCAAAGATGTGTGCAAGAGTAACATGAAGGCACTGGACATAATCAGCAACCTGGGAGGATGAAGCTGCCGATCGCAACAAATGGCGATGCTATCTATGATGCCACCTCAGATTGGGCAAAAAGAAGCTCACACAACAAGCAGAGCAATGAGTAACTGTTCTTACTTTCTGTTCAGCCAAAGTTTGACCATAACTTAAGGAACAAAGAAGGCAGCACACCATTGATGGTAGCAGCTCACACTGGGAAGGTCCACATCATCCAGTTTCTACTGGAGTCTGCAGTTTACCCAGAGGTGACACAGTACGAGTCTGACAGGCAAGTGTCTCATGGTTACTTTATTTGTCATGTGTATTGGTTTTTTTTCTTCCATTTCTATCTTTCCCTGAGCCCTCTCTTATTCCTTCCTCTGCTGCTTCTGTTTCCACATTTCAGCTCGTATTCCTTTCCTCATGCTTCTTCTGCCACTTTTCATTCCTCTTTCATTTTCTAGTCTTTGTCCTTCTCCTCTTTGCCCTACATGCTTCTGTCACTAATTTCTAACTCTTTCTTTAGTGCCTAGAAATTATATCTTCCTCTTTCTTCAGAATTTCTTCTTCTACCTTTTTCTCGTTATTCTCTGTTCGCTCATCTTTTTTTCTTGTTTTAAGTGAATTTTTTTTTTCATTTGAGCGTCCAATTGACAGAGTGGTTAGAGCACTGGTCTCTCACTGCAAAGGTACCGGGTTAAAATCATGGTACCGACACACTCCAGTCTACTCAGCTGTAAATGGGTACCTGACTCTGCTCTTTGAGTTAGGAAAGGAAAAGTCAGCGAGGAAGGGAACTGGTCACCCCCACCTCTAGTATAGTGAAGTCTCTAACACTTCACTCCCCTACAGCAGTATTTGCTATGGGACAACTTTTATTATTTCTTTATTTCTTTCCTTCCTCACCATCTTCAGTTCCATATCCTCTGCTCCATCACAATACAAAAGCAATCTTCTTCTTCTTTAAGCACCTTGCCTGGTCACGTAGTTCAGTGGCTCCCACCCCAGAATGGGGGCCATGCCATATTTCTGGGGGTGGCCTACAGTAAGATGGTCAAGAATTTTTTTTTTCCAGCTAACGGTGGCTATGAGAGGGGGAGGGGGCACAGAGGTAAATGAGGCTCAGAAGAGGGCCATGAGCAAAAAAAGGTTAAGAACCCCTGACGTAGGTGATCACGTCTATCCACAACTTCCTGTCTCCAGTACTGCTGTGATGTCAAGGTAAAGGATCCCATTACATGCTCATTGAGGCATATTGGGAATATGGTGTTAGGATTAAGCTGGGAGAACAGGTCCTGGAGCAGGTCGACCACTTTAAATATCTCGGAGCTATTATAGACCGAAAGGGAGGCATCAAAGAAGAGTTGGCCACTCGAAAAGCTGCAGCTGGGAGACTTTTTCAGGCCATAAATTGAGGATTCCTCAGCAAGAGAGAGGTTGGTAAGAAAACGAAGATGGCTGTATACCGCTCCACCTATGTCCCAGTCTTGACATATGGATGCGAGTCATGGGCAATGACTACAACCCACAAAAGCCAGATCCATACCTCAGAAATGAGGTATCTGAGGAAGGTGGTTGAAGTAACAAGAAGAGACGTGGTACGCAACCAGACGATACGTCAAGGCTTAAAATCATCCACTGCAGACCCAAGTAGAACAGTCCCAACTAAGATGGTTTGGCCATGTCTGCAGAATGGGAGAAGATCGGCTACCACGACAAGCATGGGAAACAAAGAGCCAGGGATCCAGACCCCCAGGATGACCCAGAGTTTGCTGGGAGGACAACATTAGACAATCTTTGAAGGACCGAGGACTAGAATGGAACCAGGCCAGGAGGAAGACAGCCGATAGGATAGTCTGGCGCTCTCTCTTCCAAACCTCTACACCTCACGGTAGAAGGGGAACGACTAAGTAAGTGTTAGGCCCATATTTTCTTGACCATCAGCACACTAGCGGTGATGTGGTCAGCATCACGCCGGCTACCTTAACCTTCCCAGAAGCTGCTCTGGTACCCAGTTGGGGCTGGGTCGACCCAGGAGCCGTTTGCAGCCTAAAAAAATCCCACCTCATCTGGGGATCGAACCATAGACCACTGAGCTAGGAAGCCAGTGCACTAACTACTATGCTACTGTGACTCCCGCTGTGATGTCAATCTGTCTACTATCTTATTTCTTTATCATCCTCTGTCTCTTTTTCCTGAAATCTTTCCTGTTGTGCCAAAATATTCCAGCTTTTTCCTTCTTAGACCATGCCCAAAGAGAGTGGATTGCTTCCGTCTAACGTAAGGAATAAGCTTTATTTACACATTGGCGTCTGCCAGGACATCGTCATTCCTCTTTTTCATCATCATCAGTATCATTATTTTCCTTTGTCTTCCAACCATTGTAGCTGGTCCCCTTTTAGGAAGCTTGCACCAAGCATTCACAAGCTGTTGCAATCTTGGTTTCAGTATTTCAATTTGTTTGATATAATGAGGTTGCCAACCCTATACACAACCTCATGTTAGTCACCTTGTATGACATGATGAGGTTGCCAGCCCCATACACAACATCATGTTAGTCACCTTGTATGGCATGATGAGGTTGCCAGCCCCATACACAACCTCATGTTAGTCACCTTGTATGATATGATGAGGTTGCCAGCCCCATACACAACCTCATGTTAGTCACCTTGTATGACATGATGAGGTTGTCAGCCCCATACACAACCTCATGTTAGTCACCTTGTATGACATGATGAGGTTGCCAACCCTATACACAACCTCATGTTAGTCACCTTGTATGACATGATGAGGTTGCCAGCCCCATACACAACATCATGTTAGTCACCTTGTATGGCATGATGAGGTTGCCAGCCCCATACACAACCTCATGTTAGTCACCTTGTATGGCATGATGAGGTTGTCAGCCCCATTCACAACCTCATGTTAGTCACCTTGTATGACATGATGAGGTTGTCAGCCCCATACACAACCTCATGTTAGTCACCTTGTATAATATTAGTGCAGTAGTTCTGTTCTTTCTTTGCCTCACCAGATATCCCCCAGGACCTACACGGGGTCATTAATCTTTTAAGTAAGGGTAAACACAAACAGCAAGAACTGGTAATTATGAAAATATTTATATTTGTTTTTTCAGTGCTGACAGTGATTCAGACACAGACTCTGGTGTGTTAGACCCAACTTCAGGTTCTCCGAAAGACGACAATAAAAATGAGGGTAAGGAATTGTCTCTGTATTGCCCCATAAGAAGTATAATGCCAACTATAAATCTGGCTTACCTTGCAAGAAGCTTGCACAGATGCAAAGGGTGCACTGTGCCATTGGTGATTTGTTTTACAGTATAGTCTATTGTATTGTATATGTTACAGTTGCTAGTGCCTTACACATTCTTCTTTTCTCTTTTGTGAGATTTTTTAGTTGGGCACAGTGGTCCTGATTAGAAGTACACACTGGTGATGGATATAACACACCTTGAGGAAACCTGTTGATAGCATTACAAAGTAGTGCTTGTTCTGGAAACCAAAGGGCAAGAGATTTAGGAAGACAAAAAAACATGGAAAAGTTGAGACAGAAATGAAAAAGATAAGAAAGACATGGAAAAACCTTGAGTAGATGGCACAGGACATGAGGACTTGGTATGAATTTGTTGAAGGTCCATTTCCTTGGGGAGCGGAATAAGATAAGTGGCCAACAGGACAAGAAGGGACAAAAGAAGAAATACCATTATACAGGAACTGCTGAACTTCCGGTAGCATGAAATTTTCTTACTAAGACGTCTGCTAAAAAGTCACAAAGATATTCAAGAAAGCAGTTTGTTCATTATGGACCACATGGTTTAACAATCACTCATGTCACTTAATTCAAGAAAGCCACTGAATCTGCCTGTGACACTTCTTGGAAAAAGATGTCAAGAAAGGTAAAGAAATAGAAAAGTAAATTCATAGACCTCCAAGCATAATGAATGATGCAGCCAAATTGTTATTGTCAATAATACTTACTTACTTAGTCGTTCCTCTTCTACTGTGAGGTGTAGAGGTTTGGAAGGGAGAGTGTCATACTATCCTGTTGGCTGTCTTCCTCCTGGCCTGGTTCCGTTCTAGTCCTCAGTCCTTCAGATATTGTCTAATGTTGTCCTCCCAGCAGACTCTGGGTCGTCCTGGAGGTCTGGATCCCTGGCTCTTATCCTCCCATACCTGCTGTGGTAGCCGATCTCCCATTCTGCAGACATGGCCAAACCATCTTAGTTGGGACTGTTCTACTTGAGTCTGCAAGGGTTTGGGTTTTTAGGCCTTGACGTATCATCTGGTTGTGGACCATGTCTCTTCATGTTACTTCAACCACCTTTCTCAGATACCTCATTTCTGAGCTTTATTGTCAATAATGTTGTGCTTTGTTCTGTATTGTAGATGAGTTTCAAGCTAGCAATGAAGGAATGTCTGGACCTTACGCTCCCAGTGTAGATCTGACTGATGAGAACAAGTAAGTCTTCAGTCATGCAGTTCACCCATAACTATAGAACAGGTGTTGAGAATAGATATACCTAGGGAGCTACACAATAGTCAGATGGTGTTTAACAAGAACAAAAGTTAATATGTAGTAGTTACTGAAAGTATAATATCAATGTCAAGGACTAATATATTGATCTGGTAACACATACATTACAAAGCAGTCCTTATTCTGAAATTCTCAGGGTAAGAGATGCGGAGGAAGCTGAAGAACTTGTGGAGAAGAGAACTGAGGACAGATATGAAAGAAATGCGGAAGACATGGAAAGAAGACATGGAAAGAAGACATAGAAAGAAGACATGGAAAGAAGACATAGAAAGAAGACATGGAAAGAAGACATAGAAAGAAGACATGGAAAGAAGACATAGAAAGAAGACATGGAAAGAAGACATGGAAAGAAGACATAGAAAGAAGACATGGAAAGAAGACATAGAAAGAAGACATAGAAAGAAGACATAGAAAGAAGACATGGAAAGAAGACATGGAAAGAAGACATAGAAAGAAGACATAGAAAGAAGACATGGAAAGAAGACATAGAAAGAAGACATAGAAAGAAGACATAGAAAGAAGACATGGAAAGAAGACATAGAAAGAAGACATAGAAAGAAGACATGGAAAGAAGACATAGAAAGAAGACATGGAAAGAAGACATGGAAAGAAGACATAGAAAGAAGACATGGAAAGAAGACATAGAAAGAAGACATAGAAAGAAGACATGGAAAGAAGACATGGAAAGAAGACAGACATAGAAAGAAGACATGGAAAGAAGACAGACATAGAAAGAAGATATGGAAAGAATACATAGAAAGAAGACATGGAAAGAAGACATGGAAAGAAGACAGACATAGAAAGAAGACATAGAAAAAAGACATAGAAAAAAGACATAGAAAGAAGACATAGAAAGAAGACATGGAAAGAAGACAGACATAGAAAGAAGACATAGAAAGAAGACATGGAAAGAAGACATGGAAAGAAGACATGGAAAGAAGACATGGAAAGAAGACATGGAAAGAAGACATGGAAAGAAGACATGGAAAGAAGACATGGAAAGAAGACATGGAAAGAAGACATGGAAAGAAGACATAGAAAGAGCTAGAGCTGATGGCACGGGACAGGAAGACTTAGCATAAGCTTTTTTTGAAGGCCTATGCTTCTTGGCGAGCTGAATAATGATGATACTAGTGGTGGGAATGGTGGCTGTGGTGGTGGCTGTAATGGTGGTGGCTGTAATGGTGGTGATGATGATGGTGGAGGAAGATACAAATTACTCATGTTAAATTAAAAGTAAATTAAATATAAAACACTTTTTTTTTTTAACATAAGTATTAAGAATCTACCATTGTAGAGTGAATGAAAAATACAATAACACACACTCACATACGCGCACACACACTCAGTCACAATCAATCAGTGTAAACTTTATCCTATATTCAGCAATGGGCCAGGAAGTACAATGCCATAAACAAATAGTGGCAATGGAATAAACTATCTAACATTATAGACACTATGTATCCTAATTATAAACCATCAGAGGTTGAACATGAAATTTTCATTATTTAATAATAATAAAAACAGTAATGCCTTTATTCATGCTTAAACCCAGCTGTAAATGGGTACCTGACCAGAGTCAGGGAAGGAAAAGGCAGTGAGGAAGGGAACTGGTCACCCCACCTCTCGATGCTGGACCTAGTATGGTTAAGTCTCTAACACTTCACTCCCCTAAGGCAGTATCTGCTGTGGGACTGCCTTTACCTCTTAAACATGGAGAACAACAAAAACAACAACCAAAAAGCTACAGACTTTCATAAATGGGTGCCTGCATTGAATAGGAGGATTGAAGTGTTATGACAAGGTCACCAATGTGGAAGTGATGACTTGAACCAGGCAAGTGCGAGTGGAACAAGAGATGAGAAGAAGACGTTGGCGATGGATAGGACACACGTTGAGGAAACCTGTTGATAGCATTACAAGGCAGTCCTTGTTCTGGAATCCACAATGAAAGAGAGGCAGAGGTAGATCAAAAAAGCACATGGAGAAGAGAACTGGAGACAGAAGTGGAATGAACTTGAGCTGATGGCACGTGTCAGGAGGACTTGGCATGTGTTTGTTGAAGGCCTATGCTCATTTGGGCACTAAAGGGTATTGACTGATTGATTGACTTATCAAGCCAGAAAGAAACATAAAAGCTACAACTACGTAGTCATCCCTCTTCTGCCATGAGGTGTAGAGGTTAGGAGGGGGGAGCACAATACTATCCTATCGGCTGTCTTCCTTCTGGCCTGGATCCAATCTAGTCCTCGGTCCTTCAGAGATTCCTAATGTTGTCCTCCCAGCAGACTCTGGGTCGTCCTGGAGGTCTCGATCCCTGGCTCTTAGTTTCCCATACTTATCATGGTAGCCGATTTTCTTCCATTCTGCAGAGCTGACCAAACCATCGTAATTGGGACTGTTCTACTTGAGTCTGCAGTGGCTGGGTTTTGAGGTCTTGCTTTATCATCTGGCTGCAGACCATATCTCTTCTTGTTACTTCAACCACCTTCCTCAGATACCTCATTTCTGAGGTTTGGAGCTGGCTTTTGTGGGTTGTAGTCATTGCCCATGACTCACATCCATAAGTCAAGACTGGAATATAGGTGTAGCTGTATACAGCCTTCTTCGCCTTCTTGCCAGTTTCTCTTTTGCTGAGGAATCTTTATTTTTTTGGCCTGAAAAAGTCTCTTAGCTGCTGCTCTTCGGGTAGCTAACTAAGGAACATAAAAGCAACAAAATCTATCTTTTGTTAAAAGAAAAGAAAATGATAATTTATCATGTCATAAAACTTAACTTATTAAATAGAATTCATGAAGCTTAGAAGCATTGAGGCTCTGTTCCACACCTGTACAAAGTTAATATTAACATTCTATCATCCTTCTAGACATAACTATTTTACACCAAGTCTTCAAGGACATGGCAGTGAACTTGCAGACAGTTCTGATTTTTATCACAAGAGGTTAACCAGAATAGTCAATGATGCCAACAGACCCAAGGGTCTTGCCATATTCCATGGTAAGTCATTTGGATTAGTTGAGCATCCTCTGATATCTGTAAGACGAAAGGCACTAGATCATATGACTACGTTGATTTACCTGGGTGTATAATACATGCTACAGATTCAGAATAAAAGAAATAATAAGGAAGGCAAGAACAGTTTTCTCTGACGCTGAAAACATCTGGAAATATAGAGAGA
Organism: Oreohelix idahoensis; assembly: GCA_024509875.1. Taxonomy (NCBI): domain Eukaryota; kingdom Metazoa; phylum Mollusca; class Gastropoda; order Stylommatophora; family Oreohelicidae; genus Oreohelix; species Oreohelix idahoensis. The sequence goes on from JAMPIV010022372.1 coordinate 293,209, forward strand.
TCAAGGACAATAATGATCAAAATACTATGAAAAGATCACTAATGTGGAACTGATAATAACCAGACAAGTGCTAATGGAACAAGACATGAGAGGAACAAGACATGAGAGGAACAAGACATGAGAGGAAAACACTAGCAATAGACAAGACACCATGTGTTTTAAATTAAGTCAAAATCAGTGTCTGATAAGTTCTGGTAATGACCTAATTACATATTTTATACTTTAGCAAATCAAAAAGTAACGTCTGACCAGTAGTTATAATACGTTACCAAGTTGCCAGATATTAATGATAATTATAGTTGTAATGACAATTTACCTAATGTGGAAGTGATCATAAGAACCAGACAAGTGCCAGTGGGACAACAGATGTGAAGCTGATGCTGGAGAAGGATAGGACACACACTGAAGAAACCTGTTGATAACATTACAAGGCAGTCCTTGTTCTGGAATCCCCAGGGCAAAAGAGGTAAAGGGAAGAACACATGGGGAAGAGACCTGGAGACAGACATGAAGGGGATGAAGAAAGACCTTGAGCTGATGGCACAGGGACAGGAAGACTTGGCATAAGTTTGTTGAAGGTCTTGTGTTCCTTGAGCAGCTGAAAGGTGATGATGATGATGATGACAATGATGACAATGATTATAATTATTATTTACTTAGACTGACTCATATGAATTTTATTTTTTTTTAAAATCTTCCTAGATGGCATGATCAGTCACATTTGTGCCATGAACCTCATCGACGGCAGCAACGTCCTTCACCACAGCATCCGCAATGCTGATGCACCCCACATACTCTCCCTCTTTCTAGATCTAGACCCTACTCCTCTCAACATGCAGGATGATAGAGGACAAACTGTTCTACACATGGCTTGTAGACTGAAAAGGAAGAAATGCGTGGAGCTGATTCTGGTAAGTGTTAACACTGCAGCTAGAATCTAACAAAGAAAACCGCTGTCAAATGCTAAAATGGTCTTATACCTACAGTGTGTATGCTTTATGATTAAACTGTGCATGCCTGTGGTATATGTAATGTGGTGAATGCTTGGTACAGACTTCCTGCATGGGGACTGGCTGTAGTGGTGGCTCCATGCTTTGCTAGGAGCTCAAGGGGAAATGACGATGATGAATAGTTCTTAATACTTGCTGATCCAACAATGGGTGTATGGGAACTATGTTGATCCAACTATGGGTGTATGGGAACTGTGTTGATCCAACTATGGGTGTATGGAACTGTGTTGATCCAACTACGGGTGTATGGGAACTGTGTTGGTCCAACTACGGATGTATGGGAACTGTGTTGATCCAACTATGGGTATATGGGAACTGTGTTGATCCAACTATGGGTATATGGGAACTGTGTTGGTCCAACTACGGATGTATGGGAACTGTGTTGATCCAACTATGGGTGTATGGGAACTGTGTTGATCCAATTATGGGTGTATGGGAACTGTGTTGATCCAACTATGGGTGTATGGGAACTGTGCTGATCCAACTATGGGTGTATGGGAACTGTGTTGATCCAACTATGGGTGTATGGGAACTGTGTTGATCCAACTATGGGTGTATGGGAACTGACCTTTCTTATTTTCCTGCTTTAATTTGTGCACCACTATGTCAATCCATCTGTTTCTAGTCACCATTTATTTACACCTTCCATTCTGTTGTTTTTGAAAATACAAATAAGGTACAGTAATTATGAAAATAAATTCAGGAAATGATAACAAAATTGCTCTTGAAGAAACACCACTACAACATGTAGTATTAAACATATATCATGGGAGAGATTGTCTGATGTTGTCCTCCCAGTTAAACTTTGGGATGTCCTGGAGGTCTGGATTCCCTGACTCTTAGTTTCCCATGTTTGTCATGGTAGCTGGTCTTCTCACATTCTGCAGTCATGGTCAAACCCTCCTAACTGGGACTGTTAAAGACGCTGATTTATGAGAATAAATGCAAGAAAAACAGCAGTATTTCACCTACAAGATGTAGAATCATACACATATCTTGGCAGCAATGTAGACAGTACTGGAGGGACAAGCAGTGATATCAAAATAATGATACAAAAGGCTAGAGACGCTTTCATTGCATTAGGAAATATATGTAAATCAACAAAAATCAAGTCCAACACAAAAATCTGAATCTTGATCTCAAATGTCATGTCATGTCCTATTATATAGATATGACAAATAGAGAAAACATAAACAGCAACCAAAAAGTTAGACTTTGATAAATGGGTGCTTGCTTAGAATGAAGGTTGAAATGGTACATCATCATCATCATCAATATGGAACTGATGACAAAAACCTAACAAGTGCCAGAGGAACAGCAGATGAGAAGAGGAGGTTGGCAATGGATAGGACACGTATTGAGGAACCCTGTTGATAGCCTTACAAGGCAGTCCTTGTTCTAGACTGGCCATGGTAAGAAAAGAAGAGGGAGACCTTAAAACCATGGAGTAGAAAAGTGAAGACAGAAATGGACAGGATGAGAAAGACCTAGAAAAACCTGGAGCTGGTAGTATGGGACAGGAGGACTTGTGGGACAGAGGACTTGTGGGACAGGAGGACTTGGGGGACAGGAGGACTTGTGGGACAGGAGGACTTGTGGGACAGGGGGACTTGTGGGACAGGAGGACTTGTGGGACAGGAGGACTTGGCATAAGTTTGTAGACGGCCTGTGTTTCCTGGCACGCTGAAGGGTGAAGGTTAATGAATAGGAAAGGATCCCGTTACACGCCCATTGAGGCATATTGGGAATATGGTGTTAGGCCCATATTATCTTGACCATCAGCACACTAGGGGTGATGTGGTCAGCATCACGCCGGCCGCCTTAACCTTCCCAGAGTTGCTCTGGTACCCAATTCATGAGGCTGGGTCGACCCCGGAGCCGTTTGCGGTCTATAAAATCCCGCCTCAACTGGGGATCGAACCATGGACCACCGAGCTAGGAAGCCATTACACTAACCACTACTCTACCGCGGCTCCTGTTGGTTAATGAATATTGTTGTTTTATATATTCCATGTCGCTGCATTGTCCAGATTTATCTTTACTGTTTCTAAACGTATGCAATCATGATCTTTCTTTGCTTTAGCATGAAGGTGTTCTAATATTTGTTACATTCTCATAACTTTTGATCTGTATCTTCCTATCCTAAAAGCTGCTTGTTTGTAAACATATAATCTCATATTTTGGTGTTTGAACACATTTCTCTTCCTAAGTTCATGTCCAGGTTTTGACATTGATAGCAAAATTTTGATGTTGTTATAAACATTGTAGTTGAAGTAAGGGGTGGGTAAAGGATCCCACTGAGCTCGGAAACTAGTGCACTAACCACTATGCTACCAAGGCTCTTGTAGTTGAAGTAAGGTTTTGTAAAAATGCTATTCTTTTTTAACAAAATGGCATTAACAGCTTTCATGTGAGGAAACATAGCTCAGTGATAAACAATAAATGGCAGCTTTAATTGGCAGGGTGGTTAGAGCCTTTACTTCTTAAAGCAAAATTTATCATCATCATTTATCTTTGCACTGAATCACCCCTGCAGATGGTCACATTACAGGACGACTGCACCAAGCATTTACATGTTCTTGTAGTGGTGATTTCTATAGCAATTAATTTTACAGGATAAGGTTGTCAGCCTCATGTACAACCTCATATACCCAGCCTCATGTACAACCTCATATACCCAGCCTCATGTACAACCTCATGTACAACCTCATATACCCAGCCTCATGTACAACCTCATATACCCAGCCTCATGTACAACCTCATATACCCAGCCTCATGTACAACCTCATATACCCAGCCTCATGTACAACCTCATATACCCAGCCTCATGTACAACCTCATATACCCAGCCTCATGTACAACCTCATATACCCAGCCTCATGTACAACCTCATATACCCAGCCTCTTGTACAACCTCATATACCCAGCCTCATGTACAACCTCATATACCCAGCCTCATGTACAACCTCATATACCCAGCCTAGAAACAGCATTTGCCTGTCACCATCTCATCCATAGGTCAACATTTCTTTTCCTCTTCCGCTCGTTTTTTTGTGTGAATAATTTGTTTTATATCCATGTAATATCATTATTATATTCACTTTAAAATATTTTATTATATAATGTAATGTATGTGTGAATGTACCCACATAATACTGTACTTTAGAAATGTGAGTCGTGAGAATGTACCCGCATACCACTGTACTTTAGAAATGTGAACTTTTTTTTTTTTTTTTTTTTTCTACTGCTGAAAGACTTTTCCTGCCACAGAAGTGCGTAAGAAAGTGTTATTATTATTATTTCATTTTCCACCAAGAATGTATGGACATAAGCGAGAATGTGTTTATGTAATTTTTGTATTGATGATTGATGACTCATTCAAAAATACAGATTAATTGTAGACGGATTGACCGCATGAGTGAGTGTCGGTATACAGAATTTATTTATTGTTTTATTTATTTTATTTTATTATTACTTTTTTCCCCCAATTACTAGCTTGTTTGTTTCAAAAAAAAAAAAAACCTACTCATTTTTTTAATTATGATTGCATAATGTAAATGAATGCTGTTATGTTAACTTTATAATGTTGCATGCTTTTAAATTAATGCTTAAAGCATGATGTGGGAATGAAAGGATATAGTTTGCAAGATTAATGAGAGTGGAAGGGCAGAATGTTAGACGGGCCTGCGCGCCCAATTCTTTACCCTTCGAAAATAATGTTCGTTCGTTCGTTCGCCTCATGTACAACCTCATATACCCAGCCTCATGTACAACCTCATATACCCAGCCTCATGTGCAACCTCATATACCCAGCCTCATGTACAACCTCATATACCCAGCCTCATGTACAACCTCATATACCCAGCCTCATGTACAACCTCATATACCCAGCCTCATGTACAACCTCATATACCCAGCCTCATGTACAACCTCATATACCCAGCCTCATGTACAACCTCATATACCCAGCCTCATGTACAACCTCATATACCCAGCCTCATGTACAACCTCATATACCCAGCCTCATGTACAACCTCATATACCTATCCTCATATCCAGCCTCATGTACAACCTCATATACCCAGCCTCATGTACAACCTCATATACCCAGCCTCATGTACAACCTCATATACCCAGCCTCATGTACAACCTCATATACCCAGCCTCATGTACAACCTCATATACCCAGCCTCATGTACAACCTCATATACCCAGCCTCATGTACAACCTCATATACCCAGCCTCATGTACAACCTCATATACCCAGCCTCATGTACAACCTCATATACCCAGCCTCATGTACAACCTCATATACCCAGCCTCATGTACAACCTCATATACCCAGCCTCATGTACAACCTCATATACCCAGCCTCATGTACAACCTCATATACCCAGCCTCATGTACAACCTCATATACCCAGCCTCATGTACAACCTCATATACCCAGCCTCATGTACAACCTCATATACCCAGCCTAGAAACAGCATTTGCCTGTCACCATCTCATCCATAGGTCAACATTTCTTTTCCTCTTCCGCTCGTTTTTTTGTGTGAATAATTTGTTTTATATCCATGTAATATCATTATTATATTCACTTTAAAATATTTTATTATATAATGTAATGTATGTGTGAATGTACCCACATAATACTGTACTTTAGAAATGTGAGTCGTGAGAATGTACCTGCATACCACTGTACTTTAGAAATGTGAACTTTTTTTTTTTTTTTTTTTTCTACTGCTGAAAGACTTTTCCTGCCACAGAAGTGCGTAAGAAAGTGTTATTATTATTATTTCATTTTCCACCAAGAATGTATGGACATAAGCGAGAATGTGTTTATGTAATTTTTGTATTGATGATTGATGACTCATTCAAAAATACAGATTAATTGTAGACGGATTGACCGCATGAGTGAGTGTCGGTATACAGAATTTATTTATTGTTTTATTTATTTTATTTTATTATTACTTTTTTCCCCCAATTACTAGCTTGTTTGTTTCAAAAAAAAAAAAAACCTACTCATTTTTTTAATTATGATTGCATAATGTAAATGAATGCTGTTATGTTAACTTTATAATGTTGCATGCTTTTAAATTAATGCTTAAAGCATGATGTGGGAATGAAAGGATATAGTTTGCAAGATTAATGAGAGTGGAAGGGCAGAATGTTAGACGGACCTGCGCGCCCAATTCTTTACCCTTCGAAAATAATGTTCGTTCGTTCGTTCGCCTCATGTACAACCTCATATACCCAGCCTCATGTACAACCTCATATACCCAGCCTCATGTGCAACCTCATATACCCAGCCTCATGTACAACCTCATATACCCAGCCTCATGTACAACCTCATATACCCAGCCTCATATACCCATCCTCATGTACAACCTCATATACCCAGCCTCATGTACAACCTCATATACCCAGCCTCATGTACAACCTCATATACCCAGCCTCATGTACAACCTCATATAACTATCCTCATGTACAACCTCATATACCCAGCCTCATTTACAACCTCATATACCCATCCTCATGTACAACCACATATACCCACCCTCATGTACAACCTCATATACCCAGCCTCATGTACAACCTCATATACCCAGCCTCATGTACAACCTCATATACCCAGCCTCGTGTACAACCTCATATACCCAGCCTCGTGTACAACCTCATATACCCAGCCTCATGTACAACCTCATATACCCAGCCTCATGTACAACCTCATATACCCAGCCTCATGTACAACCTCATATACCCAGCCTCATGTACAACCTCATATGTCGCCTAGCACAAGAATGCATAAGGGAACAGTAGACATATTCTGGCTTGATCTCACCGGAGACCCCTGGGAACTACACATGACTGAGGCAAAATAATTGAGTTCAAAACCTGGTAGTTCTTCTTCTTCTGCGTTCAGTTTGTAGTCATGCTAGATCTGCAGGCCCATCACCAGGACGAAGTCCACAGTCTTGTCCAGGTCAGCGCGGCAGCCCCATAGCTCAGCACCCCCTGGCCAGGTCAGACGTCGTTGGTCATCATGGGTTGGACAGTTCTGGAGAATGTGTTTGGGGGTCTGGATTCCAGTAATACACTAGTCTACCCAGCTGTAATTGGGTACCTGACTCTACTCATGATTTAGGGAAGACAAAGGTAGCAAGGAAGGTAACTGGTCTTCCCACATAATAAACTTAAGACCTTAGTGTAATGAAGGCTCTATCACTTCACTCCCCTGTGGCACTGTGTTCTATTGGACTACCTATACTTCTGACTCGGAAATGACGAACAAAAGGTTGTCATGTCAGGAATCTTTGTGTATTGGTGGCGCACCATTGTTAATCATGTTGCTAAAAGTTCTACACCATTGTTAATCATGTTGCTAAAGGTTCTGCACCATTGTTAATCATGTTGCTAAAGGTCCTGCACCATTGTTAATCGTGTTGCTAAAAGTTCTACACCATTGTTAATCTTGTTGCTAAAGGTTCATTATAAACAAATACCATTTAATGTAATGCACATATTCTAGGTACGACCTGACCTCGACCTCAACATTCGAACACTTGATGGTCATCTGCCTGAAGAAGTCACATCCTCCAAAGCAATCAAGAAAATGGTGCAAAAGGCAAGGATATATGCACCCGAATGTCCAATGCAGTAAGTAAAAAAAAAAAAAAAAAAAATCTTGCAAGAGTTGTCTGCCCTTTTGTTGTCTATTTTTTAATTTAAAAAAAAAATTTTTTTTAAATGTCAATATGCAACAATCAACGATTGAAAGGAAAATAGCCAAGATCTTGGAGAAGGAAAAAAAAGGATCGAGTAGTACTGCCAAACTACATTTGCTCTTTTCCTACAGAAAACTCAGAATTATCCCTGCTCTCGTAATTTACCCCAGTTACCAATCACTGCTTTAACTCTCCATGCCCTCTAATTAATTCTGGGGTTACCCCAACTAGCCGCACACCCCTTCTACCTTGTTAACAGCAGGGCATTTGTGAGAGACTACTTTGTTTGGTTTTGTTGTTGTTATTTGTTTTTTCCTTGTTTTTATTAATTTGGTTTTTTTTTTTTTTATTGTGTTTTTTTTTGGTTTTGATTTACTATATTTGGACTGAGTGGAGGGCAGAAGAAGATACTATATTTGGATATCGGAAACCTGATTTTATTGTCTTGAATATATTACACTATTTGTCCTAATTATAACCAGTCAAGGGTTGAACGGATTACTTTGTTTGAAAAAGAAAAAAAAATGTGTGGAGTAAAATTACGTGTATGCCTAAACACAAGATAAAATTATACCTACTTATTGATGATTCTTTTTGCAAATACTGTAGTAGAAAATACAATCAGCCTTCTATGACAATAGCAAGGTGTGTTAGTTACAGGTAGTTTAAGTGAAATAGATGAGGTAGTAAGGAACTGATTTTTAAAAAATTTATTTTCGTGACGACATAAGAAATGTTATTCTTTATTCTGAAAAAAAAACAAATAACTTCAAACGTCAATTCCTAACAGTAATATATTATATTAATGAAATTTCTTTGTTCACAAGTCCATAGCTTGTGATGCTATGGAGTTTGTGCACTGTGCTGAGATCCTCCTTGTGGGATCTAAGGGAAGAGATCAGAGCACTGATGGAGTAGTCCATGTGCAATGAAGATAGCCCTTAAAACCAAACCATAGCTTATATTGCTGTCAAAAGTCTGGGGATTTTGCTAGTTCGTCATGTTGACAGATAATGATCTGATAAAAGAGGATAATATTGGCCCCAAAAATGTGTTACTTTTTTCATGGAAAAACAGATATTTTCCTACTTTGTATGTCAAAAATTGGTATTATTTAAATGACTACATTTGATAAATAGTATAGTGTGGTTAAATAAAACACTCTCATAAAGGTACACTATACAGAGTCAATAAGTCACCTGATTGGTTTATGGACAATTGGGGGTATCCATCAGGCCATTACCGGGGGCCACAGTGAACATAAAGACTAGATGTTCTTTCAAATGTTATGCTGAAATTTTTCTTTATTTTTTTTTTTGCTACAGGAATGCAGAGTTGCTGCAGCATGATGTTTCTATCTGTGGCAGCGATAAAACAGCCAGCATCGGTGGATCAACGGTCAATTTTGAAAAGGTTCACTCTCGATACGAGACTTTAAAAAATGATACAAAAGTTATATGAAGTCTCACAGTGGACTAGGTTAAGATCTGCTCTAAGAAATCCTTACTGGTTGATCTATTATGACCTTCACTTTTTTGGGAGAGTTATTCTTCAGGCAGTGCATCTCATTTTGAGTGAATTGTCTGTCTGGTGGCATCATCATGGAAGAATCTGCTAAGCTGATTTATCTTTCAGTTCATTGCCAAGGCAGCAGATGACAGCTTATCATCTGACAGATTTCGAATCTGCTTGCATTTCTGTCTTGAAAACATTGAACAGTGAGTATGCTGCAGAGTCATTTCCACAAATCTGAGGAATAGAATTCACTCAGAGCGAATCATTCCAGATCATGCAGATTGCAAACTGAAGAGCAGCCTGGAAGCAGATATTAAAGAAATGGGAGTCACTTTGAGAAAAGTATGAAGACTTTCAAATGGCAGCTTATGCAGGATGGCTACAGTTAATGACCTTTATTCTGGAAAGAGATTTAAAGAAAAGATATTCATCATTCCAGATTTACATTCTTGTGTTATTAAATTCATGCTGAGCATGTTTTGGGTCAACAAGATCTTACTACTTACTTAGTCGTTCCTCTTCAACCTTGGGGTGTAGAGGTTTGCCAGAGAGAGTGCCATGCTATCCTATTGGCTGCCTTCTTTTTGGCCTGGTTCAAGTCCAGTCCTCGGTCCTTCAGAGATTGTCTGATGTTATCGTTCCAGCGAGGGTCAAGGAGAACATTCAAGTAAATGAGCACCTCTGATAATGGCCTTGTTTGATTGTAAGTTTTCTTTGATAAATAGTGATTGGTTTGTTTGTTTATATTCAAGCATTGCTTTATGACTTGTCATTTCAAATGTCATCTGAGATAGGACAGGAAGGCTTGTAGTATTCATTTATAAAAACCGGTTCATGTTGATGCAGCTTGAGAATTCCTTCTTCTAAAGCAGCCACCATATAAATGTCTCAGGACGTACTCTTTACGTTTCAAACCCAGTGAATGATATGAATCTGATTTACTGTTATACTATACATTTTTGTATGTCCACCACCCCATATACAGAAAGCTTTTACTGTTGTTAAGGAAGCATAGATTATTCTAGAATGTACAAAATTGTATAAATCTTATTTCAGATACTCTTATTTATTTATTTGCATCCGTTGTTTGTTGGTGATATTTACAAGGTGAATCCAGAACACAGATACACAATTGAAGGAGTGATATATTCATTATAAAAAAATGTATATGTATGTTTTGTTTCACTGGAACAATGGTCTGTGATGTATGGCTGATTTTTTTTTTCATAAAGCCATGTGTATGAATTGTCTCATATGATTTGTATATGGCCAGATTGTCTGATTTAAGTTAATTATCTTGTTTTTCATTGGCCAGATAACTTTTTTTTTTAGTCAGGTGGTATAATTTATGCTGTTTTTTTATTTTTGTTTTGGATCATATTGTATGAGGTGTGTTCAAATGAAACCCATCCTAGTGGCTTTATAACAAATATGTGTAAGTTACATCAGCAGGAGTAGTAGAATTAAATACAGCAATTGTTATGAAGCAAGTACCCACTGGGGTTCTTTAGAAATAGTCACCATAGGCATTCAGACACGCATCTCACTGCTTGGGTAGACGGCGGATGCCGTCCGAGAAAAATGACTTTGGTTGCTTATTGAACCATTTGGTCACCGAGGCACTGACGTCTGCATCGGAGTCGAATAGTTGTCCCTTTAGAGATTTTTTAAGTTTCCGAACAAATGAAAGTCACATGGTGACAGATCAGGGCTGTAGGCTGGGTGTGGCAGAACTTCCCACCTTTTCCTTGCTAACGCTTCCTGCACAATGTTCGCAACATGTGGACGAGCATTGTCGTGCAACAGAATCACACCACGCGAAAGCATGCCGGGTCGTTTATTCTTGATAGCTGTATGCAGGTTATCTAGTGTGTCTTTGTAGCGGATGGCATTGATGTTCAAGCCAGGCTCTTTAAAGTCTACCAATAGAAGCCCTTCATGGTCAAAAAAAGCTGTCAGAATAACCTTACTGGCGGAAATCTGTGACTTGAATTTTTTGGGTTTTGGTGATCCGGGATGTTTCCATTGCATGCTCGCTGATTTTCTGCACGGCTCAAAGTGGTGGCACCACGACTCATCGCCTGCCACTATGCGCAACAGAAGTGCATCACTCTCCTCTTCGTAATGCAGCAGGTGGTTCAAACTCCACCCCATGCATTTTTCCTTAGTGTGATCGGTCAGCATCCCTGGGACCCATTGTGAACACACCTTTCGATACTTCAGTTTCTTCCTAACCACCATTTGAACTGTCCCAAGAGACATAACGAATTCCTCTGCTAGCAAACGTAAGCTCCGACGACGGTCCACCCGTATCGCTGCATCAATCTCGGCGATGGCTTCTTCTCTTGCAACAATACGCACCTAACCTGGCCGCGGAAGATCTTTCGTTAACTGACGTCCTCGAAACATTCGTGCCCAGTATTTCACTGTAGTCTTAGACACACTTTTGTCACCATACACTGCTTTAATTCGGCGATGAATGCCGACTGGTCGACATCCTTCGGCAGTTAGGAACTGATCACCGCTCGCTGATCGACCTTGGATGGATTCCTTATCACACCGGCCATTATTTTAACGGTCTGCAGCACAACCAATGAATACTAGGAGAATGAACACTTACACACTTGTACATTCGTATGTGCTTATTACGTCACATGTGACGTCATCATGCTCCTCCTACGAATGTCCACTTGGAGCAGCACGGTCGGGTTTCATTTGAACACGCCTCGTATTATATAGCTTTTTTTTTTTTTTTTTTTTAATAGAACCAAATTACCTTATTAGCTCACATCATGGCTGTGTATTTATTGTTTGAAATGTGTATATATTATTTGAGACACTATATTAATTGCTGCAGTTTTTGTTTTTTTCATCGTTAAAGTGACTGGCGTGTATCTTATGAAATGAACCAAGCCTCAGTAAAATAGAAATGTGCTAGTATTTTTATGTGACGTCAAAGCCTTTTGTAGATCTAAATGCTACTGTTGAAATGTTCTGTGTGGCAGAAAGAGGAACATCATATCCACTATAGACATTATGAAACACTAGAGAATTTGCAACCTGGAAGAACCAACAACAGAAAAACAAGAAATATAGTATGCTATATGAAATAAAAAGAACATTATCTACTGAAATATACTTAACTGCTAAAATTTGGTGTGTCATAAAAAACACAGTAGGCCTATACGAACAACCTGGAGAGCACTGGTTTCTGCCTTATGCGCCGTGTTTGGTGCTTAAAGAATTTATTATTATTATTATACCTGTAGTAAAAAGGAGGTTCACACATTTTACAGAACATGTCTGAAACAGTTGTTCTCCATCGATTTCTAAAACCCTATATGGGTTGTAGTTTAAGTATAACCCTATATGGGTTGTAGTTTAAGTATAACCCTATACGGGTTGTAGTTTAAGTATAACCCTATATGGGTTGTAGTTTAAGTATAACCCTATACGGGTTGTAGTTTAAGTATAACCCTATATGGGTTGTAGTTTAAGTATAACCCTATATGGGTTGTAGTTTAAGTATAACCCTATATGGGTTGTAGTTTAAGTATAACCCTATATGAGTTGTAGTTTAAGTATAACCCTATATGGGTTGTAGTTTAAGTATAACCCTATATGGGTTGTAGTTTAAGTATAACCCTATATGGGTTGTAGTTTAAGTATAACCCTATATGGGTTGTAGTTTAAGTATATAGTCATGATTTTCCTTTGTGCTTCTTGCGGAGCATGGAGCCACCACCACCACAACTGGTTGCCTTACAGGAAGTCTACACCAAGCATTCATGGGCTCTTGCAACAGTGGTTTCTGTGGCTATTAGTTTTACATGACAAGGTTGCTGACCTCAGGTATAACCTCATATTAGTCGCTTTGTACAACATGCGTGAGGAAGAAGTACGCCTCTTCTTTCTTAGTCTCTTTAGAGACCCCCTGGGATTGACACGGGGCAGTCTTAAATATAGCTGCTAATAAGAAACAGTGAATTATGGAGGCTGAGTGGTCATGATTTTAAGGGGGGGAAAAAAAGATAGGGAGAGACTGAATTTACAAGAAAACAAAATTAGATTAAAGTTTCTAGCTAGGAAAAGTTCTGAACTGAATCATAGTGTGACCAGAAGGTGGTATGTTGCAGTGTCGTTGACTTAAACCACCACAATGACTCAACTCGGCTCGCAGTTTATTTATTAGCGACTCAACTCTGGCGTTGTCAATTTTGCTGTACCAATTGGCCATCATCATCATTCCTTTCCGTTCCCCGTGGAACATAGGGCTGAAACAGTTGTTCTCCATCGATTTCTATTCTGGGCTGTCTTTTTCAGCTGTACCCAAGTCATTTCAATTCCCTTAGCCTCCTCTTCCACTGTTCTTCTCCAATTTCTCCTTGGCCTCCCCACTCTTCTTTTCCCTTGTGGGTTCCAGTCAAGGGCACCTCTGGCTATGCTTGATTGTTCTCTTCTGAGTGTATGTCCTATCCATCCCCACCTTCTTACCTTAATTTCCATTTGTATTAGCTGTTGCCTGCTTCTTTTCCTTAGCTCTACATTTGTTATTACCAATTGGCCATACTGAGACAGTGTTTCTAAAATGTAATTCTGAAAAATAAAATAATGTGTAATGTTGTGTAAAAACATCGTAAATATTCTTTGATCAAATAAAAGCGGTCAGTAAACAAAGTACAGGCATACCTCGCTTTATTGCACTTCGCAGATATTGCGCTTTGTTTTTCAAATTGTTCATGCTTATTGATTAGAACGTGCCTTCTTCTTCCGATAGATTTTGACTCTCCACCAGCAAAAAGATTACAATTCGCTCAAGGCTGAGATGATGAAGATTAGCATTTTTTTTTTTTTAGCAATAAAGAATTTAATTTTACAGTACATTGTTCTTTTTACACCTAGCGCTATTGCGCACTTAATAGGCATAGTGTAAGCATTATTTTAGGCTTTTAGATGCACTGGGAAGCCAAAAAAATGGATGTGACCCACTTTATTGCAATATTCGCTTTATTGCTGGGGTCTGGAACCGAACTCGCAATATCTCCAAGGTATGCTTGTACTAAAAATAGAGATTATAATTTTTCTTTTTTATTTCCAGTGATTGATGTGATTTTTTAAATAAATGCAAGTGTGCCTATAAACAGTTTTAGATACAAAATGAGACATGACAGCAATGTTTAGGTGACTTGAGACTTGGTAGGAAAAACTTGAAAACAATTCTGGTAAGTTGTAAGCAGGTAGAGAAAAGGATAGAAAATCCCTTTACTCATTGTCTCCAAGTTAAAGGCAGGCGTTTTTGTGAAAACAAATACTTAAAATATTGTACTAAACAGTACAGCCAGTTAACATTGGGAGACCTGTAGCCTATCACATTTGGTTGTCATATAGACTGATACTTTTAGTTGTCACATTGTTGAGACCTGTAGCCTATCACATTTGTTTATCATGAGTCTACCACTTTCAGTTACCATAAACTGTTAATCATCATCATCAGGTGCCATCTCCACAACGAAGGTCGGCTGCAATGGGTCTCCAACGTCTTCTGTCTCTTGTCTTGGTGGTGCACTCTGATAAGACTCTTTCCTGTCCATCTCTTGATGTTATCTTCCCACTTACAGCGCTGTCTTCCTCTTGCACGTTTGCCTTCAACTCTTTCTTCTGTTATAGTCTTCAGCCAGATGTTCCCTCTTTTTATATGGCCAGAGTATTTTAGCTGTCTAATTTTGATCTCCTTCATTAATTCTTTTTTCATTCCTAGGTTTTCTAAGACCTCTTTATTTGTTTTCTTATCTTTCCATGAAATGCTTCCCATAAACTTAAAGTCTGACTATTCATAAAAACCAGTTATTATTGTTAAATTATTGCCATTAATGTTAAATTATTAATGTTAAGAATTGTATACATTCTGTTTCAGAGCATATTTTTTGTTAAGTACTACTGTACTACAAATTTCTATATTTGTAAACTAAACATTTCACCAACATTGCTTATGTATAGTTTTTTCCCCTTATAGATAACATTATAGTGTATTACAATTGTACAGTAAAAATTAATATTTATACTGTTTCACATTAATATTGGAAGTTTAGTATTTTATTTTAAGATGAAATATAATTTCACATTAAAGTGTACTATATAATTCTCTCAGTATAATGAATTATATCTAAACACAACTATTGTTTATTGTTAGTCTTTTCTTTGACGTTTATGCATTTTAATTTTTTGTTACAATGAGTGTTAGATGGAGTAGAACAAGTATGTATCCTTTTATGCATGGAGGCATATCTGGAGTCATCCTTATATGACCACCAGTTATGTACAATGCTATAGTATGTAGATATGGATGTGAACCTCTGTCTGTGAGGCTAATTACATCCTCACTGACACTTGAAATCATCCACACACTTCCAGGGATTCCCCCTGTGGTGAAACATGTTGAGAACCAGCATTGCATACTAAGCTTGGAGGAGTCATTTGAGCCCCAGGCGTAACTGTGGCTCTTACCTGCAGGCAGAAGGATCTCACTATGGACCCCATGATAGGCAGGGGTGGCTGAGAAGTGACTCTGTGTAGGACGTGACGATTGCTTAGGAGAACCTAGAACCAGAGCACGGTATTTTAGCTCTGCATATTTGGAGAGCACCCTTGGATGGCGGGGAATGCACAGTATGCCACACGCTTCTTCCTTCTAGCTTGGGATTAGATGTGATGATTCTTTAAATGCAGGCCAAGCTGGAGAAACTGGAGCTCATGACTTCATCTCAACATGTTTCAGAATGGCAGGAAAACCCTAGATCTACACAGTGTAGATAATATCATGGAGTCTTCAACTTGATATTGACTGCAAAAGAGTGAAAAGCCCAGCAGCCCTAGTTAAACAACAACAAAAAATAATGTACCGTATCCTTTTATCTGAAATCCTCAAGGATAGCTTTCCTATGGAAACCAGATTTTGTCAGTTTCCGGATGTCGCCCAAATCGCGTTCAAAAAGTAGCCCAACATGTGTTCAAACATAAATCAAAGGTGCCCCAGATATGTTCAAAAATCACCCATTGCCCAAAATAGTAAGAATCACCCAAATTGTGATTGAAAAGTAGCCCAATGTGGCACCGAAGAAACTTTCAATTGTCAGAATATGTCAGGTTTCGGATAACAGGATACAGACCTATAATGTTACGGACTGTGTATGCATGTAATCACCCAGTGTAGTTGTAAGGGGCGACTGAGCGAGATAAAAAATAGGTTTACTGCTACCTCTGGCATGTCGTAAGTGGTGGCTTATTATGAGGTTGTGCATGGGGATGGCAACCAGACAAGTGTCAGTGAAACAAGAGATGAGAAGAAGACACTGGAGATGAATAGGACACACATTGATGAAACCTGTTGATAGCATTACCAGGCAGTCCTTGTTCTGGAATCTTCAGAGTAAGAGAGGCAGAGTGAGACAACATTACACATGGAGAAGAGAACTGGAAACAGACATGGACAGACCTTGAGATGATGGCACAGGACAGGAAGACCTGGTATAAGTTTGTTGAAGGCCTGTGCTCCTTGGGGAGCTGAAGGGTGATAATGATGATGAGGCTGGCAACCTTATCATGTAAAACATATTGCTACAAAAAGCACTGCTGGAAGAACACAAGGTGAATAGCTGTAGTCATAGATCTTTGCTCCATAATAAGCAAAAGAGCATTGATGATGATGCATCATTCGTCATCAGATATTTTTTCCCATATGTGCTGGGTTAAGTTTTATGTTTCTATGTTGTATTTATGTGAAGGTTAGAGGAAGACGGAGACGTCAAGGATTTGGGTCATGTTGTAGTGGTTCTTCACTTTCAATATTTTCCAGTTCTGTAATCATCATCTCATCTCAACCCGTAACCCATCATGGGTTGTAGGGGTGCCATGGTGGAAGGATCAGCAGACAGGCTCCTCCAAGAAGATAAACAGATCTCTTTCCAGTTTTGTGATGTGGTAAATAGAGAATCCTAGATAACACATCTGACTTTTCACTGTTATTGTTGATCCTAGATAACATCTGACTTTTCACTGCTGAAAGATCAGGATCAACATCATTGCACTCTGGGGAAACCCATAGGAGCTCAGTCTCCCTTAGCAAATGTTGAAGGGTATGAAAGTTAATTGTTCCTGTTGCTCGCAGGTTGTATACATGACTGAAGCATCCTCTTAAACGTCCATACCTGCTAGTCTTATGTTTGATGCTGAATAACAACAATCTTAG
This sequence comes from Oreohelix idahoensis, assembly GCA_024509875.1. Classification (NCBI taxonomy): domain Eukaryota; kingdom Metazoa; phylum Mollusca; class Gastropoda; order Stylommatophora; family Oreohelicidae; genus Oreohelix; species Oreohelix idahoensis. The sequence continues at coordinate 310,703 of JAMPIV010022372.1, forward strand.
CCTTGTTGATTCATCTATTGCAGTGTCGTTCTCTAACAGGTGATCATTAATTATCCATAGCACCTTATCCATATCCAATGTCCACACTGTTGGTGCTCTTGATGCTAGTCTGTGAGCTCTCTTATTGCCACGTACGCTCGCATGGCCAGGACAGTAGATTCACATCAGTTCCTGTACTTGTGACTTCTAAGTTCTATGGATGTTTTCTGTTCATGTCATAGCCATCCATTCTGGACCTTCCAAAGCATGGACTGAGAGTCTGACACAATAACTGGGACTTTTCATTATTTATTTCATAGTAATATGACACTATAAAAAGCGTTAGAACAGGAGACACTCTCATCATCAGAAATGTCACAACAGCAGTTTGTCCCCTTGCAAGAGGTCTGCCTTAAAGCACTCATGTGGTTTCTGTAGCAGTTGGTTTAACATGTTGAGGTTGCCAACACCCATGCACCTCATATTAGCTGCCTCTTACGACATACCTGAGGCATCAGTAGACCTATTCATTATCTTCCTAGAAACCCCAGGTAACAACACAGGGCACAGCTATAGAAAATAGTATGAAGTAGACACAGTAGATTCTAAGAGGCAATACCAACTACCCTGAATAATAAATAAAAATACACAAATTATGTTTCTACATGTCTATTGGAGAGCCGCAGTAGCATAGTAGTTAGTGCACTGGCTTCCTAGCTCAGTGGTCTATGGTTCGATCCCCATATGAGGTGGGATTTTTTTAGGCCGCAAACGGCTCCTGGGTCGACCCAGCCCCAATTGGATACCAGAGCAACTTCTGGGAAGGTTAAGGCGGCCGGCGTGATGCTGACCACATCACCCCTAGTGTGCCGATGGTCAAGAAAATATGAGCCTAACACCATATTCCCAATATGCCTCAATGGGCGTGTAACTGGATCCCTCCTATGTCTATTGGGCTGACAACTTCATCATGTAAAACAAATTTCTCCAAAAACAACTGCTGCAAAAAGCACATGAATTCTTTGATGTGTTTCAAGGAGACTTCACTATACTAGATCCAGCTGTATGAGGTGGGGTGACCAGTTCCCTTCTCTAAATCAGTAGAAGAGTCAGGTACTCAGTTACAGCTGGGTAGACTGGATCGTGACGCCACTGTGTTTTAAACCCGTTACATGTTTTGCTTCAAGAGGCCAGCACTCTAAACACTCTGCCAATTGGACGCTCTTTGTTGCTATGGCACCTTTTATATTGTCTCTCCCCCCTTTACTATTAACTATGCTGTTTATAACTTATCACAGGTATTTTATCTCATTAAAAAAAAAAAAAACGTTGCCTCATTCTGGCGAGGAGCACTCCATTCAGCCTAGATGGGGAGTCCATCAGTTATATTAGAGCTCATGTCCAAATATAAAAGACAGTGTGCTCTGGTTTTTATATCTGATATTTATCTCTTGTATTTAATGTCATGCACGTTTATAATTAATAATATGAACAGGAGCTGTTGGTTGTTATGCTGATGAACTGTGATACTTCCATACCCATGTTTTCCAGAAAGGAAAACTTGTACACAATATAATTTGCTTCCGGTACAGATCCTCAACCCCTTATCCAAAATCCATTGGGCCAGATGTGTTTCGGAATTCAGAATTTTTTTGGATTTGAGAATGGGTTGTACAGTAATGTACTGTATATTTAATATTTCTACGAATCCCATGTATATCTTTATTAGTTATTAACTATTTTTAAGTTGTTGTTTTCAAAGAAGCTGGAATATATCATGCCAACAGAAAATAAAACCCAACCCCTGCAGACCCAAGCAGAACAGTCCTAACTAAGATGGTTTGGCCATGTCTTCAGAATGGGAGATCGGTTGCCATGGCAGGTATGGGAGGATAAGAGCCAGGGATCCAGACCTCCAGGATGACCCAGAGTTTGCTGGGAGGACAACATTAGACAATCTTTGAAGGACCGAGGACTAGAATGGAAGTAGGCCTGGAGGAAGACAGTCGATATGATAGTTTGGTGCTCTCTCTTCCATACCTCTACACCTCAAAGTAGAAGAGGAACGACTTAGTAAGTAAGGAAATATATGACAGATAAAGAGATAAGAGGAAGACAAAGAAAGAGGATATTCTACAGTCTGACATGGCATGGAAATAGGTCAACAACAGAATTGATAAACAGTAATAGAGACAATTAGTTTGAATTAAATGTGGAGCGGACATGATTCCCTATACCACCAACCAAGGCACTTGAAGAAGAACTATTTTTAACATCACAATATTTTTAATTTTAGAAATGTACAATTCTTTTGCCATGCCAGCAAAATACTTTTACAAATCATAATGAAAAGGATGCAACAAAAGCTAGAAACAGAAATAAATGAAGTACAGGCGGGTTTTCGACCAGGTAGAGGCACTAGAGATCATATATTCAACATGAGGATCATCATAGAAAAGTGTAGAGAATTCAACGTTGACCTACATACTTGTTTCATTGATTACACCAAAGCTTTCGATTGTGTACAACATCAGCAGTTATGGGCTATTATGAAAAAATATGGACGCAAACCACCTTATACAACTCATCGCACTGCTGTACCAAGAACAACAGGCAGCCGTAAGAATAGAGGTGGAAACATCAGAATGGTTTGAAGTACAGAAAGGAGTAAGACAAGGCTGTACCCTTTCCCCTTACCTGTTTAACATTTATGCCGAGAATATCATGAGAAACGTAAGAGATGACCAAGACACACAGAGTTATGACTCATTGAACATCAGGCGGGTACCAGATCCCTGAAATCAGATTGCTGACGACACAGTCCTCCTATCGACCAACCCAAAAGGACTGGAACAATTACTTCTGTCCACCAAAAAACACAGCGAGGCCCAGAATCTATACCTAAACACCAAGAAGACCAAAGTATTGACAACAGCCAAAGTAAAGACCAAACCAGAAATTGAAATTGATAACGAAGAACTGGAAAGTGTTAATGAATTCGAATACTTAGGATCAATCATCAACAGCTCTGGCGACTGTGCAGTAGAAATTAAAAGAAGACTTGCAATTGCTTAACATAACCTAATACAGATGAAAAACCTATGGCAAGGCACAAGCAAAGAAACAAAGTTACAACTGATCAGAAGCAGTGAATTCCCAGTAGCAACATACGGCTGCGAGACTTGGACACTCAATAAAACAGTTGCAAAAAAGATTACATCATTCGAAATGAAATGCTACAGAAGGATGTTGAGAATACCCTGGACAGAAAAAAAGACCAACAGAGAAGTACTGCACTCACTAAACGTACAGTAACATTGGCTCCTAAATACCATCGCAATAAGGAAGCTGAAATTTTTCGGTCATATAAAAAGACATAATAGTCTGGAAAAAACAGTGATGGAAGGCATGGTCCCTGGGGGAAGGGGTCGACCTAGACGACGGTGGACCCAGGACATCACAGAGAGTCTGAACTTGTCTTTGGCTGATGCAGGTCGACTTGCCCAGAATCGTGATGCATTCAGAGCAGCTGTAATGGAGACAACGTTCTGGAAAGAATATGTCACATGATGATGATGACAATTCTTTTAAAATCCCTATTTTACTACATTTTTGAGTTTCACCAATTCATCATTGTAATTATGTAGCGACATAGAAGACATAACATGAAACAACTATACAGTATTGTCTAGGTTACTGTATTACAGTGGCCCATCTCAGAGTATAAGTATCTTGTCTACGCAACTGACCCTCATACCTGCTTGGGTCAGATCGTGTGCATAAGCGATGCTGCACGAAAGAACTTTTGGTTTTTTCAAATGTTGGATAAGGAGTTGAGGACCTGTATTAAGCTTTCTTATTCTGAAAAGCTGGTAGCTGTTTATTGTGCAGATCACATTTGTACTAACATTTTTTTGTACCCTCAGTACGCTTAAACAGGAGCATTCCCAACGTTTTTTTTTTTTTCATATCAAGATATTCTGTTAATTATTGTAAGATTATTATTGTTTTTGTAAATGACCTATTATATTCTGTGAGTGAAGCCACTGTTTTTATAAATAATAAACAGCCAGTGTTGTGTTGTAAATAATAAACAGCTAGTGTTAAATGTTGTAAATAATAAATACCCACTGGTATATAATAAACAGCTAGTGTTATTTTCAGGAAACAATGTATATTTTTGTGAACTTTGTTTTATAATGCGTTAATTTTATCTCTGTCAAGCTGGGATTTGCTTTTCAGCAGTTCTGTTCCCCTATCTGTCAAGGGGATTTGCTTTGGTAATGTGAATTTTTTTTTCTCTTCTTTCCGTTTTTTACTTCTAGCAGTGTTCATGTTTTTGGTTCTGTTTATTCACATATTTTTCAAATTCTAGCCTTTCTGTACCTAAACAATATCGAGGGAAAAAACCCGAGAACCTGTAAACAGTTAATATCAACTCGCCCAGTTTCAATTAAAGTCTTTTCACTTAATATACCAACTTGCCTTATGAAGTCACCTGGGGAGATCAGGTGTGTTGTAAAGAACAGTCATTTTAAATGAAGTTGTGCCTGGGGCTAACATCCCAGGTAAAAAAAATTTGCCACAGAACACCACAGCTGCGGCAGCACACAATTGGCTTTGATGCAAGGGGATGAGCTGCACCTTAAAGTTATAAAGTAAGCTTCATAAGGACTGAAATAAAACAAGTGTGATAACTAACTGATTCATAAGAGATGTAGTAACTGAAGAAATGAACTATCTTGGCGAAGGAACAATAATTACAAGTACAAAAGTTTAGGCCAATTGAGATAAACAACAAAGGTAACAACATATGCAGTCGCTAAAAACCAAAGTTAAAACTTTAACCATGAGATTTTTGGCGGCGTTACAGAAAAAAACTTCAACTGCAAGTTGCCTGTTTAAAAAAAATAAGTTAGGTGACACAGCTGATGCCCACCACTGCAAAAGACAACACCATACACACAATGACATTACAGAACGAGGTGTGAAATGTTAAACCAGTTTATTAGATTTTCCAGTAAATTAACATTACGTTACCATCTGGCTTGCTCTAGGATCCTCTGGGACCTTGTGTTTGTCCTGGTCTTGGTCCAGGCTGCCCTTCCTGCAAAATAAAATAATTAAGAAACTAAATAACAAAAATGGTTCCCTAAACACAAGTACCACTTTATCAATAACATTTTTCTTCCTCTTCGGGAAAAACTGTTCCACATCATCATAACTACTGCTGTGCGATCTAGGAAAACCTCTTATTTGACTGAACAAATTAGACACCAAGTCTACAGGAACGTCAACCCTTGATCGCATCCTACTTATTGAAGCTCTACACCCGCAGTCTGACCACCACTGATCCAAGTCTGCTCCAAACTGAAAGAGCTGACAACAGTTCAGCTACCTGGTGGAATCTTTAGTTAAAACACACAATTCTGTGGTGACTTTCAACCATACTACAACCCAGATTCCTCATCATACATTATGTTACAGGCTAATATACTCATCCTACTCATGTGACAAAAACTTAGCCCTGAACCACAGTGTATGTAATTCTATCCTGAAATTTACTGCATCTAACTAAGTAAAGTCAGCACTTCAACAACCAGTATAAAGGTTAACTTGCAATGCTCTAAATGTTGCAATACTCTGAAATAATCAAACTGCTCGGCCTTTTCGCATGCATACAAACTAATAGTATTTCCTGGAACATTCTTCATTTCTTTACTGCTATGCTTTCTCATGATCCCTTTTTGTTGTCTGTTAACTATATTGTGTTAAAAACTTGATAAATTATTTTTTTTTTAAATGCTGTTTCCAATGTGCTTCTGTCATGTAATCCAAACTTATTAAAGTTTAAAAGTTATACGAGGACTTTAGGAGTACCCTCCTGTATGTCATGATATGACTGAAAATGAACACAAACCTGATTTGTTGGTGGTGTATCTCATGTGAATGAAACCTCCCTTAAGTTAACTTGATTTTATTACTCGTACATCCCTTAAGTTAGCTTGATTTTATTTTCTCCCCTTATTTTGTCAGTGTAAGTAATGCGGGCATTACTTTTATCATGCATTTGACCTTGTATTGTTGTTTCCCAGCATTCAGTTTTGTATCCCTAGTCTATGCTCATTTTCCCTGAATTAAAAATGATTATTCCTATAAATGTCATCCATGTTATGTTTATGTCATCCTTGCGGGCAGACGCTGGAACTGGGTTGGTCATGTCCTCAGAATAGACCCTGACACCATCACCAGAACTGCTATGCTATGGACCCCAGAATGACGGTGATAGAGAAGCAGACCAAAGTGGAAAACAGTCGGGGCATGGCAGGAAGGATGGCCGCTGACTGAGCAAAATGGGAACAGTTTGTTGCTGCCCTACAAGATGCCACTAGGCGTGATGGCCACTGACTGCTTTGTCAGTCAGGTGCTAATGAATAGACCCTGACACCATCACCAGAACTGCTATGCTATGGACCCCAGAATGACGGTGATAGAGAAGCAGACCAAAGTGGAAAACAGTCGGGGCATGGCAGGAAGGATGGCCGCTGACTGAGCAAAATGGGAACAGTTTGTTGCTGCCCTACAAGATGCCACTAGGCGTGATGGCCACTGACTGCTTTGTCAGTCAGGTGCTAATGATCCAAGAAGAAGATGTTTATGTAAAAGCTAACAGAATCGGGTTACAGGTCCAAGATTTGTGATGATTAGAGCTTGAGGCAATGGGACGGGACAGGAAGTCGTGGCAAATGTTTGCTGAAGACCTATACTCCTTGGGGAGCTGAAAGGTGGTGAATGACTGAAAGTTAAGGTGACAGTGTTAGAGTCGGAGGTCAAGTTAAGGTGACAGTGTTAGAGCTGGAGGTCAAGTTAAGGTGACAGTGTCAGAGCTGGAGGTCATACCATATTTTCTAGAACACATCTTTTTTTTCTGTTTGCTCCTCATGGAACCACCACTACAGCTGTTTCTCCTTACAGGGTGCCTGCATTAAAGCTTTTATCTGCTCTTGTAGTGGCGGTGGTTGTTTGTTTTTACATGATGAGGTTGTCAGGTCCCATGTTTTTACATGAGGTTGCCATGCCCCATGTTTTTACATGATGAGGTTGTCAGGTCCCATGTTTTTACATGATGAGGTTGTCAGGTCCCATGTTTTTACATGATGAGGTTGTCAGGTCCCATGTTTTTACATGATCAGGTTGTCAAGTCCCATGTTTTTACATGATGAGGTTGTCAGGTCCCGTTTTTACATGATGAGGTTGTCAGGTCCCATGTTTTTACATGATGAGGTTGTCAGGTCCCATGTTTTTACATGATCAGGTTGTCAGGTCCCATGTTTTTACATGATGAGGTTGTCAGGTCCCATGTTTTTACATGATGAGGTTGTCAGGTCCCATGTTTTTACATGATCAGGTTGTCAGGTCCCATGTTTTTACATGATGAGGTTGTCAGGTCCCATGTTTTTACATGATGAGGTTGTCAGGTCCCATTTTTTACATGATGTGGTTGTCAGGTCCCATGTTTTTATATGATCAGGTTGTCAGGTCCCATGTTTTTACATGATGAGGTTGTCAGGTCCCATGTTTTTACATGAAGAGGTTGTCAGGTCCCATGTTTTTACATGATGAGGTTGTCAGGTCCCATGTTTTTACATGATGAGGTTGTCAGGTCCCATGTTTTTACATGATGATGTTGTCAGGTCCCATGTTTTTACATGATGAGGTTGTCAGGTTCCATGTTTTTTACATGATGAGGTTGTCAGGTTCCATGTTTTTACATGATGAGGTTGTCAGGTCCCATGTTTTACATGATGAGGTTGTCAGGATCCATGTTTTACATGATGAGGTTGCCCGCCCCATTTTTTTACATGATGAGGTTGTCAGGTCCCATATTTTTACATGATGAGGTTGTCACATCCCATGTTTTTACATATGAGATTGCCATGCCCCATGTTTTTACATGATGATGTTGTCAGGCCCCATGTATTTATATTTTTACATGCCCCATGTTTTTGATCAGGTCACATCCCATGTTTTTACATATGAGATTGCCATGCCCCATGTTTTTACATGATGATGTTGTCAGGCCCCATGTATTTATATTATGAGGTTGCCATGCCCCATGTTTTTACATGATGATGTTGTCAGGTCCCATGTTTTTACATGATGAGGTTGTCATGCCCCATGTTTTTACATGATGAGGTTGCCAGCCCCATGCACATTCTCATATTAGTGGCCTTGTATGACATGCCTGATGGTGCAGTAGTTCTAGACTATGTCTTCAGAGACCCCCAGGAACTGCATGGGTCACCCACAGAATCAGTGTCAATCACCGCACATTTATCATGTCTACATACCGCAAGAGTGTCTGATCAGCATAGTTGTTAGGGCACTTGCCTCTCACCACAAGGTTACTGGGTTGCCAGGTGTTCAGTACCTTCTAGTGTCATGCTGTGGTCTACCCAGCTGTAAATAGGTACTTTACTCTGCTGTTCGGTTAGGGAAGGCAGATGCAGTGAGCTATCTACCCCTCCCCTAAATCTCATAATGCTGAAACCTAGTGTAGTGATGTTTTTGACACTTTATTTCCCCCAACCCCCCCCCCCCCCCCCCCCACCCCCCCCCCCCCCCCGCCCCCCCCCCCCCAGCAGTATCTGCTGTGGGACTATCACTGCAGAGGCTTTATAAGAGTTCATAATCTTGACAGCAGTGCTAGAGGAAGAGGCTCAAACATCATGTCATGTAGACATCCTAGATATATAATACCCAAATAGTTGATTATATTTTACACCCACTCAACCTGTGCACGTTGCACATACATACATATATACACACACATACATACAGGGTGATTGTAAAGTCACTCCCTATTTTTAAATGTTTATATCCTGACATGTATCCATTAGATATACATAAAACAAAATGTCAGAATACGGAAACGTATCTGCCTTATGACAAATAAGTTTTATTTTTTTATTACCAGAAACATAATAATAATACACATTTTAAATGACCATTCAAGAGAGACAGCAAACACTGCTGTCCACTGTGTAAAACTGTTTGAGTTGTAATGTTAGTGTGACATATTTTGTCATAAAATGGCAGTTAACTTGTCTTTATTTTGACATTTGTTTCATGTAAATAGAAAGTGATTTGTTTAATCGCTGAGAAGCAGAGTTAGGTACCCATTTACAGCTGGGTAGACTGGAGCGGGAAGCTACCAGGTTTCAAACTTAGTAACTTTGCCGTGGGAAGTAAGCACTCTGCACTCTTCATGTGTGTACTGTCACACACAAAAAAGCACTACTTAGATCAGAAGGCTAACACTTCTTCTTATTTGATCCTTAGCCCCCGACTGTCAAAACAGTCAGTGGCCATCACGCCTGGTGGCATCTTGTAGGGCAGCAACAAACTGTTTCCACTTTGCTCGGTTGGCAGCCATCCTTCGTACAGTCCCCCAGCTCTTATCATTCTAAGATCAGAAGGCTAACATTAATTGTAGTTTAAAGCAGGGGTCGGCAGCCCAGAAGCTTTTGGGATCTACTTTACAGTAGCAACGCTGAGCCCTATAAAGATCTACTATTTATATATTTATGTGTGTGTCTGTGGCTTTGTTATTTTAAGCGGGGTTGGTGAGTGAGGATGATGAACCTTCCAAAGAAGAGATCGTGTTCCTCATGCAGTTCACGATTATATTTTAATAGCCAGCTCGAGAGTTTTCATTGGGAATGCGAAAAAATTACATTTGATCCCAGGGACACTACGATTTTAAATTCCGGCCAGAGAATTGTCTTGTTTAAAAAGTCCTTTCTTCCCCAGTCATCCACTGGGATCTACTGGGAGATCGGCATCCCTGGTTGGAAAGCAACTGAAATTTATCTTCAGCTGTGCAAAAAAGCATAGGCTATTGACCAACGTAGCACGGGTTTGCCAAGTCTTCCTCATCCCTCTCATTTTGCGTCCACTCTCTTTACCTTGTGTTTTTTTTCCTTTTCATCTCCCTCTTATCTCATGCCCTGGTAAGGGGAAGGGAGGGAGGGGGGGAGGGTCCAGAACGAGAACCTACATTGTTTGTTGAAGCTTTTGTGGCTTAAAGTTTCTACAGTATGAGGTAATCAGTCCCGTGCCCAAACCTCCTTAGTTGCCTTTTTATGACATGCATGGGAGGTTACACGTGTTACTGTTTATTGCTCTGAAAAGAAATTGTTGATAACATTGTTAGATGACAGGATTTTTTTTTTTTTTTTTGAATTGCCTATATCTTAAATACTTTAAAATCTGAAGACGCTGAGAAAAATTGTCCGGCATTTGAAAAAAAATGTGTTTGTTGAAAGCTTGTGCACCTTTGTGAGCTGAAGGAGTACTGTTTGATTGATTTGAAAGAAGAAAAAAGATAAATAAAATGTAAAATAATTCGGGTACTGAAGGCAGTGATCAAGATACATTGGTCAGACTTTCTGGACAACCAGAAGACACTGCCTCGCCTGGAGGAATGTAATTGTATGTCACCCTTCAAGGTCAGTAAAAGGTCACGGTAGTCTCATAGCAGATACTGCCGTTGGGGAGTGAAGTGTTGGAGACTTTACTAGGTCCAGCATCGAGAGGTGGGGGTGATGTTCCCTTCCTCGCTGCATTTTCCTTCCCTAACTCAAAGAGCAGAGTCAGGTACCCATTAACAGCTGGGTCGACTGGAGAGTGTCGGTAGCATGATTCGAACCAGGCACCTCTAACCACTCTTTATTCTTGCTCCTTTGATGTCAGCTACATTCTCATGTAGGGGGTGTCTTTTGTCAATGGTTACCCACATATAGGCTTTTGCCTGGGCTATCGCATATCTGGATCTAATTGACAGTAGTCCGAGCATGTATCTCATTGTCACCATGGGGGTATCACTCGTACAGCCCAAAACTAGTCGCATCCCTTCATTTTGAATGCGTTCCAGTCGTTCACATTGTGACACTGACAGCGTGATTATTCCTAGCCCATTCTCGATTATTGAAATCACGAGCTGATGATACAGGAGAAACAGCAGTCTCTGTTCCAAGTGCTCAGCAGCCAATGTTTTTAAGGCTGCCAGTCCTCACTTGCACTTCTGTATGATCAGTTCTTGAACGATAGGCCACGATCAAATGTTACTCCCAGATACTTCGGCTTGTCTTGCCTTTCAGTATTCTGCCCATTGAAAGTGATGTCTGCTTTCACTATCGAGTTGTTCAAAGAGCACCACATCAGTCAGGCCTTGTTGGGATTGACCTTTGATCCGTGATGCGGGTTACTTTCATCATGATACTTGATGCTGTTAATTTTCTTAATATTATTATTTCTCAGGAACAGTCCACCAGACGTCCTGTACTACGAGTGCATTAAACCCAATGCTTGAGCACTCATTATTTGATCTAGGCCTGGTGAGTGCCCTCCCAGGGTTTTTCTTAGTGATGATACTGTATTACTTCTTGAATACAAATTATGGCCATTCTGTCATATTCCCTGGCCCGCATACTGACACTCAGTGAAGAAGGCTTAACTGCTTTGTACAGTTACAAATATTTAATACACATGCTGTTCAAACATCAAACGACGCTATCCTTAGCCCGTCTCGATACTGTCTTGTGCTTTGATAATTCACACACTTTTAATTTGAACTGGCAACTTACGTGCAACGAATCTTCACACACTCAGTTACAGAATTATACTGACGTTAACACCATGCACAGTTCATAAGGACATATTTCGTCCACAAAGTCACAATGGACACTTTCCGAATTAAAGTCCACTTGGACACATCTTACATGGTCCTAAGACACAAGCCGAATCCTTGGCTGGGGACTCGATCTTGTCCCAAATTCATAAACTCACTTCTGCTATCCTTTTGGGCAGAAGATGTCAAAATAGTTATTACTATTTGTATGTATGTAATATCCTGTGATGACTGACCATGTTAATGACATGTATTGTGAAGATATATTAACTAATATCTGAACACAATAAAGCAATGTTACACTAAGTATGAAACACTCTTGTGGTTTACGATAATTAATCACATTGTAAGTAATTAATGTCATTTATTTTTTTAATGTCACTGAAAAAAATTTTCATCTGTGCTGAAAACAAAGTCATTTTCATCCACGTAGTCTGACAAAGTTCCTTGAAGACTTATGTTTTCACATATTCATAAAGTTATTCTTGTAGACGCAAAGCTATTTGCATATATATTCACGGACAGTTTATTGAAATCTATAGTTTTGATGTACTTCGCCTGTAGATGCTTGTCTTCCATACCATAGGAACACACTTGAAAGTCAATGATTTCATTCTGTATCTTCAAATGTTTTTTTTTTTTTCAAGTCGAAGTTGAGACGCAATTTTTTCTTTGTTGTGTCCCCTTTGAATCGACAGAACCATCCATTTTGAGTTATTTCCCTTTTTATGGTAGTAGCAGTGATTTTAATGGGAAAATTATTGAATATTTCACACAATCTGTCTTGAACAAGTCGAATTGATATCACATCTTATGAAAAGTTATTATATCAAGTGCATGCAGTATGGACGTATTGTTCTTGACAAACTGCATCATCAACAATATGTTTGACAATTTGATATATATATTGAACTCGGTTGCAAAGACAAACATCATCATCATGTTGCTTGGCATAGTAGTTGTAGTCTGGCAAGTTGTTTTCATCCATGAAGATGCCTTGTGGTAGTACTATTTGGATCTTGCGATACACTTGTCAACAGTAGGCTAACGAACCATGTCATATACAGTTCCAGTTGCAATCTAGTTCATGACTTTTGAAAGGTATCACGTATGTTTGACAATTTCATATGCATGGAATGAGAATTTTAGGCGTCACCTGGAGCCAGTGGATGTTTCATGCAGCGAGAAAGTACATCCACCATGACATTCAAACTTCCCTTGATAGGTTTTATAATATATTGATATGGCTGTCTGGTCAGTCTCCAGTGTGAAACTCGCTCCCAGCAAATACCTCTGTAATTTAGTTAAGCATAAGACAACTGACAGCAATTCCCTTTCGATGATCGGATAACGCTGCTCAGTAGGCGTAAGTTTCCTGCTAACGTAGAGTGTGGGATGCAGGTAGCCATTCCATTCCTGCGACAACGAACCAGCAATCGAAGATTTTGAGACATCGACTCTGAGGGTAAAATATTTAGCAGGATCAGGCAATCTCAATATAAGCAATTTTGAGAATACATTTTTAAGATAATTTAGAGCAACACAACAGTCTTGGCTGCAAACAATTCTATTTGGGGAATCTTTTTCATTAGAGACGTAAATACAGACGTAATCTCAGAAAAATTAGGGATAAATTGACGATAGAAATTTAGGAGGACGAGAATACTTCTAACCTGCTTTTTTGTTTTCGGAACATCAAGGTTTAGAATTCTAAATATGGTAGTATCCTCTGTTTTTAGGAAACCCCCTCCTACTTTGTATCCCAAAAATGAAATCTCGTGACATCCAACTTTAGTTTTAGAAGGACGTGCTGTTAAGTTATGCAGTCGTAAAGTGTTTAGTAATGACAGAATACCTTCTAGATGTTCATCCCAAGTCATGTTCGATGATATCTGTGTGTCCCGGAACATCAGTAAGGACATCAGCAAAAGAACTTAGTAAATGAGTAACTTGTTCTTTTTGAAGAGAAGAAAGAGTTGGAGATATGGAAACAATTTTCCAACGTTCAGTAGCTAAAAAGTGAACACTGAGTAACACTAAGAGTGACTCATTTTCATAAGTGAAATCAGAATTTTCCTTCTTGTATGACCGCCAAAGAAGAATGACGAGTGACAGATTCATCAAGAGCTTCAAAGACTGGTCTAAGATGTAATGGACGTGTATGAAACTGCTGCAAATGTAGAGTAATAACTTTAGAGATGTAAATGAATTTAAGGTAATAATTTTATAAATGTAAATTAATGTAAGGTAGTAACTTTAGACATGTAAATAAATGTGCAGTAATAATTTTGGACATTTAATGTACATACATGCCACATGCTAACAAACAGAACAGCTAGAGTGCAGGTGCACGGACAGTTAAGCAAAAAGACTACAATGGAACATGGAGTTCCACAGGGTGGGGTCCTTTCCCCAACACTCTTCCTCATATATATATAAATGATATAACAGAAAACATCCACAAGAATGTCCACAACTCCCTCTACGCTGATGACCTGGCTATGTGGACTTCAGAACAATACATCAACACAGCAAGAGTGCGCATGCAAGATTCACTGCTAGCCCTTGAAAGTTGGTCCAAAAAGTGGTTGCTCAAAATAAATGAACAAAAAACTACACACACTATTTTTACCTTGTCCAATAAACCACAGCAAGCAAAGCTGCAACTAAATAGGCAGGCAGTACGAGAAGATGAAACACCAACATACTTAGGAATCACAATAGACCGCCGAATGACATGGAAATCACAGATTAACAAAATACAGCTAAGGGCAAAATTTCGCATGGCCATCATGAAAAAGTTAGCAGGTACCACATGGGGTGCTGATGAGAATATCCTCAAAAAGCTGTACACGGGCAGAGTCAGACCTGCTAAGGAATATGGCATCACAGCTTGGTCGACGGCAGCAAAGTCAAATTTTGACAGAATAAACAGACTCCAAAACCAAGCAGCACGTATTATAACAGGGGCCCTAAAGTCTACACAAATCAACCATATGGAAAACATCACAGGGCTACAGTCAATGGAGGATAGACGTGACAGCAGAGTCTTACAACAAGCTGAAAAATTTAAGAGGCTCGAAGGACACCCCATGTACCAAAGAATGAATAGGCTAGGAAGAGGCAGGCTCAAGCGAACTAACTTTGTCGCCCAAGCAAAAGAAAAAATTAACAATAATACCATACTAGCTAGCTCAGTTGCAAAGAAAATCCCAACAAGCTCAACTATCCCACTGTGGAAAATAAGATGCTTTCCTAAGTTAAAATCTGATATTCCAGGCATTGAAGGTAAGGGAATGTCGTAAATTTATTTTGAGAGAAAAGAGTCTTAGAAATAGTGGTCCGGTTTAGAGTGGAAAATGATGATGGAAAGCTCAGTGATAGAAAATGTAGAGATTTAATAGTTGCTTCACAGCGTGCTGGAGGAGAGTAAAGACAGACTTATTTACGACAATTCGTCTCTCTCAATCTTCTCTTCCACTCTCCTGGTCAAACAATTATTTGCCAGTTTTCCAGTCACGCATCTGCGCGCACACCGATTTGGTGTTTTCAAACACACAGACGACGTAGATACAAACTATATTAAACGAATAAGGGAAAAGTTGGGCTTTGGGTACATCCAACACAGAACTAAATGAGTTTATGTGATTTTATTCACTTTAAACATCAATCACTAACAAATATCAGGTATTACATAAATTATCATAAGTACACAAATGCAAATAACAAATTTGGGAGGGGTGAAGAAGATTGGTATCGACTAAGCCCTTCCCGCTTATTAGACAAAGATAAACCCAGTCCAGAGATAGATAATATCAGGAACACGGGTACGTTAACCTAACAGTGAAGTTAATTGCTCTGGAAGAGGTGTTACAAAGTTAGGTATAGGTGATAGAAAAAAACCTATTCTTCCCAGCTGTTCTTCCCTTTACTAAGCAAATGGAAAGGAGGGGGGTTTAAACAGAGTTAACCAATTATCAACTCCCCCTTAAAGGAACAATGCAGGGAATACAGAAAAATTATATTACTAGGCAAGAAAGTTAACAACAGGGTTACAAAAGAAAAAGGTCAAATTTCCTGTCATTCATACACACGCGTGAGGATCCACACTCATATACTCACACACTTACCGAATGCAGCCTCAGACGATCCATAAAAGTATATAAAAACAGCAAGTATTCTTTTGACATATGAACTGTCTAGTCCTTCGGTGTCCCGCCCCAGATGTTTGCGAGGTTTTTGCTGGTAACAAATATTCTCACTTATCGCAAGACTTGAAGACTAAGAGTTCTTGGTTTTTTATTATATAAAAAAAGGAGTCTATGGGATGGCACTAACACAGTTCGGCACAGGGGTGAAAATGAAGTGGTCTCTTTTAATCCTCCGCTATGGTAAAATTCCTTCAATGCGTGATGATAGTTTTATTAAATCCAATTGAGGAAAAACTAGGCTCAGTCACAGTCAGGAAAATATGTACTCTCTCACAGTAAACAGTAAATATAATATCGCTACTGGCGATGATTACCTTCCAGTTTATCTTACAGGTTTGTAAGGGTAATTTGATGATTGTTCTTTAAAATGTTCTTGGGTGGGCTTTATTTCATTTAATTCTGACAGCTAGGTCGCAAAAGGACCGCCACAAGATTATATTTAAAAGAAATGTTTCTTCAATATGACTGGAAGTTTATAGGATGATTTCTTTATTTCTTTCTTTATTTAGCTGGGACCGCAGGTTACGATCACTCTGTGTGAAAGAAAAAAGACATGTAACATACCGAAAAATCAAGCGCGATAAATTTCCCGTTAAGCCTATAATACACTCGAGTATTTAATTATGTATTTAATAAACACTGCGCGAATTCTAGTGGTTAAAAACACACATCTATAAAACTAGGACTTAACTGAATTTATTAATTATAAATTCCTTCGCGACTTTAAAAGTTAATTTAAGCATCTATTATCTTTTGAAATAATATAATAGATAGATCATTATATTTACAACTGGAACTATTGAGATGGTTTAATTTAATAGATTTAAATTAACACAAAATCCATTGAAATAGAATGACTGAACTAGACCACTGATCATTTTACACAATATATATTACCGCTTTGCACAGAATAGAAATCACTGCAAATATATATATAAAATCCAGGGGAAAATCTATAACCAGATTTCAATAAAGCTAGTGCTTCTGTAAAGGTCTGGCCAGCGAGTGATAAAATGTCTATTCTTCATGGTCTATTTATCTAAAATGGAATGTAAGTTGAGTGGGACATGATAAACTTGACAGCTTATTTGATCTCATGAACTTTTGGGGATCTGACCGCCAAATCAAGGGAAGAAGCCGCCCCCTGGTCTTCGTATCTCTGTTCGCTGCTGCCCGTTTCGGCTTTCCCCGTTCGCTCGGTTCTGCGATTGACACCGAGACGCGAAAATAGCGGCAAGCAACTGCGTCTCGTATCAGGGACCACTACTGTCTTTGATAACGCCGATAGTCTCCCCTGAAATCCCTCAGTCTGTCTCTTTGATCGTGGTCGCTGTATCTGTTTGATTCTGGCGACGCCCCCCACTGGCCAAGTTAATTAAAATAACTGCCTATGATTGTTCAAGAGATGTTAGTGGGCGTGATTTAATCTCTCCTTAAATCAATGCGATGACCAGAATGAACGATAGGTAAACTTTCCGCATATCAATCAGCAAACGTGTTTGCCCTCTGTGTGGAACAGTTGCATAGCTAATGAATCCACGTGAAAGAAGTCCCGTTTTACAAGAATTACAACAAAGTTCAGGGTCAGCCGAGTTCGTCCATCACAATCGTCCCCTCTTTTGAGACGTGAAAACGTGTTTTTCATGTTTGATTTATGACGATGAAGCTGCCCTGATCGGTAACTTTTGGATGATTGGTATCTTCACCTTCCTCCTCTTCCTCTGTAGTCCAGTTTCTACTCAGGAAATCAGCCCCGACATTCTGTCTTCCCGGAATATATTCCACTTTGAAAGAATAAACGCTTAAAAGGAGCGCCCAACGCATGATCCTTGCGTTAAATTCTTTATTGGCACCAAGAAATGCTAACGGAGCGTGGTCTGTTTGCACCGTGAAAGATGTACCATAAAGAAACTCATGATGGCGTCTGATACCGTCAATCAGAGCAAGACATTCCCTTTCAACTACGCTGTAGTTCCGTTCCGCTTTATTTAATTTCCGACTGCCATAGGCAACTGGAAATAGCATGTTCAGGTCACTGTCATCGGCTTGAAGCAGTTTTGACCCGATGCCCTGACCTGACGCGTCGACTCTCAGTACAAAAGGTTTCTTGAGGTCAGGCAACCTCAAAATGGGGTATGCAGACAACTGTCCTTTCAAAGTGCTATACGCGTGTTCGCACTTTTGATCCCATATGACCTTATCAGGACAACCTTTCTTTGTGAGGTCAGTCAGAGGTGCCGTCAGTCCGTTGAAGTTCTGGATGTACTTCTGATAGTATGCACATAGCGATATGAAGGAACGTACGTCTTTCTTCGTTCGGGGTCTTTTTGCTGCCATTATTTTCTCCACGTTCTTCTTGATAGGCCAACTGCATCCGTGAGAAATAGTGTGCCCCAGGAAGTCTAACTGTTCAAACCCGATGAGACATTTGCTAGGTCTGGCTGTGAGACCCGTTTCCTGTAGTCTCCTGAGGAGCATAGCAACCGTAGCAATATGTTCTTCATAGGTTTCCGATGCAATTAATATGTCATCCATGAAATTATGGATATGGGGACTTTGCAAAGGTTCTAGAAGCTTCCTCGTCATCCTGGTGAACACTCCTGGTGCGTTATGCAAACCGAACGGCATCACATTAAATGTGTAATGTCCTTCGCTAGTGCTGAAAGCTAACAAAGGTTTAATTTCCTCCTTGACTGGTATTTGATAATAACCTTTACTGAGGTCTATCTTGGAGAAGATCTTTGCTTTGCTGAGCTTGGTGAACAACTCAGAAACAGTTTGGAGAGGTTCGGGCTGGAATTCCGTTACAGCGTTTAGCAACCTGTAATCAATGCACAGCCGAACTTCCTTATTGGGCTTCTGCAACAGCACTACGCTCGAGCTGTAAGGAGATGTAGACTCACTGATAATTCCTGCCTGACGCAGCTTGTCTATTTCTCCGCGAAGTGCATCAGCTTTAGCGTACGGGATGGGGTAAACTCTGGTTCGAACAGGGGTCTCGTTTGTTAATTTCATATCAAATTCAATGAGATTTGTTCGACCAGGTACATCCGTTAAGACTGCACTGTACTGTTTTAGTAGAGCCCTGGTTTCTGTTTGTTGTTCTGGTGAGAGATTGTCGCCGAACTTGACATCTTTAAAGGATTCTGTGGGTTGCAATGGATACTCCATGCAACCATCATCATCTTCCTCGTCTTCCGTTGCTATGGCGACAGCCAGGAGATGCTCGGAGGATGGCACCGGTCTTTCCAAATATTTCTTTAGCAGATTTATGTGGAAGACCTTCTCCTTTCCTTTGATGGAGATCTTGTAATTGGTACGTGAGATCTTTTTAAGGACGGTAAACGGTCCTTGCCATCCGATGCGAAGTTTATTGCTTCCGGTTGGAAGTAGCAATAGGACTTTCTCCCCTGGTTGTAGTTCTCTCTCTTTTGCAGCTTTGTTGTATCTTTTAGTAATTTTAGCGCGGGCTTTCTTAAGGTTGGTAGTAGCTAGTTCCCAGAACCAGCCCACAAATATGTGTGCATCAAATGTATCTCAAAATTATCCCGGCGAGCCAGCCAAATATATTGTCGTAAATTTATTTTGAGAGAAAAGAGTCTTAGAAATAGTGGTCCGGTTTAGAGTGGAAAATGATGATGGAAAGCTCTGTGATAGAAAATGTAGAGATTTAATAGTTGCTTCACAGCGTGCTGGAGGAGAGTAAAGACAGACTTATTTACGACAATTCGTCTCTCTCAATCTTCTCTTCCACTCTCCTGGTCAAACAATTATTTGCCAGTTTTCCAGTCACGCATCTGCGCGCACACCGATTTGGTGTTTTCAAACACACAGACGACGTAGATACAAACTATATTAAACGAATAAGGGAAAAGTTGGGCTTTGGGTACATCCAACACAGAACTAAATGAGTTTATGTGATTTTATTCACTTTAAACATCAATCACTAACAAATATCAGGTATTACATAAATTATCATAAGTACACAAATGCAAATAACAAATTTGGGAGGGGTGAAGAAGATTGGTATCGACTAAGCCCTTCCCGCTTATTAGACAAAGATAAACCCAGTCCAGAGATAGATAATATCAGGAACACGGGTACGTTAACCTAACAGTGAAGTTAATTGCTCTGAAGAGGTGTTACAAAGTTAGGTATAGGTGATAGAAAAAAACCTGTTCTTCCCAGCTGTTCTTCCCTTTACTAAGCAAATGGAAAGGAGGGGGGTTTAAACAGAGTTAACCAATTATCAACTCCCCCTTAAAGGAACAATGCAGGGAATACAGAAAAATTATATTACTAGGCAAGAAAGTTAACAACAGGGTTACAAAAGAAAAAGATCAAATTTCCTGTCATTCATACACACGCGTGAGGATCCACACTCATATACTCACACACTTACCGAATGCAGCCTCAGACAATCCATAAAAGTATATAAAAACAGCAAGTATTCTTTTGACATATGAACTGTCTAGTCCTTCGGTGTCCCGCCCCAGATGTTTGCGAGGTTTTTGCTGGTAACAAATATTCTCACTTATCGCAAGACTTGAAGACTAAGAGTTCTTGGTTTTTTATTATATAAAAAAAAGGAGTCTATGGGATGGCACTAACACAGTTCGGCACAGGGGTGAAAATGAAGTGGTCTCTTTTAATCCTCCGCTATGGTAAAATTCCTTCAATGCGTGATGATAGTTTTATTAAATCCAGTTGAGGAAAAACTAGGCTCAGTCACAGTCAGGAAAATATGTACTCTCTCACAGTAAACAGTAAATATGATATCGCTACTGGCGATGATTACCTTCCAGTTTATCTTACAGGTTTGTAAGGGTAATTTGATGATTGTTCTTTAAAATGTTCTTGGGTGGGCTTTATTTCATTTAATTCTGACAGCTAGGTCGCAAAAGGACCGCCACAAGATTATATTTAAAAGAAATGTTTCTTCAATATGACTGGAAGTTTATAGGATGATTTCTTTATTTCTTTCTTTATTTAGCTGGGACCGCAGGTTACGATCACTCTGTGTGAAAGAAAAAAGACATGTAACATACCGAAAAAATCAAGCGCGATAAATTTCCCGTTAAGCCTATAATACACTCGAGTATTTAATTATGTATTTAATAAACACTGCGCGAATTCTAGTGGTTAAAAACACACATCTATAAAACTAGGACTTAACTGAATTTATTAATTATAAATTCCTTCGCGACTTTAAAAGTTAATTTAAGCATCTATTATCTTTTGAAATAATATAATAGATAGATCATTATATTTACAACTGGAACTATTGAGATGGTTTAATTTAATAGATTTAAATTAACACAAAATCCATTTAATTAGAATGACTGAACTAGACCACTGATCATTTTACACAATATATATTACCGCTTTGCACAGAATAGAAATCACTGCAAATATATATATAAAATCCAGGGGAAAATCTATAACCAGATTTCAATAAAGCTAGTGCTTCTGTAAAGGTCTGGCCAGCGAGTGATAAAATGTCTATTCTTCATGGTCTATTTATCTAAAATGGAATGTAAGTTGAGTGGGACATGATAAACTTGACAGCTTATTTGATCTCATGAACTTTTGGGGATCTGACCGCCAAATCAAGGGAAGAAGCCGCCCCCTGGTCTTCGTATCTCTGTTCGCTGCTGCCCGTTTCGGCTTTCCCCGTTCGATCGGTTCTGCGATTGACACCGAGACGCGAAAATAGCGGCAAGCAACTGCGTCTCGTATCAGGGACCACTACTGTCTTTGATAACGCCGATAGTCTCCCCTGAAATCCCTCAGTCTGTCTCTTTGATCGTGGTCGCTGTATCTGTTTGATTCTGGCGACGCCCCCCACTGGCCAAGTTAATTAAAATAACTGCCTATGATTGTTCAAGAGATGTTAGTGGACGTGATTTAATCTCTCCTTAAATCAATGCGATGACCAGAATGAACGATAGGTAAACTTTCCGCATATCAATCAGCAAACGTGTTTGCCCTCTGTGTGGAACAGTTGCATAGCTAATGAATCCACGTGAAAGAAGTCCCGTTTTTACAAGAATTACAACAAAGTTCAGGGTCAGCCGAGTTCGTCCATCACAGGGAACACAGACAGAAACACAAAGAAAGTGTATAACAACCAAGTATATTGACCAAACATTTCCAGCAAAGCTTTGGACACATGCATATACTGATGGTTCGGCAACAAATGCAGTTGAAAATGGAGGTGCCGGCATCCTCATAAAATTAAAGAATAGATTTCACTCTATGGCAATTGCCACTGGAAAATACTGCAATAACTTCTGTGCTGAAGCAGAAGCCCTGAAACAGGCAGCTGAAACTCTTATTGAATGCAAAGCACAGGCAGAAAAACAGATAGTAATCTTTTCAGATGCCCTCTCAATAATATCAGCGCTTAAGAGCCACCAAACTAAAGGATTGAAAGATCTGATAATCTCCCTTGAAAGACTGGCCGAATGCTTCAAGAAGTGCACTATCCAATAGATACCAGCCCATTGCAACATACCAGGAAATGAGGAGGCAGATAGACTTGCTAAGGAAGGAGGTGCCTTACAACAAAATGATATAGAGACAACTTACGCAACGGCAAAGACTACTATAAAGGCTACATTCAAGTCCAAATGGGACAGAGAGCACCCGGGACATTTGAAAAATGATGCATATCATCAACTATCCAGAAAAGAACAGGTCATCATTTTTCGACTACGCACTGGTCACAACAGATTGAGATACCATCTGTACCACAAATACAAAATTGGTGCAACAGATCTCTGCACCTGCGGTACCAGCCCAATGACAGTCGAACACCTGCTGCAATACTGCCCAACCTACAGTAATGAACGGAGTAGCATATGGCAACAACCCACTTCTGTCAACGAAAAACTGTTTGGAGATGTTGGGAGCCTTGGGTTGACTACTGCCTTTATTAGAGTCATAAATGTGGAGGTCTGAAGGTGAACGAGGAAGAAGAAGAAGATGCTATGGTTTACCTATAATCTGTACAAGGTGTTTGCATTTTCAGATGTGTACATAATTTCTGTACAGGTTTTCTAACCCATTCCCCTTATTACTGTGTCTCAGAGTTCTTTTATAAGGTCCTAATGAACACAGGATTTCCCAGTCTGTTAGTGATAATTAAGCACAGAAATAGACTAAATGATGACACCATCACATTATTTTTACAGTGTAAAATAAACTCAGGCATTTATTGTTTGGGTTTTAGAATAAGTGAAGACTTGCTTTAGAAGGCAAAGTCCCCGTGCCTCATTTATAATGCAGCCCACTGTATTTGAAAATATTTTTAGACGAATTAACTCTTTTGATATTCTTTTTTTTCAGTCTTTGTACAGGTTGTGTGGGTCTTTGTACAGGATTTTCAATTTTTTTGTACAGGTTTTTCATCTCCTAGGTGTGGCATGTATGAATGTAAGGCAATAATTTAGGTATGTGGGTGACAATTAAGGTAAAGACTTAGGAGATGTGTCATTGAAAGTTATTTACCTGAGAGATGAAGATGTGTATAAAGTAATAACTTTAGAGATGTCAGTGAATGTAAGTTACTAACTTTATAGATGTAAATAAATGTTTCGATTACACTTTAGAGACGCTTATGAATTAAAGCAATGACTTCACAGGTGTGGGGAATGAAAGGTGATAACTTTAGAGATGACAGTGAATGTAAGTTACTAAACTTTATACATGTGAATAAATGTTAAGGTTACAATTTAGAGATACTGGTGAATTAAAGCAATGACTTCACAGATGTGGTTAATGAAAGGTAATAACTTAACAGATGTGGTTAATGAAAGGTAATAACTTAACAGATGTGGTTAATGAAAGGTAATTACTTAACAGATGTGGTTAATGAAAGGTAATAACTTAACAGATGTGAATGAATGTAACTGTAGAAATGTCATTGAGCCTAAAGGGAGTTTTTTTTTTAACATGTGCATGGCTGTCATGTTTGCTCCATGCGAGCATATTAACGGACGTGTACATCAACGCACAATTATCAGTTACGATCTTAACCACTTAACAAATTGTCCAGCCAAAATTGTTTTTCTAAAAATGACCAAAGCGAAATAATGTCAATAGATGTACTCATAAGCAACTTATTTTACCTCACCTGCAGAATGTGACAGTTAATCCTCCTTGATTTACTCTTGATTGATTTATTTAACCACTAGACGAGTGGCTTATCACACAAGCTATAGTTTTAGTAGATCACTATCAGGTGCAGTGCATGTTAATCATCACCCCCCCCCCCCCCCCCCCATGTAACATAGAGCCATGCTGCAGACGGCACCCTTGAGGAAGCCAATGTCAAGGCCCACTCTTGCTGTGCTGGTTTATGTAGCAAATATTTTTACATGATGAGGTTGCCCGCTCCAGCTGCAACTTTATATTAGTTCCCTCATACGACATGTCTATAGGAGCATTAATCCTGTTTTTTCTTTGTCTCCTTAGATACCCCCAGGAAATGTTTAGGGACTACATTAATACTATGTTACGTCATATGTCACAAACTACCCAAGAGGTTGTTATTTTTCTTGAGAGATTCTACAATCTTCTTTTGTTATTTTTCTTGAGAGATTCTACAATCTTCTTTTGTTATTTTTCTTGGGAGATTCTACAATCTTCTTTTGTTATTTTTCTTGAGAGATTCTACAATCCTCTTTTGTTATTTTCCTTGGGAGATTCTACAATCTTCTTTTGTTATTTTTCTTGAGAGATTCTACAATCTTCTTTTTTTATTTTTCTTGAGAAATTCTACAATCTTCTTTTGTTATTTTTCTTGAGAGATTGTACAATCTTCTTTTCTTATTTTTCTTGAGAGATTCTACAATCCTCTTTTGTTACAATCCTCCTCTTTTGTTATTTTCCTTGGGAGATTCTACAATCTTCTTTTGAAATTTATTTTTCTTGAGAGATCTTCTTTTTCTTATTTTCTTGAGAGATTCTACAATCTTCTTTTTTTATTTTTCTTGAGAAATTCTACAATCTTCTTTTGTTATTTTTTTTTCTTGAGATTCTAGATTGTACAATCTCAATCTTCTTTTCTTATTTTTCTTGAGAGATTCTACAATCTTCTTTTCTTATTTTTCTTGAGAGATTCTACAATCTTCTTTTGTTATTTTTCTTGAGAGATTCTACAATCCTCTTTTGTTATTTTCCTTGGGAATTCTACAATCTTCTTTTGTTATTTTTCTTGAGAGATTCTACAAATCTTCTTTTTTTATTTTTCTTGAGAAATTCTACAATCTTCTTTTGTTATTTTTCTTGAGAGATTGTACAATCTTCTTTTGTTATTTTTCTTGAGAGATTGTACAATCTTCTTTTCTTATTTTTCTTGAGAGATTCTACAATCTTCTTTTGTTATTTTTCTTGAGAGATTCTACAATCCTCTTTTGTTATTTTTCTTGGGAGATTCTACAATCTTCTTTTGTTATTTTTCTTGAGAGATTCTACAATCTTCTTTTGTTATTTTTCTTGAGAAATTCTACAATCTTCTTTTGTTATTTTTCTTGAGAGATTGTACAATCTTCTTTTCTTATTTTTCTTGAGAGATTGTACAATCTTCTTTTCTTATTTTTCTTGAGAGATTCTACAATCTTCTTTTGTTATTTTTCTTGAGAGATTCTACAATCCTCTTTTGTTATTTTCCTTGGGAATTCTACAATCTTCTTTTGTTATTTTTCTTGAGAGATTCTACAATCTTCTTTTTTTTATTTTTCTTGAGAAATTCTACAATCTTCTTTTGTTATTTTTCTTGAGAGATTCTTCAATCTTCTTATTTCTGTGTGCCACTTCTTTATGTAAAAGGACCTGGTTTTATTTTAAACTTAAATCCAGTCACTATCTATTTTTAAATGTGTTCATTTTTCTGTACAACACAGTCCAGTCAATGCAGTCAGCGACCCACAGCTAGACTGCCAGCGTCACGGTCAGCAAACCAGAGCTGACTAAGACCCTACTCCACCTCCGAGTGGTGGTCCTGGAAACAGGCTGCATCACTGCAGTCTGGCTGAGTGAGTAGGGATCAAAGAGGGAAGGCTAATCCGGTCATAAAAATGCCATGTTGAAGTCAGAAGTGTCGGCCGAAAGGCGCAAGTATTGCAGCTTCGCTGTAAACGGACACAACGCACCCAACGTCCTTGTCAGGATGAACGAAGAAGAAGAGAAAAAAAATATGTTCCAGTTGGGCCCAATTCAAGATGCTTCCATTTTCATTGAAAAGTTTGTAAGCTTATAACTATCATCTACCATCGTCACTGACCTTTGCACTCCTTATGGAGTATGGAGCCACCACTACAGCTGTTCCCCTTGGAGGAAGCCTGTACCAAGCAGTCACATTTTCTTGCAGCTGTGGTTTCTGTGGCAATCTGTTGTACATGATGAGGTTGCCAGGCTCATGCACAACCTCATGTCAGTCACCTTCTGCTACATGCCTGAGGGTACAGTAGTCCATTCTTTGTCTCTTCTGAGACCCCGGGGACTATAACTATAATTACTTTAAATCAAAGAATGTTGGTGTATTGCAGGGGTTCCCAGCCGTTTCGGTATCCATACTCCCTTCAGCTTTTAGCACGCCTTCCTGTACCCCTTTACTCAATATCAGAAGACATAAAATCTAGAACTTGCCATACATATGCAGATATGAAAATAAATAAAAAGATTGATTAATTTTTCATTTTTTAAAACATTCACCAGCACATAAAACGCTTCGTATCATGAAGCTGTTAAGTGGTTATTAAATCATGGTTAAAAAAAAAATTATGGATATCCCGAGCATTTCCTTGATTCTGTTTCTTGTCAACTAACAGTTTTATTCTTTGTACAATCTTTTAAAGTGATATCATGTTGAGCCTCCAGTTTGTGTTCTCCTTTGGATTTTAAGAACACGACTCACTTTCCTCTCTTCAGTTCACAGCTTTTTTCACTAACACTGATATTCTTGGAATATTTCAATAGGATAGTATAGTTATTTACCAGATATTCCCTGTACTCCATTGACAAGCTTCTTGTATCCCCTGGGGGTGCACATACACCAGGTTGGAAACCCCTTGTACGCGGAGTCAGTTGTGTATTTAAAAAATACTAAATATAATAAATATGTTATTGGGACCGACTTTTAGAAAACAAGTAAATCACTAAGTGATTAAGTATCATTTCCAGCAAGAAGTTGTAAATGAATGTAAGATAATAATTTTAGAGATGTAAATGAATGTAACGTAATAATTTTAGAGATGTAAATGAATGTAAGGTAATAATTTTAGAGATGTAAATGAATGCAAGGTAGTAATTTTAGAGATGTAAATGAATGTAAGATAATAACTGAAAATGTACTACTGTATTACAATTATTGCTATCATTTTAATTTCATAGTTTTCCAACACTAAATATACCCCACAGTGCAGGGTGTCCCTAACGTCCTTATGCACTTTGAATCTTTAATAACTTGGCTTCTGTATAAGATATACACAATCTTCACAGTTAAAAAAAAAAAAAAAGGCATTTATTCCAGATTTAGCATATTTTATGTTTGGTTTTTAAGGACCATCTACATTGCACAAGGACAACGCCATCAGTACTCCGATCTCCTCCCTTAGACCACACAAGGAGGATCTCAGCACAGTCCACGAACTCCGTATCACCAGCGAGGATCCCAGTGTGTGTATATAGGAATCACACATTCTATAAATATTTTTGTGGTGGGTAGGTTTTCACAATTTTTAAAATTTGCCTGGGCAGCAGTCGTATGGCCTACTTTTTATGGTTTCCAACTGCTAAGGGATTTTTAACAAGTGCAACTTGCACATGGCATCTCCTAATTTTTTTCCCTTAGGGGCTATCCATAAAAGACAGGGGAGGGGGGAGGGAGGGGTTTGTAAAAAGTGGAAAGGTGGGTATTTAAGTTGAAAGTGGACGTCTAATTCACAAGCCACATGGCAACTCTCACTCACATACAAATCTCATGCAGCTGTCAAAGTGCATAAATCTATGCATCTGACAGCTACAACTGATCCATATGACAATGATGTTGTTTACGCAAACATTGCACCAAAACAACCAGAACAACAATGTTCTGACACTGGGATCGTTATTGTACGCAGCCTGTTCGACTGGTTGCAGTCTGAATTCACTGCTAAATGAACGGCAAACATTCACGTTAATACTGTGACAGTTAAGTTATCCTTCAGAATATTACTACAGTACACTTTGTTTCTAACGTTTAAGACAACCCAGAAACAGTAAGATAATCAGTTTTAATAAACAATTACTTTTAGATTATAATTTATAAAATTATGCTTTCATGGTCACATTTCTTAATTTGTTTATAAAGTGTTGTCACATAATTGTTTGCCTCGTTAATTGTCAAAACTTTCATTTTTGGTTGACTGTTTTAATATTAAAAATAATTATTGTGCAAGTTTAGGGGGTGCCTTGAACTTAGGAAACCCACTGTATTATGATATGCATAGTTTTTTGCATATTTAAATTTTTACATAGCTTTAGTGTGTTTTTGTGTGTGTTACTTACTGTCAGATATTAAGTTAAAACTGTTTCAGTTGGTCGCAACACTGAGTTGAGACTTGTATGTTACTATGTAATGTGCAATATTTAGTAACTCGTGTTTCGCATAATTAAATTGAGTTAATATGTATACAAAGGATGTTTTGTATAGAACTAAACTAAGTTTTAAGCATAGATAGGTGATTAAACATGTAAGCTTGGGGGGGGGGGGGGGGGGGGGGGGGGGTGGGTGGGGGGGGGGGAGGGGGGGGGGGGGGGGTGATTTTAATCAAGATCATGTGGGGGGGGGGGAGGGGGGAGGGGGGGGGAAATCAAAAGTGGACAGAGGTGGACATGGGAGAGGGGAGGGAGGGAGGGTAAAAAAATGCCAGAATTTTGTGGATGTCTTTTATGGATGGCCTCTTATCCGAGAAGGCGGATGCCATACCTCTTAGCCATTCCGACCCTCTTTATTTTAATGTGAGAATGTTAACTGTAAATATGTTCGTCATTTCAGATACAAAGCAGAACGTGATTTTGAAGTTCTCCTTAAACAAAATCGTTTGGTGTGCTTTCGAAAATAACTCTGCACCCAACAAAAATGGTGGATATGCTAAAAGTTAATAATCTTGCAATTAAATATGCTAAATCTTGAAAAAATTCCCGCTCTTTTTCGTATGACAGATGGTTTCATATATTTTAGTTTTATATATTAAACAGAAGTGAAGCTATTAAAGAAAGATTCAGACTTCATAAGGATTTTTGGGACAACCTGTGTGATGATATTTTCTACTAACTGAAACACTGGATCTGTCAGTGTGATAACTGTGTACAAATATGCTTGTGTGAGTTAACTGTGCTGAGTTAAGCATAGAACATTATCAGTGTATTGTCCGAGTCACATTTGTGTCTCTTCTTGGGCTTTTCAGGTGTTTGTAACTATGTAAACCATATAATCCTGTTGTTTATTACTACCAATCAACTACTACTACCATTTTTATCCCTCACTACATTCACTGTTTATCCTTTATTTTTTTAAGTGCTACATGACAGACATTTATTGTTGTTATTGTAATGTGAAAGCTGGCTACATGATAACTCAGACTGGCTACTATTTCATCTGCCCTTGTAGCTACCGCCTACTTGCATTAATGAAATAGGAATCGTCAGATTACATTTTCATACCCAGTTTTACTTTGGAAGTTTTTATCCACCAAGCATTACCACAGCAAATACTCCATTCACCATGACAGGTGTGTTGCCTGGGAGTTACAGGCAGGCAGATAGGTGAAACAGCCAATTTAGAGATCTGGTATGCATTTCTTTCAGTGTTGTTGACTCGATCCACTACAATGACTCGAGTCGGACTTAAGTCACCACAACGACTCAACTGGACACTCAATTCAGAAAATTTTTTATTAGTGACTAATGGCAACATCCTGAAAGATCAAATTTAAAGATTTAAAAATTTAATATGTTGTGCATATTCCAAAGTTAGATTTTCTTAAATCACTGCCAACTGCAACTGGTTTTACACATCCATGTTCCATTTCAGGAAAGCCAGTTTCTCATCTCATTTTGGGAACAAACGACAGGTCTTCAATCCTATATCCGAAAATCTATGAAAACTGAAAAGTATTTTTGTGGAGTTTCACTTGTGTGCGTGACACGACCCAAAGCGGTGTGAGGTGTCAGTGTCCTAGACAAGACACTTAACATTCTATTAAAAATGGACCACTGTAATACAGTAGTAGCTCAGACAATACTATAAAGCAGTGTTGTCGACTTGAAGGACTCAGATTCGAATCAGACTTAAGACGTAAGTCACTGCAACCACTCAACTTGAGTTTGTTTTTAATTAGCGACTCGACTCGGGACTTGCCAGTTTTAGTGAACCAACTTTGCGGTCCTGATTAATAACACACTCAAACAGAGAAACTGAAAATAATTTTGTTTAAATCGATAAAATATATGTACCAATAGAGTTTGATAGTATGAAAGCAGTCAGTAAATAAAAGGTTAAAAATAGAGATTTTTTTTTCATTATTATCAATCGTGATTGTTTAAAAGAAGCGATTTTAACTATAAACAGTTTTAGATAAATAATGAGACTAGACTTATAAGGTATTGACATCCAGGAAGGGGGTGCTGTCGGACACTAGTAATATAGTACTTACTGTTAAAATGTTACTTACTACCATGTTTCTTTATTAGGGTGGGGGTTGTCACAGGTAACATCCGCCCCGGGTGCAAAGTACTTTAGGAACGCTTAAGATATAAAAGGTATTGTTTGGGACTTGAGACATAGGCTAAGAGACTTGAGTTATAAGGTATTGTTTGGGACTTGAGACATATGCTAGGAGACGTGAGACTTGACTTACAAGGTACCGGTATTGTTTGGGACTTGAGACATGTGTTAAGAAACTTGAGACATGTGCTACTTAAGACTTTAGACTCGACTTGAGACATGTACTAAGAGACTTGAAGACAACTCTCTTATAAAGTTGCATTTTACGTCATAGATGTTGCCACATTTGTGACGAGCGTCTGACTGGTTGAGCGGTTAGTGCGCTTTCCTCTCATGTCACAGTTACCGGGTTTGGGATTAAAACCTGATAGCACCATGTTCCAGTCTACCCAGTTGTAAATAGGTACTGACTCTGCTCTTGAGTTAGGGACGGTAAAGGCAGCAAGGAAGGGAACGGATCACCCCACCTCAATAAAAAAATCTGGACCTAGTTTGGTGGTCTCAAACACAGCACTCCCCTTCGGCAGTATATGATATGGAACCTTTACCTTTTTTACATTTGTGACTCGTCTAAAATTTAAAAATTTCTGTGTTAAAAATTGTTTTAATAATTTTAAAACCTTTACGTTCTCAACATTAGACAATCATATATAGTGGTTATGCACTGGCTTCCTAGCAGTGGATTGTTTAATCCCCAGGAATGTTAGAAATAAATGTATTTTTAGGTTGATGGTGTGGGTCGACCCAGCCCCAAATGGGTACCAGAGCTACTCTGGGAAGGTTAAGGCGGCCGGCGTGATGCCGACCACATCACCCCTCGTGTGCCGACGGTCAAGACCAAACTACCGTTCTGAAATCCAAAAAATTCCAAAACACATAATGCCCTATGGGTTTTGGATAGGGGGGGTTGAGGACCTGTATTCAGATTTAACATGTTCCTTTTGTTTCTTGAATGGGAATATTCAGACTGCTCTATAATTTGGCCATACACGGAATCCAATTACCCAGCATGGTGTCCACTGTAACAGCTCCATATTTACCGTTTGAAATGCAGAAATTTAAAAATGGGCAATTTTGTATGGACTGGCTAGTTGTCTGAAGTGGGGAAACTAAGTTATCTGCTTAATAATGCTAGTTTACCTGCTGTCATATTGTTGGATTTGTAAATAAAAAAAAACATTTTTATAATTCCTGACACGGATGTTGTTCCAATTATGTTTTGGTACAGTCCATTGTTTGTTGGTAAATGTTAGAA
Organism: Oreohelix idahoensis; assembly: GCA_024509875.1. Classification (NCBI taxonomy): domain Eukaryota; kingdom Metazoa; phylum Mollusca; class Gastropoda; order Stylommatophora; family Oreohelicidae; genus Oreohelix; species Oreohelix idahoensis. Next base: position 342,613 of record JAMPIV010022372.1, read on the forward strand.
AATGTGTTTGTATGGCTAGTTGTCTGATATATGTTATTATCTGCCTTAATTAATGTTTTGTTGGTCATATTGTTGGAATTATTATGTGTTTGTTGGTAATATATGTTATTATGTGTTTGTTGGTAATATATGTTATTATGTGTTTGTTGGTAATGTTATTATGTGTTTGTTGGTAATATATGATATTGTGTGTTTGTTGGTAGTATATGTTATTATGTGTTTGTTGGTAATGTATGTTATTATAGGTTTGTTGGTAATGTTATTATGTGTTTGTTGGTAATGTATGTTATTATGTGTTTGTTGGTAATGTATGTTATTATGTGTTTGTTGGTAATGTATGTTATTATGTATTGTTAGTAGAGCAAGGCTAAGAAAGGTGTGGTCTGACAACAAAAAAGTGAATGGTCTACAAATATGGAGTGTTCTAAGAACATTAAAGACAAGTACAGGCAGTCACATAACAAATACTGTTATAGGGGCGTGATGATAGGAAACTCTTTACAGAGCGATACAACAGGAGGCAGTCTGATCATCAGAAGCAGCCCCTCCATCGGACAAGTGTTTTGGCCCAGTATACTCCTTTACACTCTAAGGGGGCGGGCCCACTTGGGTCATGACTCCCAAGTGTCTCAGCCTCCTGTTGTCTTGTATCGAAAATGAACCCATTTCATATGGTAGCAACTTTAAAATCCACAACTCCGCCAGCCATGGAGGCAATTGTGAAACTAACAAAGAGAAGACTAATTACTCCGTCCGTTCCGTCGCACACAACTAGGGACAGACACGGACACACCTGCGCGAAGCCAACGAGGTTAACCACTGCGCGCTAGCAACTGAAATTCTGTGGTTAACACCTCTTATAATATACACCGCCTGTTGCTCGTCAGACACAACCCTTTCATCAGTACACTGAAAAACTCAACATACTGTGGACTTAGAAAAATTCCTGATGTTTTCTGTACCGCAGAGTTTACTGTCACGATTTCCATTGCCCATTGCGGTTGTTCCACAGCCAGCCTGATGCCTTTTTGGCAGTTTCACTAAGCCTCTTCATTGCCCTTGTTCTCGACTGTCCCCTCAGCCCCAACAGTTTCAATAAATCATACACTGAAGCAGCTACGAGCCCTTTGCGCCCACCTCAACAGCCATGACCCTTGCAGTGAACCCATCGTGTCTCAGATCCGCGGCCAGATCATTATACTTGGCTGCTTTGAACGAATGTTGCTCGTCCAATCTGGATTCAAATGGCACGGTCAGTTCAATCAGTATAACCTGAAGCGATGATGAAGAATGAAGCACTGTATCCGGCCGTCTCCGCGATTTTCTGATACTCTCTAGATATGCCCCTCATCCAGGTAGGTCTACCGCCATCTCCCAGTCATTTGCACAGTCAAGAAGAGATGGTAAACTGCTACCAGTAAACCATGAATATGACCTCTGCTATCTTCCCTTTCCTGACTGATAGGCTTCTCGACTTCTTGGGTTTGAAGCTCATTCTGCACCAGCTGACTAGTTCATTCAGGCGTGCTAACATCCTCCGGGCCTGATGTTCATCTGATGTCAGAATTGTTGTGTCATCCATGAATGCTTTGAGTGGTGGCATGAGACACATTCCGCCGAGCTTTGGACCTATAGCCATTCCTTCAGCCGCAGTGAGGATTACCTGCATAGCCATCACGAATAGTATCGGAGAGATAGTACGTCCCATCGCAATTCCAACTTCAAGGCCAATCCACTTCGTTGCGTACTCTCTGGTTGAAAATCATACAGAAAACCCTGCAAAATACAGCTTCAGCATTGTTGCAATCTCTTGTGGAACATGATACATTTCTAGGGCCTGCCACAACATCTAATGTGGAACGGATCCATAAGCATTCGCTAGATCCAACCAGATTACATGGAGGTTTGTTCTGTCAGACTTTGCCTTTTGGATTGCTTCCCAGATCATTGTGGCATGCTCTAGACATCCTGGTGTACCTGGGATACCTCCTTTCTGAATGGTAGTGTCAATGTACCCATCTGCCAGGAGGTATGTAGTGAGTCTTTTCGCCATCACTGAGAAGAATATCTTCCCTTCCACATTGAGAAGTGAGATTGGCCTGAACTGACTGATGTCTGTGGAATTGTTTTCAAACTTGAAGGGTTGAAGAATCTTTCCCTATCCCTTCGAGTCTTCCTGCTCCCTAACCTTTCTGTCATGTTGGTCTTTAACCCTTCCTTCTCTGTGGCAACTGCGTTCTTGAACAGTTTTCGGGCATGCTTCTTCTGTTTCCTGATTTCATCTATTTTAATTTGTCTTCTACTTTTCCGTGGTGGGTTACTTTCCCTTGCCTCCCTGACTCCGAACACTTTGCAACAGTGCAGATATACAGGGTGTTTCACAAATAAGCAGCCCATGACGTCATGGAATGCTGACGTATTGTGTCGGAAGTAGTGTGAATTGCCAAGTAGTCCTAGTGTTGAAGAAATGTGACGTCACACACAGTATACAAGAGATGGTATGTTGAAACTCTTGTTCAACTTGTGATGGATATGGCGATCCTGAAAAGGGTGTATGGAGGGGAAAAGTACTGGCAGTCTACTTGTAGGTCTCACAATAGATGCTGGAAGTGGTCGCCGTGCACGTCTATATATGTTTGTGCCCGAGTAATCATGTTGAGGTACACATTTCGCAACACGGTCACGTCAATTGTTTGGATAGCAGTCTGTATATTGAGTAACCTAACCTTTGAAGTGAAGACAGGAGTATGACAGGGATGCCCCTTATCAACCACTCTATTGTTAACAGTCATAGACTGGGTGATGCGCCAGAAAACAGAAGGCAATCCAAGAGGAATAAGATGGACTACATTTTCTACATTGGAAGATCTGGAATATGCAGATGACATTGCACTGCTAGCACATTCACATCAACACATCCAGGAAAAAAACGGATAGACTTAATAAGTATAGCCAGCAGGTGGGCTTGAACATCAACCTAAAGAAGACAGAGGTCATGACGCTCAATGTGAGCAACCTTGAGCCCATATCAGTAAGGAATCAGTAACTGGAACAGACAGATGCCTTTACATACCTAGGATGCATAGTAACACCTGACGGAGGAGCAAGCAAAGACATCAACAACAGAATGAACAAAGCAAGAACAGCCTTTGTTAGTCTAAACAACATCTGGAAGTCCTCTCAGTACAGCACAAAATTAGGATTATATCAGAGCTGTGTGCTTTCTGTGCTTCTCTATGGCGCGGAGAGCTGGAGAGTTACAGAGAAGGAAATGTCGAAATTGTCCTCTTTTCACACAACATGCCTAAGAAAAATTCTCCGAATCTTTTGGCCGAATACCATCACCAACCAAGATCTGCTTACTCGGAGCAAGCAAGAGGACATGCACACCATCATAGCTGGCAGACGCTGGAGCTGGGTTGGCCATGTCCTCAGAAGAGACCCCGATGCCACCACAAGAACAGCTATGCTATGGACCCCTGAAGGAAAACGAAAGAGAGGCCGACCAAAAAACAACTTGGCGGAGGACTGTGGAGGCTGAGATGCAAAGAATGAACCAGAGTTGGGGCACTGTACGAAGGATGGCCGCCGACCGAGCAAAGTGGAATCAATTTGTTGTTGCCCTACAAGACGCCACCAGGCGTAATGGCCACTGACTGCTTTGACGGTCGGCGGCTAAGGATCAAAGAAGAAAGAAGAAGATGCTGCTGAGCGGCTCATCTTTGCGACCATCTGAATATGTCATTCTAAGGTGTTCTTCCAGGTCTTCTTTCCTGATGTTAAGCGTACCCGACCGTGGCTGCTCAAACAGTTCTTTGGCAAACTTGAAGGGCTCTCTGAAGAATCTTTCCCTATCCCTTCGAGTCTTCCTTCTCTTCCTGCACAACCTTTCTGCTCTACAAAGGGCATTATGTTGGTCTTTCTGGTGCTCCCTAACCTGTCGTAACCCTTCCTTCTCTGTGGCAACTGCGTTCTTGAACAGTTTTCGGGCATGCTTCTTCTGTTTCCTGATTTCATATATTTTAATTTGTCCTCTACTTTTCCGTGGTGGGTTACTTTCCCTTGCCTCCCTGACTCCGAACACTTTGCAACAGTGCAGATATACAGGAAGTTCCACGAATAAGCGGCCCGTGACGTCATGGAATGCTGACGTATTGTGTCGGAAGTAGTGTGAATTACCAAGCAGTCCTAGTGTTGAAGAAATGTGACGTCACACACAGTATACAAGACGATGGTATGTTGAAACTCTTGTTCAACTTGTGATGGATATGGCGATCCTGAAAAGGGTGTATGGAGGGGAAAAGTACTGGCAGTTTACTTGTAGGTCTCACAACAGATGCTGGAAGAGGTCGCCGTGCACGTCTATATAGTTTTGTTGCCAAGTAATCATGTTGAGGTACACATTTCGCAACACGGTCACGTCAATTGTTTGGATAGCAGTCTGTATATTGTCCTGCAGTTCTTCTAATGTATGGGGGTGGGTTTGTTTTATACACAACTCCCTTCAAATACCCCCATAGAAAAAAATCGCATGTAGATAAATCAGGGGATCGAGGAGGCCATAATCCTGTGCTGACAGTTTTTTCCTCCGTGAAAACATTATGAATATGGGCCAGTGATACATGTGAGATGTGTGACAAATTGCTCCATCCTGTTGGAAGAAGGAATATTCCCGCTGATAACGTCTTAATTGTGCGTAGAACTCATCAAATATTCGTAAATACACTTCAGTATTCACATTCGTGTCAAAAAATATGGGACCGACAATCCCATTCCCAGCGCACCATACCCCGATTTTTGGGTCGTGTAATGGTTTCTCATATAGCTTATGGGGGGTTTTCTGTGCCCCAATGCCTGGTGTTATGGGAATTAATATGACCAGACAAATGAAACCACGCTTCGTCACTCATGAAGTACTGAAATGGATCCAACTCGCCATCTACGATCTTGTTGAGAAGCCAGTGACAATAATTCACACGTTTCTCCTTGTCTGGTTCTTTAAGTTCTTGTACACACGTTACGCGATATGGTTTTAAATTTAGTGAATGGAGAATTCTAAAACAAGAAGTGCGTTTCATTCCACTTTTTTGAGCTAATTTTCTCACAGATTTTGTAGGGCTAGTTAAAATCTTCTCTTCAATAACAGCAATGGCTTCTGGAGTCCTAACAGTTGGCACTCTACATTTTTTGGCATTAACGACCGAACCTATTGTACGCCATTTTGAGATCAACGTCTGTATGCTACTCTTTGCAGGAATTTTAGAACCAGAAAACGTTGATGCAAAACTTTCAGATGTTTTCTTGAATGATCCCGTACGGATATAATTCTCAACAATAGCTATCCTTTTTTGCAGTGAAAACGGCATTGTGATAGACAGTTTATTAAAACACACACGATGATTTTCAAATACTCACGGTCCAATCACGGAAAATGACATTTGTAAATATTGAAAAATGCTAAAATATCTGGCTACTTTCACTTTTTGAATGGGGCCGCTTATTCGTGGAACACCCTGTATTATGTCGCCGAAAATTTCCAGCTTCTTCTCCAAAGTTATCTGCTTCAGGTTGTTATCCAACTCTTTTGCCAAGGCTTCGTCCAACTGTTCCCAAAGCCCTTTTGCACTGGCAGGTGGAAACTTGATTGCATCTCTCTTCCCGTCCTAGAAGTGTGTGAGATCATCATCAGGCAGATCAACTTGAATGTACTCAGCACTGTGGATTGACTCCTGGCTGCGTTCTTCTAACGTCTTATCCGTCGAGACAGAGCGCTGTTGATCTCCCCCTGATGAACTCCCACACCCCTTTTTCGTTCTGTGGATTTTCATTCCTCTCTGAGTAGAGAATTTCCTACCACAGGCACATGGAAATTCCAGCCGTTGTTCAGAGCTCGAAGTCCGTGTAACGGGTCTGGTCGATTCCAATGAGGCGCCTGTGGATTCATCTTTAGGGGTGGTAGCATGAATGACCAGAACAGGTGAGTTTACTATCAAGTGAATTTATGTTGACCACAAAGCTCAACACACAGATGAATGTGATATATTTTGTATAACCGCTCATCTGCTACCAACCATCAGTTGAATCACACTTTACTGTTCGCTCACAATCTTGTTGCTCAACTTGCATTTGATAAGTCACCTGCATTGTTTGGAAAGAAAAAAAATAGCTGCAAATACTGACCTTAACCATAACATGTTTTTATCTTTAAATAAAAAGTGCGGCTTACTTGGAAAACATACATTTTAAAACAGTAAAAATGCTATTACACCAGTGTGTTACCGGGGCCCGAAAGGGGAGCAAAGAATAGTAACACTGTACCCTACCATGCATGTCGTTAAAAAGCGACTAAGGAGGGTTGGGCATGGGGCTGGTTACCCCATCTCGTCAAAAACTGTTTACCACAAAAACTTTAACAAACATGGACAAGTCAAATACAGAATATAAATCAACTCAGCCGCCCAAGACAGAAGAAGGTCCTCTGGAAAGGAGGCGCATGAAGCAACTTGAAGAAAGCCGAAAGGAGTCTGGGTTGCTGACTAACCTTTTTTTGTCTAGGAAAATCTCCAGGATTGGCACCTGGAATGTTCGTACTCTGTGTGAACAAGGGAAAACTGCACAGGTAGCAGCATAAATAAAAATTACAGGATTAATATCCTGGGTCTCTGCGAGACAAGGTGGAAGGGTGTTCTGGAATCCGCAGGGAAAGAGACGCAGGGGTAGACCAAAAAACACATGGATAAGAGAACTGGATACAGAGGTGAAAATGATGAGGAAAACATGGAAAGAACTTGAGTGGATGGCACGGGACAGGAGGACTTGGCATGTGTTTGTTGAAGGCATATGCTTCTTTGGGAGTTAAAGGGTATTGACTGAAAAATGCTAGTTATGAAATTAATGCATCTCCGTATCTTCTTCTGTGTGAAGTTTGTTACTTATGGTAAATCTGCAGGCCTGTCGCCAGGACCAAGTCCACAGTTTTTCCATGTCAGTGAGGCAGCCTCATGGCTTCAGCCTCAGCTCAGTAATCTCTGGCCAGGTCTGACATTGGTCATTGTGGGCTGGGCAGTTTTGGAGAGTTCAGAGGTCTGGATTCTGGTCCCACGTGGACATTAATGTAGATATCTTGAGACATTAGAGGTGGCCTAGTAATCTGCAGTCACTCTGAAAATCACCCCACATCATCAATGTTATTTGTCACACCCCCCCTCCCCCCCCTCCCCGTTTTTTTTCCCTAAAGATGCATTAAAGAACAAAAAATTTTTCGCTGTTTTTTTTTTTTTTTTTGCCCCCCTTACCCCCTAGGCCCCTCTCACGTAAAATGGCACTAGACTTTGCTTTGCCGGTCCCTCCCCCCTTTCCCGGTTGTACCTACCCCTAATCAATACGGAAAGAAGATCCATAAAGAAGTAATCTGCAGTCACTCTGCATCATCAAGGGCATGCATAAAGAAAATACCTTTTTTATGCCTTGCAAGAAAGCTTTAAGCATATAGTTTCAGCAGCAATAGGACCCAGGCAAGATGTATCTTTTAATCACTCTGTGGAACATGGGTGACTTATGGGTAACTCGATCTTGAGTGGATACACAAGATGGTTAGTGGGTAGTAAATTGTAATTCAGCCCCATGTTGTCTTTTAACTAAGGACCTACTTATTTTTGGCCATAGAAAAAAATTGGATACTATAAATAGTGATACAGAATACTTGTTTCTTGTATTTGGCTTCATTTTTCATGTGGGAATAGTGATTTCTTGCCATATAGAAATGAAACTAAATACGTGTGAAACACCAATGGTGTTCATTTTTCTTTGTGGCTGCTAGCAAACAGTGGTGGTGGATGTACCCACCCTTTTGCCCACAAATATGGTAGCGGTAGGTTACAGTGGGTTGAGACATTTTTGTGTTTACATGCACATATTTGTAAGATTTCCACTTGTAGTTGTCGAGTGTCTTGAGTTGACAAAGACTAGGCTATTGCTCTTTCAGGCATGTCTAAGAGGCGACTGCTATGAGGTTCATGGGGTTGGCAACCCCATCATGCAAATCAAATTGCTACAGATAAAAAGTAGGACCTACTATGATTACATGAATGCTTTTGCTGCAAGAAGACCAACTGTAGTGATGGCTACATGCTTCATGAGTGAAAAGGGAAGTGATGGTGATATGAAATGTTTCACTCATCCTGTCTTTAACCTTGCAAACTGTGAAGTATAAGTGAAAAGAGAAGTGATTGTGATATGTAAGATTTCACTCATCGTATCTTTTACCTTGCAGGCTGTGAAGCGACGAAACAACGGACGTAACAAGAAAGGCCGAGGCCATGTTAAATATGTGCGCTGCACAAATTGTGCAAGATGCTGCCCCAAGGACAAGGCCATTAAAAAGTTTGTGATCAGGAACATTGTCGAAGCTGCAGCTGTCAGGGACATCACAGATGCCAGTGTTTATGGAAGTAAGTTTTTGTTGAGTGCATGTGTTGAGTATCTGTGCAAGGGTGTGTGTCAAGTGTCCATAAAGCTCATCATAATTAATCTTTTATGTTCATTCAATACCCATTAGCTGCCCAAGGAGCAAAGGCCTTCAACAAACGCATGCCAAGTCCTCCTGCCATCAGCTCAAGCCTGAGGGTTTATGCTCACTTGGAGTGAGTTATTTTCAAATTGCAGTATTTCCACACTGCCAGTCGTCTACTTCAGAGAAATGCTTTGTATGACAAAATAACTCAATTATTTCAAACAGTGGTCCCCAACAAGTTCACAATGTGGTGTTGCGAGACCCAATGGTCCTTATCTTCGCCACTAATATTACATTTACTGTAGTTAAATTCTATTATCCGCCCTATGCAAGAATTATTTGTTGAATAATTCTAAGTAGTGAAGGAAAGCATCTTTTAATGTACATTTTATGTGAATCTATCAAACTCGAGGGAGATGGATTGAGAGTCATAATGTGCAGTGTCTTATTATTGCTAAGCAAATGCAACTAAGTGTACCGTTCTTATTGATTTTGCACCATCAGCATAGCTGCAAGTAAATAAAAATGATTTAAATATTAAAAAATTATTTAAATGTACACATATATGTATAATAATAATAGCCCCTTCAGTCATAACTGTGGAAATGCGCCTCTGAGGTGGCAGCCCGCAGCTCCTTATATTCCTGGTGTTCCTTTCAACGTTTTCCCCTCTCTTCTGCTTGCCGCGAGAGCTTCTTTTCGCCTAATCTGAGGTGGCACCATAGAGAGCACCGCCACTTGGTGTGATCGGCAGCTTCATCCTCCCAGGTTGCTGGATTTATGTCCAGTGCTCTCATGTCTCTCTTCAAAATGATATAGAGACAACTTACGTAATGGTGTCGTGAATTATTCTAATCCCCATATATAAATTGAAACGTAAATGCAAAGCCTAACAAATAAATTTAATAAAAGGAAAGAAGAATGGTAAAGAACAGTGCTGTCACAATGACTGTACTCGAAATTCCCCTTGTTTTCTACTTCGTCTGCAAATTGTAACGCTTTCACGTTGATAGTAAAAGCCTACTGTATTATTACCCGCTTTCTTCAATGAAACGTGTGCTGTATTTCTTGGAAAAACCTTGAGATACGCAAGCTGATCAATGACCTAAATTTAATATTTCATTCATTCCAATGTATACACGGCGTAACTAAAAGACAGATGGACTAAAGGATAGAGAGAAGGGAGAGGCAGAAAGCAGGACACGTGCAACACTAAACACGCGTCGCGCGATACACAATTGCTGCCATCACGCGTGTAAGGCCACATGCACTAACTTTATTTCAAATCGACAGTGATAAAATTCACTACCCATACCAGAGTTAGGTTTTAAAATCCTGAAAAACGCTTATTGGGAATTATGACATTATACCGGTTTACGTTTGAAAACATGACAGTACCCAGACACCACATGGGGATTGAAGTGAACAGGAGGTGGTAGAAAATGCACATTTTGAACGCAGCCACCTAGCTCCCTTAGATTGAGATATTTGGGTTCCTTAGGGTTTGCTGACAAAGAATATGTAAAACGTTACGCAAATAGTCTAGGAATTACCAAGTTATGGCCAAAATAAAATAGTGGGGGTGCCTGACAGCATGAAATCATTTCTGCTCATAAAATTTTTTTATAACGTGTTTGAAGAAACATTACGTTACGGAAATAGCCTACCATGTTAACTCCTATTTGATTGGAGCGCAACAAATGAAAGACTAAACACGATTGGTCGGACTATAAATACTATCTTGTGTTGTCAGGGGAAACGTGAGAAAGGGGTACTTTTTTGAAATGATGTGTAGACGTGGTGTGATTGGGTAGAGCTGCGAATATACTCAATTCAGAGCGTCTGTTCATTGCCACATCTTGTAATAAACCTACTAAGAAGCAGTGCGTTGAGCACCAGTGTATATTTTTTATAAAATAAAGCCTGGGACATCGGCAGATCGGAGTTGTGCTATATTCATTGCCAGTCAACGAAACTGTTTATTATTATTTCCATGAATTGTGGTAAGCTTGAAAGATTCAATATCTTTTAATGAAAATTGAATGTAAATTGATAATGTATGTCTGTATATATGTGTGGTTCAGTAGCGAACATGATGTAAAGCCTATAGTGCTCCAGCCTGAACAGAAGGTGTCGGAGGAAAGTAAAACTGCATGGAATGGCCAAACAGTACACTGACACCTAGCTTATTTACTAGAAAGAAATAATGCTGGAATTGCAGATGCGTATTAACCATTAGGGAGGGAAATACTGGTATAAAGTATTTCAGATGAAGCTGACAGTTGGCCTAACGCTCTGAACTCAATGTTTGTGATGTATTGTGCTCAGTGTAGAAATGGAGTATAAATTAGTTCTGACGTAGAAGGTACAACCTTCTTGTTTCAGGGACCGTGGTCTTAAAGTTATTGAGCAGCACCTGGTCAGAGCTTTGCTGAAGCCAGAGGTGGACAGCATACTCCTTGGTCCATATAGCAACCAGTGGGGTGGCTCCAGAACTCATTAAAGTAATCAAGCAGAGGAGTCTTTTACTGCAGTCATCACGCAAGATAAGAGAGTGTGGCCATGGAGCTCAACATTATGTACCCCATCTTAAAATGATATTGTAAAATAAATTAAGAGGGGAATTTAATTGTTTTAATACCAGGAACTGAGAACATCTCCAATAATAGTTCCAATAGAAACAAACTATTGAAGTCATGATGACAAATACCAACAGAGCTTGAACAAAACAAAACCAGTATACCTCATATTACCACTACACAACTGACACACATAGGATACCATTAATAATATATGTCACTACAAGAATCATATTAATAAATTCTGTACATATAACTTGTAATTAAAATTGATTGTGATTCCTGGTTCCCTTTGTATTTGAATCAGGACACATATACATTCATGACAGCACTGAATACATATTGTTATTTGAAAAGTTATCAGTGACTCCTTTAAGATATCCTCTTAGAGTGTTTTATGTATGTGAGTGTCACAGTGTTGTCAAGTGTGGTGGAATAAATTAAATTGTTTATCTGTCTGTTGTTGTTATGACTTACACTTCATCATACACATACCCTAGACATATAACGTAGTCATCACACTATTCCAGAATAATTCTGACTGAGGTATACATATGTGGCAGTAAGTAAGGTTATCTATAATACACTACTCTTATTAGATATAGATACCTTCACAGCTGATCTCAGTCAGTACACTAAGTCCCCTATAAATATTTATAACATCCCACTTTACCACAAATGGCAAAGACTACTATAAAGGCTACATTCAAGTCCAAATGGGAAAGAGAGCACCCGGGCCATTTTAAAAATGATGCATATCATCAACTATCCAGGAAAGAACAGGTCACCATTTTTCGGCTACGCACTGGACACAACAGATTGAGATACATCTATACCACAAATACAAAATTGGTGCAACAGATCTCAGCACCTGCGGTACCAGCTCGATGACAGTTGAACACCTGCTGCAGTACTGCCCAATCTACAGAAATGAACGGAGTAGCATATGGCAACAACCCACTTCTGTCAATGAAAAACTGTTTGGAGATGTCGGGAACCTTGAGTTGACTACTGCCTTTATTAGTCATAAATGTGGAAGTCTGAAGGCGAACGAGGAAGAAGAAGAAAAATGTCTCTCTTGCACGCTTTTTTGAATCACAGCTGCAGTCGTCCAGCTGTTCTTTTGCCATCTGCCAGTTGCCCGTAGAAGAGATCTTTTGGGATGTGACCATCTTCCATTCGGCAGACATAGCCAAGCCAGCATCTGTGCCGTCTAAGCAGTTTATACAAGCTTTGAAGGCCAGCACGTGACAACTCCACAAATATATGTATAGATTAAGAATATAATAGAAGTTGACTCATTACAATGTTTCATATCAACCTGTTATTAATGATTCTGCAAAATTAATTCCCTCCTTCCCCTGAAAGGTGACTGTTAATTGCTGCCAGGTATTCCCAAATTAATTCCCTCCTTCCCCCGAAAGGTGACTGTTAATTGCTGCCAGGTATTCCCGGGTTAAAAGGTTAATAGCAGGTCTTTATCCACTTGTGCGCCCCATGGAGCCAGCAGCATTAATTGATGCTATTGCATCAGGACCTATAGCCCTCATTGGCAATTCTCCCTAGAGATAAAATTGTGCAAGTGCATGCCATAGTATCAGCTGCATCTATTGTTATAAAATGTTGACAAATATTTTAACAGACTTTTCTTCTGCACACGTTTCTTTTGTAGGTTATTTCCTTTATAAAACCCTCGCGGTTGGATATGAATTATTTATCGTAACAACATTAGATGCTCTCTATATAAAGATGGAAAAAAAGGTGGAATTGTTTTCGCCTGTTGACATAGTTTTTCCCACTTAAAACATGTCATTCACAGCAAATATCGTTGCAGAAGTTAACACTCATATAAGCCATTTAATCATATTTTGTCCTTCTGAGGTTTGTTTCTCTCTCTTTTTACACATCATAGCTGCATTGACTCATACAGTTCTAACTGAAATGGCATAACTTAGATTGGGGAGGAAATGTACATACATTGCACAAAAAGGGCTACCTATAAAGAGCTGAAAGTTTCTTAAAGTACCATGCATGATGGCGTATGTGATCATGCCTCTCCACAGCTCACTGTCTCCATCTCCACTTACTGTATCAATTCTGTTATAGACTTCTTTCCATGCCATGATGGCAAACTGTCCAGGATCTTCTCTCTTTGTTTTCCTCTAACCCGCTTGCCTTCATCTTTTCATGTTGTCACAGTATATCCCAGCTTTCTTCTTCTCGTAACATGCCCAAAGAAATAAAAACACCAACCAGTTATAAAAGCACTGTTGTCAGAAACTAATCCACATGGAAAAGCTTCTTTGACAAACACCAGTTTTAATTTACCTAAAGATGAAACGGCTAACCTGACTTAGCGGGCCCTGCCTAACACTGATTTATTTTCTGTCTTCAGTGTATGCTTTTCCCAAGTTGTATGCCAAACTCCTGTATTGTGTCTCTTGTGCTATCCACTCCAAAGTTGTGAGGAACAGATCCAAAGAGGCAAGAAAGGACAGAACTCCTCCCATTAGGTTCAGACCTGTTCGTGTAAGTATTACATGTGTAGTGGCTGTGATCAGTAATCCTGTTGTGCAGTAATACATCTCTTGCTTTCATCTTCTCTCCATTGCTTGCACATATTTTAAAATCTTGAACACATTTGTAAAAATCTGTCTTTTTCTTATTCAGATTCTGTTTCTTTCTCTTACACTTTAATGTGTTGTTATGGAAGTGAAGATTTTTAGATGAGGATAGTCCAATTTTTTCTTCGTTAAAGACAACAAAAAGGGATCATGAGAAAACATAGATGTAAAGAAATGAAGAATGTTCCAGGGAATACTGTTAGTTTGTATGCATGCAAAAAGGTCGAGCAGTCTGATTATTTCAGAGTATTGCAATGTTTAGAGCATTGCATGTTAACCTTTATACTGGTTGTTGGGGTGCTGACTTAGATGCAGTAAATTTCAGGATAGAATTACATACACTGTGGTTCAGGGCTAAGTTTTTGTCACATGAGTAGGATGAGTATATTAGCCTGTAACATAATGTATGATGAGGAATCTGGGTTGTAGTATGGTTGAAAGTCACCACAGAATTGTGTGTTTTAACTAAAGATTCCACCAGGTAGCTGAACTGTTGTCAGCTATACAGTACCTTGTGTTTGTATAAAAAAAAAAAGTTACTTGCTTATCCTTTACAGGACGTGGCAATCAACCCCAGCTTTTATTGGCTGTTTTGTGATTTTTCTAGGCAATTTTTACGTTCAGTAGTTTGCCATTGCTTTCTGAACGGTACGGCGCTTATACCATTGTTAAAAATCCACACAAAGCGATTTGCTACCAAACCGCCTGCAGCAGGTTTCGAACCTGGTAGCTGAAACTTCAATTTGGCCAGCAGACAATTTGGGATCTTGGTGGTGGTCAGACTGCGAGTGTAGAGCTTCAATAAGTAGGATGCGATCAAGGGTTGACGTTCCTGTAGACTTGGTGTCTAATTTGTTCAGTCAAATAAGAGGTTTTCCTGGATTGCACAGCCTTAGTTATGATGATGTGGAACAGTTTTTCCCGAAGAGGAAGAAAAATGTTATTGATAAAGTGGTACTTGTGTTTGGGGAACGATTTTTGTTATTTAGTTTCTTAATTATTTTATTTTGCAGGAAGGGCAGCCTGGACCAAGACCAGGACAAACACAAGGTCCCAGAGGATCCTAGAGCAAGCCAGATGTTAACGTAATGTTAATAGTATGGTGTTGTCTTTTGCAGTGGTGGACATCAAGATCAGTTGTGTACACCAACATATTTTTTTTTAATAAGGCAGGCTGCAGTTGAAGTATTATTGTAACGCCGCCAAAAATCATGGTTTAAGTTTTAACTTTGCTTATTAGTGACTGCATATGTCTTACCTTGTGTGTTTATCTCAATTGGCCTAAACTCTTGTAATTATTGTTCCTTCCAAGATAGTTCATTTCTTCAGTTACTCATCTCTCTAAGACATCAGTTAGTTTCACACTTGTTTTATTTCAGTCCCTTATGAAGCTTACTTTATAACTTTAACTGCAGCTCATCCCCTTGCATCAAAGCAATTGTGTGCTGCCGCAGCTGTGGTGTCTGTGGCAAATTTTTTTTACCTGGGGATGTTAGCCCCAGGCACAACTTCATTTAAAGACTCGTCTTACAACACACCTAAGAGACTCACAGGTGACTTCATAAGGCAAGTCTGATATATTAAGTGAAAACTTAATTGAACTGGGCGAGTAGATATTAACTGTTTACAGGCCTCGGGTTTCCCCTCTATTTGTTTAGAAAGTCAGAGTTTGAAAATATATGTGAATAAACAGAACCAAAACATGAACACTGCTAGAAGTAAAAACAGAAAGAGAAAAAAAAAACACACACAAAAGACAGGACTGACAACTGCTGAAAGCAAATCCCCTTGACAGAGATAAAATTAACATTAAAACAAGTTCAAAAATAACATTGTTTCCTGAAAATAACACTAGCTGTTTATTATATACCAGTGGGTATTTATTATTTACAACATTTAACACTAGCTGTTTATTATTTACAACAACACTGGCTGTTTATTATTTATAAAAACAGTGGCTTCACTCACAGAATATTATTGGTCATTTACAAAAACAATAATAATCTTACAATAATTCACAGAATATCTTAATATGAATAAAAAAATGTTGGGAATGCACCTGTTTAAGCGTACTGAGGGTACAAGTTTAGTACACATTTGATCTGCACATAAAACAGCTACCAGCTTTTCGGAATAAGAAAGCTTAATACAGGTCCTCAACTCCTTATCCAACATTTGAAAAAACCAAAAGTTCTTTCGTGCAGCATCACTTATGCATACGATCTGACCCAAGCAGGTATGAGGGTCAGTTGCGTAGACAAGATACTTATACTCTGAGATGGGCCACTGTAATACAGTAACCTAGACAATACTGTATAGTTGTTTCATGTTATGTCTTCTATGTCGCTACATAATTACAATGATGAATTGGTGAAACTGTCAAAAATGTAGTAAAATAGGGATTTTAAAAGAATTGTACATTGGGACCTCAAGACGCAGCAATAGAGACCGCAGTCAGCGACTCATAGCTTGACTGCCTGCGTCAGGACCAGCGAACCAGAGCTGGTCAAGACCGTGCTCCACCTCCACGTGGTGGTCCTGGAAACAGTCTGCAGCAGTGCAGGCTGGCTGAGCGAGCACGGATCGCAATGGGAAGGCAAACCCGGTCCTAAAAAATGCCGTGCAGAAGTCGGATGTGTCGACCGAAAGGTGCAGATATCACAGCTACGTTGTAAACAGACACAACGCAACCACCGTTCTTTTCAGGGCGAACGAGGAAGAAGAAGAAGAAGTACAGTTCTAAAATTAAAAAAATTGTTATGTTAAAAATAGTTCTTCTTCAAGTGCTTTGGTTGGTGGCATAGGGGATCATGTCCGCTGCACATTTAATTCAAACTAATTGTCTCTATTACTGTTTATCAATTCTGTTGTTGACCTATTTCCATGCCATGTCAGACTGTAGAATATCCTCTTTCTTTGTTTTCCTCTTATCTCTTTATCTGTCATATATTTCCTTACTTACTAAATCATTCCTCTTCTACTTTGAGGTGTAGAGGTATGGAAGAGAGAGCACCAAACTATCCTATCGGCTGTCTTCCTCCTGGCCTGCTTCCATTCTAGTCCTCGGTCCTTCAAAGATTGTCTAATGTTGTCCTCCCAGCAGACTCTGGGTTGTCCTGGAGGTCTGGATCCCTGGCTCTTATCCTCCCATACCTGCCATGGCAGCTGATCTTCTCCCATTCTGCAGACATGGCCAAACCATCTTAGTTAGGACTGTTCTACTTGGGTCTGCAGGGGTTGGGTTTTTATTTTCTGTTGGCATGATATATTCCAGCTTTTTTGAAAACAACAACTTAAAAATAGTTAATAACTAATAAAGATAATTTTTAATATACATGGGATTTTAAGAAATATTAAATATACAGTACATTACTGTACAACCATTCTCAAATCAAAAAAAATTCTGAATTCCGAAACACATCTGGCCCAATGGATTTTGGATACGGGGTTGAGGACCTGAATACAATTCATGTACCAGAAGCAAATTATATTTTGTACAAGCTTTCCTTTCTGGAAAACATAGGTATGAAAGTATCACATTTCATCAGCATAACAACCCACAGCTCCTGTTCATATTATTAATTATAAACGTGCATGACATTAAATACAAGAGATAAATATCAGATATAAAACCAGAGCACACTGTCTTTTATATTTGGACATGAGCTCTAATATAATTGACGGACTCCCCCATCTAGGCTGAATGGAGCACTCCTCGCCAGAATGAGGCAAAGTTTTTTTTGTTTTTAAATGAGATAAAATATCGTGTGATAAGTTATAAACAGCATAGTTATTAGTAAATGGTGGGGGGGGGAACACACACACACAATATAAAAGGTGCCATAGCAACAAAGAGCGTCCAATTGGCAGAGTGTTTAGAGTGCTGGCCTCTTGAAGCAAAACATGTAACGGGTTTAAAACACAGTGGCGTCACGATCCAGTCTACCCAGCTGTAACTGAGTACCTGACTCTTCTACTGATTTAGAGAAGGGAACTGGTCACCCCACCTCATACAGCTGGATCTAGTATAGTGAAGTCTGTAACACCTCACTCCCCTACAGCAGGTTGTGCTCTGGTACTAACTTCACCTAACAACGAAATGTTTTTCATCAGTGAGCAAGCATATCTCCCCTTAAGTTCCCTATTGAACCACTGCTGAAACTGGTCCCCTTGAAACACATCAAAGAATTCATGTGCTTTTTGCAGCAGTTGTTTTTGGAGCAATTTGTTTTACATGATGAAATTGCCAGCCCAATAGACACTGGAGGGATCTCGTTACACGCCCATTGAGGCATATTGGGAATATGGTGTTAGGCCCATATTTTCTTGACCATCGGCACACTAGGGGTGATGTGGTCAGCATCACGCCGGCCACCTTAACCTTCCCAGAAGTTGCTCTGGTACCCTGTTGGGGCTGGGTCGACCCAGGAGCCGTTTGCGGCCTAAAAATCCCATCACATATGGGGATCAAACCATAGACCACCGAGTAAGGAAGCCAGTGCACTAACCACTATGCTACCGCGGCTCTCCAATAGACATGTAGAAACATAATTTGTGTATTTTTATTTATTATTCAGGGTAGTTGGTATTGCCTCTTAGAATCTACTGTGTCTACTTCATACTATTTTCTATAGCTGTGCCCTGTGTTGTTACCTGGGGTTTCTAGGAAGATAATGAATGGGTCTACTGATGCCTCAGATATGTTGTAAGAGGCAGCTAATATGAGGTGCATGGGTGTTGGCAACCTCAACATGTTAAACCAACTGGTACAGAAACCACATGAGTGCTTTGAGGCAGACCTCTTGCAAGGGGACAAACTGCTGTTGTGACATTTCTGATGATGAGAGTGTCTCCTGTTCTAACGCTTTTTATAGTATCATATTACCATGAAATAGATAATGAAAAGTCCCAGTTATTGTGTCAGACTCTCAGTCCATGCTTTGGAAGGTCCAGAATGGATGGCTATGACATGAACAGAAAACATCCATAGAACTTAGAAGTCACAAGTTCAGGAACTGATGTGAATCTACTGTCCTGGCCATGCGAGGGTACATGGCAATGAGAGAGCTCACAGACTAGCATCAAGAGCACCAACAGTGTGGACATCGGATATGGATAAAGTGCTATGGATAATTAATGATCACCTGTTAGAGAACGACACTGCAATAGATGAATCAACAAGGCTAAGATTGTTGTTATTTGGCATCAAACATAAGACTAGCAGGTATGGACGTTTAAGAGGATGCTTCAGTCATGTATACAACCTGCGAGCAACAGGAACAATTAACTTTCATACCCTTCAACATTTGCTAAGGGAGACTGAGCTCCTATGGGTTTCCCCAGAGTACAGTGATGTTGATTCTGATCTTTCAGCAGTGAAAAGTCAGATGTTATCTAGGATCAACAATAACAGTGAAAAGTCAGATGTGTTATCTAGGATTCTCTATCTACCACATCACAAAACTGAAAAGAGATCTTTTTATCTTCTTGGAGGAGCCTCTCTGCTGATCCTTCCACCATGGCACCCCTACGACCCATGATGGGTTACGGGTTGAGATGAGATGATGATTACAGAACTGGAAAATATTGAAAGTGAAGAACCACTACAACATGACCCACATCCTTGACGTCTCCGTCTTCCTCTAACCTTCACATAAATACAACTTAGAAACATACAACTTACCCAGCACATATGGGAAAAAATATCTGATGACGAATGATGCATCATCATCAGTGCTCTTTTGCTTATTATGGAGCAAAGATCTACGACTACAGCTATTCACCTTGTGTTCTTCCAGCAGTGCTTTTTGTAGCAATATGTTTTACATGATAAGGTTGCCAGCCTCATCATCATCATTATCACCCTTCAGCTCCCCAAGGACCATAGGCCTTCACCAAACTTATACCAGGTCTTCCTGTCCCGTGCCAACAGCTCAAGGTCTTTCCATGTCTGTCTCCTGTTCTCTTCTCCATGTGTTCAGTTGTCTCACTCTGCCTCTCTTACTCTGAGGATTCCAGAACAAGGACTGCCTGGTTTCAACAGGTTTCATCAATATGTGTCCTATTCATCTCCAATGTCATCTTCTCATCTCTTGTTCCACTGACACTTGTCTGGTTCTTGTCATCTCTTGTTCCACTGACACTTGTCTGGTTCTTGTCATCTCTTGTTCAACTGACACTTGTCTGGTTCTTGTCATCTCTTGTTCCACTGACACTTGTCTGGTTCTTCTCATCTCTTGTTCCACTGACACTTGTCTGGTTCTTGTCATCTCTTGTTCCACTGACACTTGTCTGGTTCTTGTCATCTCTTGTTCCACTACTTGTCTGGTTCTTCTCATCTCTTGACACTTGTCTGGTTCTTGTCATCTCTTGTTCCACTGACACTTGTCTGGTTCTTGTCATCTCTTGTTCCACTGACACTTGTCTGGTTCTTGTCATCTCTTGTTCCACTGACACTTGTCTGGTTCTTGTCATCTCTTGTTCAACTGACACTTGTCTGGTTCTTGTCATCTCTTGTTCCACTGGCACTTGTCTGGTTCTTCTCATCTCTTGTTCCACTGACACTTGTCTGGTTCTTGTCATCTCTTGTTCCACTGACACTTGTCTGGTTCTTGTCATCTCTTGTTCCACTGACACTTGTCTGGTTCTTCTCATCTCTTGTTCCACTGACACTTGTCTGGTTCTTGTCATCTCTTGTTCCACTGACACTTGTCTGGTTGCCAGCCCCATAATAAGCCACCACTTACGACATGCCAGAGGTAGCAGTAATCCTATTTTTGATCTCACTCAGTCGCCCCCTTACAACTACACTGGGTGATTGCATGCATACACAGTCCGTAACATTGTAGGTCTGTATCCTGTTATCCGAAACCTGAAATATTCTGACAATTGAAAGTTTCTTCGGTGCCACATTGGGCTACTTTTTGATCACAATTTGGGTGATTCTTACTATTTTGGGCAACGGGTGATTTTTGAACACATCTGGGGCACCTTTGATCTATGTTTGAACACATGTTAGGCTACTTTTTTAATGTGATTTGGGCGACATCTGGAAACTGACAAAATCTGGTTTCCATAGCAAAGCTGTCCTTGAGGATTTCGGATATAAGGATACATTATTGTTTGTTGTTGTTTAACTAGGGCTGCTGAGCTTTTCACTCTTTTGCAGTCAATATCTTGTTTAACTAGGGCTGCTGAGCTTTTCACTCTTTTGCAGTCAATATCTTGTTTAACTAGGGCTGCTGAGCTTTTCGCTCTTTTGCAGTCAATATCTTGTTTAACTAGGGCTGCTGAGCTTTTCGCTCTTTTGCAGTCAATATCTTGTTTAACTAGGGCTGCTGAGCTTTTCACTCTTTTGCAGTCAATATCTTGTTTAACTAGGGCTGCTGAGCTTTTCGCTCTTTTGCAGTCAATATCTTGTTTAACTAGGGCTGCTGAGCTTTTCGCTCTTTTGCAGTCAATATCTTGTTTAACTAGGGCTGCTGAGCTTTTCACTCTTTTGCAGTCAATATCTTGTTTAACTAGGGCTGCTGAGCTTTTCACTCTTTTGCAGTCAATATCTTGTTTAACTAGGGCTGCTGAGCTTTTCACTCTTTTGCAGTCAATATCTTGTTTAACTAGGGCTGCTGAGCTTTTCACTCTTTTGCAGTCAATATCTTGTTTTTCTAGGGGTGCTGAGCTTTTTTCACTCTTTTGCAGTCAATATCTTGTTTAACTAGGGCTGCTGAGCTTTTCGCTCTTTTGCAGTCAATATCTTGTTTAACTAGGGCTGCTGAGCTTTTCACTCTTTTGCAGTCAATATCTTGTTTAACTAGGGCTGCTGAGCTTTTCACTCTTTTGCAGTCAATATCTTGTTTAACTAGGGCTGCTGAGCTTTTCACTCTTTTGCAGTCAATATCTTGTTTAACTAGGGCTGCTGAGCTTTTCACTCTTTTGCAGTCAATATCAAGTTGAAGACTCCATGGTATTATCTACACTGTGTAGATCTAAGGTTTTCCTGCCATTCCAAAACATGTTGAGATGAAGACATGAGCTCCAGTTTCTCCAGCTTGTCCTTCATTTAAAGGATCATTACATCTAATCCCAAGCTAGAAGGAAGAAGCGTGTGGCATACTGTGCATTCCCCACCATCCAAGGGTGCTCTCCAAATATGCAGAGCTAAAATACTGTGCTCTGGTTCTGGGTTCTCCTAAGCAATCGTCACGTCCTACACAGAGTCACTTCTCAGCCACACCTGCCTATCATGGGGTCCATAGTGAGATCCTCCTGCCTGCAGGTAAGAGCCACAGTTATGCCTGGGGCTCAAATGACTCCTCAAAGCTTAGTATGCAATGCTGGGTTCTCAACATGTTTCACCACAGGGGGAATCCCTGGAAGTGTGTGGATGATTTCAAAAGTCAATGAAGGTATAATTAGCCTCACAGACAGAGGTTCACATCCATATCTACATACTATAGCATTGTACATAACTGGTGGTCATATAAGATGACTCCAGATATGCCTCCATGCATAAAAGGATACATACTTGTTCTACTCCATCTAACACTCATTGTAACAAAAACAAAAAATGCATAAACGTCAAAGAAAAGACTAACAATAAACAATAGTTGTGTGATAACAAACACAGTACACTTGTAAAATAAAATTGTAACTATGTCGTAGATTTTGGATAGGTGATTAAGATAGATTTGGTCCCGTCTGAATAGAACTGGAAAAGGGTGGTAACTCTTTATGGTAAAGAAATAGATTTCACGAGTGAAATGGTGAAAGGTAGAGTCTGTTCCTGGATTTGAGAAGATACTCTAGTCCAGCCTATCATTTACGACTGAAATTTGTAGATCAGACAGTATATCTCACTATATATATTACTATATATATATATATATCAACCACTCACATACACACACAGAGATAAGTGACGACAATTAGACGCACAAACGTGAAACTATATTAATGGAATAGGGATATTGGGCTGAGCTGACCAGCACAGAATGTTAAGTTTTATGTTAAGTTTATTTATCATAAAGAAAAAAAAAACTTCACAACATCTATTATCAAATATAAAAATCATAGGTTACAGAATTAATAAAGAAATATACACATAAGTGTAATCCCCTCTGTTGAGACAAGATCCCACAAGAAGAAGTTAATTAACCCCCGAAAGGTCAAAAAATTAGCACTATGGTATAGAGTTTGGCTAGACTGTAAAGAACAGAGTTCCTAATTGATCTATTCTGAAAAATAACAGTATTAACAAACAAAAGAAAGGCAAAACAAAGTGAGTACAATGATTATACAATATAAGAATTATTCATTCCTTCTTTCTCTCGCTTCAGACAAACATGTGGCCACATTTCAATCGCGCTTACCTAATTTGTTGATTAAAAACATCTGGAACACATCTCCATGGTACAAACAGCAACTCAAGTGTTTGGGTTGGTTTTTTTTGGCAAAATAAGCCCCAGTTTTCTCCAAGACTGATTAATCCTCTTATTGGGAAAACACTTAATTTGTTACTGTTAATAGGATTCTGTTTATGTCACATCAGTTAGTCCAGGTAGGAAAATATTTGTACGTTCTAGTGTTCACAGTGTCATTAGCTGATAATTCCAATACTTAAGAAAAGAATGTCAGGGATGTAAATCTCTCGGGATAAAAAAAATCCACATCACACCACAGTGATCAGTAGTTGGAAATGTTAAATTTAATAACTTCGCCACAGCGGGCTGAATGTACATGAAAATGGAAAAAGAAATCTGGGTAGCTAAATGTCCAGTTATTGTTATTCTTAGTGGCATATATTTATTGGTACACACACTCTCTTTCTAGGTGAAACAAGAGGTCAACCTTGAAGACCCAATATATTTTACATAAGAATGTTTTTTCTTGTATTTGTTGGACTAGACTTAGACCCTTTCTCAGATTAAGGCCGCTGGTATATTTAGGTTTGTGACCCGTATGCAACACAGAAATATGACTATCTCCAATCGGAAAAACTAAGAAATTCCACTGGTATAATGGATCTAGAATCGAAGCTAGACGTCTGAAAATTCTGTGGGTACTAGATAAACTGAGTTTGAAGGATGCGATATATATATATATATAAATTAGGTAGAAAATCGCTAACGAGTGCGAGAGATCACACCTTTGGGGAAATCTGTGGTCAAATTCTGAATGAAAGCCAAATTTGCCACTTCTGCCGACCGCTAGATGTGGACCCACGAGCAAATCGTCTCTTTGATCTCATCTCGTCTGTAGCTTAATTACATTCTGAACAAACGGATGTGGTTTGGGGGGGGGGATTTTCTTCAATAGCTATCTCCCCCTTTTCTCACTACGTGTGTCACGTAGCGTTTAAAGGATAAGAGAATTATTTAGAGGAAATAATAGATCTGAAGGTGGAAGATTTGGCTCAAGGAATTCCTGCTGGGTTTTCCCACTTCCGAAGGGTGACGAAGAGGGTAAATTCTCCTAACTCGACAGGTCTGGAAAAGATTGTAAGGAGATATTTGGTCTCTCGCTACCGTCGTCCCCTTCTCAGTTATCTATTATTATTATTCTTTAATTTATATTATATTTTACGAGCCCCCCCCCTCCCTTATAAAGGAAGATAAACATAGACAATATTCAACATCTAATGGAAGGAACAAAGCATGGGGTACAGTATATACACCCAATTGGTTTATTGCAATAAAATGAATAGATGGTGAATGATAGTATTGTCGATGGAATTAGTGTCTGCGGTATGTAATGTGTGTCTCACAATTCAAGTGTGTTTCATCATGGATGACAAAACTATGCATTGATATGGTGAGTTCCCTTTTTCGTGGAACTTAGCTTTTCAGCCCCTGGCTGATAGTGAAGCGTGGTTAGTTCTCCGGTCTCCTGACGTTGCCCCAGGTAGGTCTTGAATGGTTCGGATTTGCCTTCTCTGTGCTCGACTCCGTATTCTGCTCTGAGATTGGACTGTCGTGCAAGGCTCCACCATAGACTGAAGACAAATACGACGGCTTCATTAATTTTCTAGCTTTAGAAAGCAGTCTTTCCCTAAGCCATCCCTCTGCCAGTCATCTCAGTTTTTAGTCTCTAACATCATATGTCTAGAGTCTAATCTTGAATTCAAGTTTCTCCTGTCTGTCCTTTATTATATTTCTCTGCCCCAGTGGCAGTATTATAATTCTTTAGACTGATTTATCGTCAACTTAACCCGATGAATTATTATAAATGTCAGTTAAACCCACCAAATTTATCATAGAAATGTCGGCAACAGTATTCTAGTTCTGTGCCTCTAACCTAATCGTCATGTCATTATGATGAATTTAACAAATAATTGGACATCCGTGTTTTAGAATTGTCTGACAACATTATCACACACTTCATGTCTGGTCGCATCGTCATATAATTTATAATGAATATATGTCACGGTCTGTCAACATTATCGTTAATATTAATTTCCGTTAGTCTAAACGTCGGGTCGAAAATAATCAAATAATATGGAAATTAATAGCTATATATATATATTCCCGTTATACATTATTATGAACATGTACATATCCCGTGGGATCATAAAATATACCCGATCACATGTGGCTGGATGTGATCGTAAAACAAAAATGTGAATAAAGTAAACATACCAATCTTGCGTCGATTTTGCAAGGTACTACACATTTCATCACATTATATTCTAGCGAGATTTCACTTACCTACTCAAAGATGGACGCTAACCCGCAATTTAGACACATGGCTTCAGTGCTTTTAATGCGAGAATTCGCCGATATCTGGGTTAGACCTAGCTTTCTTGAGGGTTCCTGGGCAAGTGACAAAATGCTGGCTTTGCCGCCTTTTAGCGGGTCATTTCCGCTTGGACACGTGATCCGTAGCGTGCATCATGTGACCTTAGCCTCGTTTAGACGCTCCAATCAATAACGTTAAAAGTCACGTGGGGTCTTCCTAAAGTGGCCTATACTGGTTCTATCTACCGAGGTCAGTGGTCAACAATGACGTCGTATCTAAAAATAGCATTAAACTTTGAGGAGAAAATACCGAACGCTAGGAGAATTTCCGCAAGTGACACTTCCCGGGACTTTGCGATCATGCATTGAGGATGGGAAAAAATGATGTCACGTAAATAATAAAAAAAATGAAGAGAAGATTGGCCAAGTCGTCACACAAGCCCCTCCTCAAGTTTGACGTTCCGTCCAACTCCTCTTGTCCTGTCTTCCTCTTCTTTTTCAGTTTCTCATATCTCCTCGGTTGCGTCCGGATGTCGGCTCAAAAAATCTGCCCCTACGTTGTTCTTCCCAGGTAAGTATTCTGGTTTTCTTCCTGGTTTTCTTTGGATGCCTACGTCTGCAGCAATGCTTCCCTAGGTCCTGTAACTGGTCTACCCTATGTGTTGAGGTTACCTGGTTACACTCTGAACAGGACTTCACATATCGAGCTATGTCTTCTGTGATGCCGGGCCAATAATAACGGGTGGCTATCCTTTGATTTGTGGCACCATTACCCAGGTGTTCACTCAAAGTAGCACCGTGCCCCCATTCCATAACTTTATTTCTATATATGGATGGCACCACAATCTGTCCATGACTTTTTAGCCCTCTGCCAGCTTTCCTGTGCAAGAGTCCATGTTCCATATAAAAGTCACCCTTTCTTCGAGGGTTATGTGAGTTTTTCAATTTGCCAAAGCAAGGCCTCAACGTGCTATCAGCTGCTTGAGCCCTTTTCATCTTATTCGGATGAATTTCTAACTTAGAGTCCCTCTCTATGCGTTTGGAGTCAGACCTGGTCTGGACGGCAGCCATAACCACAGGCTTTACTGGTTCTCCTAAAAAGACATATCTACGCCCTAACATCAGGGGGTAGAAAGGATCCTCTAAAACTGCAGCATTGATTTCCCCTTCCACATAGCGACAACTGACTTGAATCTTCGCAATGGGCAAATTTAAGGGTAATGCTCCCTTGAGTGGCCCCTGGATATCCACTGTTTCTGTGGTGAGTTGTTCGGGGTGCACCAGAGATGAAGAAACGACCGCATCATAAGACAAACCTGTGTCATACATCCCGATGACTTGGTTGCCATTCACAGTCACTGTCTCCTGTATAGGTGGGTGATGGAGGCTATTCTGACTCACTGTCAGTTCCTTCCTGTCAACAGCCCTCACCTGCAAACATGCAACATGATGTGGAGGGTTTTTCCTTCTGCACTCGGCAATATTGTGGTTGCTCATTTTGCACGTCTTACACCACTTTTCTCCCCGCCTCTGAGGCTGGAAAGCTGATCTCTGAGTAGTCTTGTAGTCTGGCTTGTCATGCTTTTTGAAGTGGTGGTAAGGTAGATTCATTTGGGGGTCTGAGGTGTCGGCCTCGATAATTCTTCCGGTTGGTTCCACCGGGATGGGTCATTCTCCGTTAGCGCTGCCTGATAACGTTCCGCCAACTGGACGATAGATTCTAAAGTGCTGGCCCCATTCTCTGTCAGAAATCTTCTCATGTCGGAAGTCATGGTGTCCTTCAGTTGTTCAATAACGACCATCTCCTTCAGACCTTCCCAATCATGAGAAAAATTCCCTAGGGCACCCCACTTTTCCACGTACGAATCCAGTCTAGCAGCAAATTGAGCAAAGTTCTCTCCGACTTCCCAACTAGAGTTACGGAACCTCTTCCTATAGGCGTCAGCATGTAGCTCATAACGTATCAGGAGTGCCTTTTTCAGAGAGTCATAGTCATCCTGTAAACCTGGAGGAAGCTTGCTATACACGTCATAAGCAGTTCCTCTAAGCCCTTGCGACAGTTTCAGGTTCCACTTGCTCTTCTCCAAACCAAACGTGGTGGCAAACTTCTCAAATTTGTCCAGATACCTATCGATCGAGTCGGCTTGTTCCGAGAAAGCTTCGAATGGAAACGTCAAGGGTCCCAAAGTTGACATGAGTGAGGATGGCAAAGGTCCGGTGCCCCCTGCGTGCAAGGAAGGCATGTCATCTGACCGTGGCGATAGGTTGCCTGAGGAGGTAGATGCTGTCGCACCGGCTACCGGTTCAACTCTTTGAGCTTGTCCCTGCATCTCTAACTGCTTCATCTTCAGTGCATGCTCGCGTTCATCTCTCTCGCTTCTTTCCCTAGCGTCTACAGCTTTTATCCTCTCATCTATTTCTGCTAACTTTATTCGCTCTTCTCTTTCAGCTTTCGCTGTTTCTCGAGCGTAATACTTATCAGTCTCGACACTGACATAATTTGCAAGGTCCACCCCACTATAACCTAGATCTCGACCGGCCTCCCCTAGTGCTGCCTTAAGCTTAACTATTTCAGCCATCTTTTGCAGTTAAAGTCCACACTGAGTAAGCTAGTGCTACCTTCCAATAGTATTTCTAACAACAAGCAAAACTGAATTAATTATCAACTGCTGTAGAATGAAATTACTACAGTTATGGAGACTTAAGGTCTGTAATTCAATGAAATACAAAATCATGAACTAACTTAATTAAACACAACATATATAAAGGGATTCACCAATCAATGCCTGAAATTCTAGAAAAAATGTTTTCTGTCTTTCTAGAGCTCACTGTGTGAAAATACATGTGTTAAAATGGTATACTGTAATGACTGAATGAATGATACTATCCCAGAGGTATGATAAAATACATAAGTTCAAATCCCGGACGAGCCCCCAGTGTCACGTAGCGTTTAAAGGATAAGAGAATTATTTAGAGGAAATAATAGATCTGAAGGTGGAAGATTTGGCTCAAGGAATTCCTGCTGGGTTTTCCCACTTCCGAAGGGTGACGAAGAGGGTAAATTCTCCTAACTCGACAGGTCTGGAAAAGATTGTAAGGAGATATTTGGTCTCTCGCTACCGTCGTCCCCTTCTCAGTTATCTATTATTATTATTCTTTAATTTATATTATATTTAACGAGCCCCCCCTCCCTTATAAAGGAAGATAAACATAGACAATATTCAACATCTAATGGAAGGAACAAAGCATGGGGTACAGTATATACACCCAATTGGTTTATTGCAATAAAATGAATAGATGGTGAATGATAGTATTGTCGATGGAATTAGTGTCTGCGGTATGTAATGTGTGTCTCACAATTCAAGTGTGTTTCATCATGGATGACAAAACTATGCATTGATATGGTGAGTTCCCTTTTTCGTGGAACTTAGCTTTTCAGCCCCTGGCTGATAGTGAAGCGTGGTTAGTTCTCCGGTCTCCTGACGTTGCCCCAGGTAGGTCTTGAATGGTTCGGATTTGCCTTCTCTGTGCTCGACTCCGTATTCTGCTCTGAGATTGGACTGTCGTGCAAGGCTCCACCATAGACTGAAGACAAATACGACGGCTTCATTAATTTTCTAGCTTTAGAAAGCAGTCTTTCCCTAAGCCGTCCCTCTGCCAGTCATCTCAGTTTTTAGTCTCTAACATCATATGTCTAGAGTCTAATCTTGAATTCAAGTTTCTCCTGTCTGTCCTTTATTATATTTCTCTGCCCCAGTGGCAGTATTATAATTCTTTAGACTGATTTATCGTCAACTTAACCCGATGAATTATTATAAATGTCAGTTAAACCCACCAAATTTATCATAGAAATGTCGGCAACAGTATTCTAGTTCTGTGCCTCTAACCTAATCGTCATGTCATTATGATGAATTTAACAAATAATTGGACATCCGTGTTTTAGAATTGTCTGACAACATTATCACACACTTCATGTCTGGTCGCATCGTCATATAATTTATAATGAATATATGTCACGGTCTGTCAACATTATCGTTAATATTAATTTCCGTTAGTCTAAACGTCGGGTCGAAAATAATCAAATAATATGGAAATTAATAGCTATATATATATATATATTCCCGTTATACATTATTATGAACATGTACATATCCCGTGGGATCATAAAATATACCCGATCACATGTGGCTGGATGTGATCGTAAAACAAAAATATGAATAAAGTAAACATACCAATCTTGCGTCGATTTTGCAAGGTACTACACATTTCATCACATTATATTCTAGCGAGATTTCACTTACCTACTCAAAGATGGACGCTAACCCGCAATTTAGACACGTGGCTTCAGTGCTTTTAATGCGAGAATTCGCCGATATCTGGGTTAGACCTAGCTTTCTTGAGGGTTCCTGGGCAAGTGACAAAATGCTGGCTTTGCCGCCTTTTAGCGGGTCATTTCCGCTTGGACACGTGATCCGTAGCGTGCATCATGTGACCTTAGCCTCGTTTAGACGCTCCAATCAATAACGTTAAAAGTCACGTGGGGTCTTCCTAAAGTGGCCTATACTGGTTCTATCTACCGAGGTCAGTGGTCAACAATGACGTCGTATCTAAAAATAGCATTAAACTTTGAGGAGAAAATACCGAACGCTAGGAGAATTTCCGCAAGTGACACTTCCCGGGACTTTGCGATCATGCATTGAGGATGGGAAAAAATGATGTCACGTAAATAATAAAAAAAATGAAGAGAAGATTGGCCAAGTCGTCACAACGTGCATCATAGTCTGTTTGCAAACATCCCTAGTGTCTATAAGACATAGAGAAACGAAAAAATAGGTGTGGCTACCATTATGAGTTGGACATATAGAAGTACGAAGGTTCTGCATTAACAAAACGTGCATAACTAATAAGGAAGCAAGGTGAAGCCAGGTGGAAGCAAAGACGTGTTGATATATGTACTCTATTTTACATAATCTCTGTCACAAACTACACAGCACTTGTGTGTGATAAAAAAACAAAAGCCGTACACCCTTTGTAAAAAACTGAAAAAATAAATTGTAAACACTACACTGCACTGGTGTATGATTAAAAAAAAAAAAAAAACCGTACAAGTATAACCTATTTTGGTTGTAGTTTTAAATATAACCCTATATGGTTTGTAGTTATACGGGTTGTAGTTTAAGTATAACCCTATACGGGTTGTAGTTTAAGTACAGTATAACCCTATATGGGTTGTAGTTTAAGTATAACCCTATACGGGTTGTAGTTTAAGCATAACCCTATATGGGTTGTAGTTTAAGTATAACCCTATATGGGTTGTAGTTTAAGTATAACCCTATAGGGGTTGTAGTTGAAGTATATAGTCATCATTTTCCGTTGTGCTTATTGCGGAGCATGGGAGCCACCACCACAACTGGTTGCCTTACAGGAAGTCTACACCAAGCATTCATGAGCTCCTGCAACAGTGGTTTCTATGGCTATTAGTTTTACATGACGAGGTTGTTGACCTCAGGCATAACCTCATATTAGTCACTTTGTACAACATGCCTGAGGAAGGAGTACGCCTCTTCTTTCTTAGTCTCTTGAGAGACCCCCTGGGAATGACATGGGGCAGTCTTAAATATAGTTGCTAATGAGAAACAGTGAATTATGGAGGCTGAGTGGTCATGATTTTAAGGGGGAAAAAAAAAGATAGGGCGAGACTGAATTTACAAGAAAACAAAATTAGATTAAAGTTTCTAGCTAGGAAAAGTTCTGAACTGAATCATAGTGTGACCAGAAGGTGGTATGTTGCAGTGTCGTTGACTTAAACCACCACAATGACTCAACTCGGCTCGCAGTTTATTTATTAGCGACTCAACTCTGGCGTTGTCAATTTCGCAGTACCAATTGGCCATCATCATCATTCCTTTCCGTTCCCCGTGGAACATAGGGCTGAAACAGTTGTTCTCTATCGATTTCTATTCTGGGCTGTCTTTTTCAGCTGTGCCCAAGTCATTTCAATTCCCTTAGCCTCCTCTTCCACTGTTCTTCTCCAACTTCTCCTTGGCCTCCCCACTCTTCTTTTCCCTTGTGGGTTCCAGTCAAGGGCACCTCTGGCTATGCTTGATTGTTCTCTTCTGAGTGTATGTCCTATCCATCCCCACCTTCTTACCTTAATTTCCATTTGTATTAGCTGTTGCCTGCTTCTTTTCCTTAGCTCTACATTTGTTATTACCAATTGGCCATACTGAGACAGTGTTTCTAAAATGTAATTCTGAAAAATAAAATAATGTGTAATGTTGTGTAAAAACATCATAAATATTCTTTGATCAAATAAAAGCGGTCAGTAAACAAAGTACAGGCATACCTCGCTTTATTGCGCTTCGCAGATATTGCGCTTTGTTTTTCAAATTATTCATGTTTATTGATTAGAATGTGCCTTCTTTTTCCTATAGATTTTGACTCTCCACCAGCAAAAAGATTACGATTCGCTGAAAGCTGAGATGATGAAGATTAGCATTTTTTTTTTTAGCAATAAAGTATTTAATTTTACAGTACATTGTTCTTTTTACACCTAGCGCTATTGCGTACTTAATAGGCATAGTGTAAACATCATTTTAGGCTTTTAGATGCACTGGGAAGCCAAATAAAATGGATGTGACCCACTTTATTGCAATATTCGCTTTATTGCGGGTGTCTGGAACCGAACTTGCAATATCTCCGAGGTATGCCTGTACTAAAAATAGAGATCATAATTTTTCTTCATTTCCAGTGATTAATGTGATTTTTTAAATAAATGCAAGTGTGGCTATAAACAGTTTTAGATACAAAATGAGACATGACAGCACTGTTTAGGTGACTTGAGACTTGGTAGGAAAAACTTGAAGACAATTCTGGTAAGTTGTAAGCAGGTAGAGAAAAGGATAGAAAATCCCTTTACTCATTGTCTCCAAGTTAAAGGCAGGCGTTGTTTTTGTGAAAACAAATACTTAAAATATTGTACTAAACAGTACAGCCAGTTAACATTGGGAGACCTGTAGCCTATCACATTTGGTTGTCATATAGACTGATACTTTTAGTTGTCACATTTGTTTATCATGAGTCTACCACTTTCAGTTACCATAAACTGTTAATCATCAGCTGCCATCTCCACACGAAGGTCGACTGCAGTAGATCTCCAACATCTTCTGTTTTGATGATACACTGTTATAGACTCTTTCCTGTCCATCTCTTGATGTTATCTTCCCATTTACAGCGCTGTCTTCCTCTTGCACGTTTGCCTTCAACTCTTTCTTCTGTTATAGTCTTCAGCCAGATGTTCCCTCTTTTTATATGGCCAGAGTATTTTAACTGTCTAATTTTGATCTCCTTCATTAATTCTCTTTTCATTCCTAGGTTTTCTAAGACCTGTTTATTTGTTTTCTTCTCTTGTCCATGAAATGCTTCCCATAAACTGTTAAAGTCTGACTATTCATAAAAACCAGTTATTATTGTTAAATTATTGCCATTAATGTTAAATTATTAATGTTAAGAATTGTATACATTCTGTTTCAGAGCCTATTTTTTGTTAAGTACTACTGTACTACAAATTTCTATATTTGTAAACTAAACATTTCACCAACATTGCTTATGTATAGTTTTTTCCCCTTATAGATAACATTATAGTGTATTACAATTGTACAGTAAAAATTAATATTTATACTGTTTCACATTAATATTGGAAGTTTACTATTTTATATTAAGATGAAATATAATTTCACATTAAAGTGTACTATATAATTCTCTCAGTATAGTGAATTATATCTAAACACAACTATTGTTTATTGTTAGTCTTTTCTTTGACGTTTATGCATTTTTTGTTTTTGTTACAATGAGTGTTAGATGGAGTAGAACAAGTATGTATCCTTTTATGCATGGAGGCATATCTGGACTCATCCTTATATGACCACCAGTTATGTACAATGCTATAGTATGTAGATTTGGATGTGAACCTGTCTGTGAGGCTAATTATACCCTCATTGACTTTTGAAATCATCCACACACTTCCAGGGATTCCCCCTGTGGTGAAACATGTTGAGAACCAGCATTGCATACTAAGCTTGGAGGAGTCATTTGAGTCCCAGGCATAACTGTGGGTCTTACCTGCAGGCAGGAGGATCTCACTATGGACCCCATGATAGGCAGGGGTGGCTGAGAAGTGACACTGTGTAGGACGTGACAATTGCTTAGGAGAACCCAGAACCAGAGCAGTATTTTAGCTCTGCATATTTGGAGAGCACCCTTGGATGGCAGGGAATGCACAGTATGTCACATGCTTCTTCCTTCTAGCTTGGGATTATATGTGATGATCCTTTAAATGCAGGCCAAGCTGGAGAAACTGGAGCTCATGACTTCATCTCAACATGTTTCGGAATGGCAGGAAAACCCTAGATCTACACAGTGTAGATAATACCATGGAGTCTTCAACTTGATATTGACTACAAAAGAGCGAAAAGCTCAGCAGCCCTAATTAAACAACAACAACAAACAATAATGTATCCTTTTATCCGAAATCCTCAAGAACAGCTTTGCTATGGAAACCACATTTTGTCAGTTTCCGGATGTCGCCAAA
The DNA here is from genome assembly GCA_024509875.1 of Oreohelix idahoensis. NCBI lineage: Eukaryota > Metazoa > Mollusca > Gastropoda > Stylommatophora > Oreohelicidae > Oreohelix > Oreohelix idahoensis. Next base: position 376,650 of record JAMPIV010022372.1, read on the forward strand.
ATCGCGTTCAAAAAGTAGCCCAACATGTGTTCAAACATAGATCAAAGGTGCCCCAGATGTGTTCAAAAATCACCTGTTACCCAAAATAGTAAGAATCACTCAAATTGTGATCGAAAAGTAGCCCAATGTGGCACCGAAGAAACTTTCAATTGTCAGAATATTTCAGGTTTCGGATAACAGGATACAGACCTATAATGTTACAGACTGTGTATGCATGCAATCACCCAGTGTAGTTGTAAGGGGCGACTGAGCAAGATAAAAAATAGGATTACTGCTACCTCTGGCATGTCGTAAGTGGTGGCTTATTATGAGGTTGTGCATGGGGATGGCAACCAGACAAGTGTCAGTGGAACAAGAGATGACTAGAATCAGACAAGTGACAGTGGAACAAGAGATGACAAGAACCAGACAAGTGTCAGTGGAACAAGAGATGACAAGAACCAGACAAGTGTCAGTGGAACAAGAGATGAGAAGAACCAGACAAGTGTCAGTGGAACAAGAGATGACAAGAACCAGACAAGTGTCAGTGGAACAAGAGATGACAAGAACCAGACAAGTGTCAGTGGAACAAGAGATGACAAGAACCAGACAAGTGTCAGTGGAACAAGAGATGACAAGAACCAGACAAGTGTCAGTGGAACAAGAGATGAGAAGAACCAGACAAGTGTCAGTGGAACAAGAGATGAGAAGAACCAGACAAGTGTCAGTGGAACAAGAGATGACAAGAACCAGACAAGTGTCAGTGGAACAAGAGATGAGAAGAACCAGACAAGTGTCAGTGGAACAAGAGATGAGAAGAACCAGACAAGTGTTATTGGAACAAGAGATGACAAGAATCAGACAAGTGTCAGTGGAACAAGAGATGAGAAGAACCAGACAAGTGTCAGTGGAACAAGAGAGAGATGACAAGAACCAGACAAGTGTCAGTGGAACAAGAGATGACAAGAACCAGACAAGTGTCAGTGGAACCAGAGATGATAAGAACCAGACAAGTGTCAGTGGAACAAGAGATGAGAAGAACCAGACAAGTGTCAGTGGAACAAGAGATGACAAGAACCAGACAAGTGTCAGTGGAACAAGAGATGACAAGAACCAGACAAGTGTCAGTGGAACAAGAGATGACAAGAACCAGACAAGTGTCAGTGGAACAAGAGATGACAAGAACCAGACATGTGTCAGTGGAACAAGAGATGACAAGAACCAGACAAGTGTCAGTGGAACAAGAGATGAGAAGACACTGGAGATGAATAGGACACACATAGATGAAACCTGTTGATGGCATTACCAGGCAGTCCTTGTTCTGGAATCCTCACGGTAAGAGAGGCAGAGTGAGACAACATTACACATGGAGAAGAGAACTGGAGACAGACATGAAGGGAATAAAGAAGAAATAGAAAGACCTTGAGCTGATAACACGGGACAGGAAGACTTGGTATAAGTTTGTTGAAGGCCTATGCTCCTTGGGGAGCTGAAGGGTGATAATGATGATGAGGCTGGCAACCTTATCATGTAAAACATTGCTACAAAAGCCACTGCTGGAAGAACACAAGGTGAATAGCTGTAGTCGTAGATCTTTGCTCCATAATAAGCAGAAGAGCAATGATGATGATGCATCATTCGTCATCAGATATGTGTTCCCATATGTGCTGGGTAAATTGTATGTTTCTATGTTGTATTTATGTGAAGGTTAGAGGAAGACGGAGACGTCAAGGATTTGAGTCATGTTGTAGTGGTTCTTCACTTTCAATATTTTCCAGTTCTGTAATCATCTCATCTCAACCCGTAACCCATCATGGGTCATAGGGATGCCATGGTGGAAGGATCAGCAGACAGGCTCCTCCAAGAAGATAAAAAGATCTCTTTCCAGTATTGTGATGTGGTAGATAGAGAATCCTAGATAACATATCTGACTTTTCACTGTTATTGTTGATCCTAGATAACATCTGACTTTTCACTGCTGAAAGATCAGAATCAACATCACTGCAAATGTTGAAGGGTATGAAAGTTAATTGTTCCTGTTGCTCGCAGGTTGTATACATGACTGAAGCATCCTCTTAAACATCCATACCTGCTAGTCTTATGTTTGATGCCGAATAACAACAATCTTAGCCTTGTTGATTCATCTATTGCAGTGTCGTTCTCTAACAGGTGATCATTAATTATCCATAGCACCTTATCCATTTCCAATGTCCACACTGTTGGTGCTGTTGATGCTATTCTGTGAGCTCTCTCATTGCCACGTACCCTCGCATGGCCAGGACAGTAGATTCACATCAGTTCCTGAACTTGTGACTTCTAAGTTCTATGGATGTTGTCTGTTCATGTCATAGCCATCCATTCTGGACCTTCCAAAGCATGGACTGAGAGTCTGACATAATAACTGGGACTTTTCATTATCTATTTCATGGTAATATGATACTATAAAAAGCGTTAGAACAAGAGACACTCTCATCATCAGAAATGTCACAACAGCAGTTTGTCCCCTTGCAAGAGGTCTGCCTCAAAGCACTCATGTGGTTTCTGTAGCAGTTGGTTTAACATGTTGAGGTTGCCAACACCCATGCACCTCATATTAGCTGCCTCTTACAACATAACTGAGGCATCAGTAGACCCATTCATTATCTTCCTAGAAACCACAGGGCACAGCTATAGAAAATAGTATGAAGTAGACACAGTAGATTCTAACAGGCAATACCAACTACCCTGAATAATAAATAAAAATACACAAATTATGTTTCTACATGTCTATTGGAGAGCAGCGGTAGCAAAGTGGTTAGTGCACTGGCTTCCTAGCTCAGTGATCTATGGTTCGATCCCCATATGAGGTGGGATTTTTTTAGGCCACACACGACCCAGCCCCCAACAGGGTACCAGAGCAACTCTGGGAAGGTTAAGGCGGCCGGCGTGATGCTGACCACATCACCCCTAGTGTGCCGATGGTCAAGAAAATATGGGCCTAACACCATATTCCCTACCAACGGGCTGATCACCCGTTTGCCAGTCACTTCGATTACGGAAACAACAGCAAATGGATTGATTTGCCGTTGCCCTAAAGACGCCAATAGGCGTGATGGGAAACAATGGTAAAGAAAACCTATCTGCTGTTGCCCTAAGACGCCACTAGGCGTAATGGCCACTGACTGCTTTGACGGTCGGTGGCTAAGGACGGAAGAAGAAGAAGACCATATTCCCAATATACCTCAATGGTCGTGTAACGGGATCTCTCCAATGTCTATTGGGCTGGCAACTTCGTGTAAAACACATTGCTGCAGAAACAACTGCTGCAAAAAGCACATGAATTCTTTGATGTGTTTCAAGGGGACCAGTTTCAGCAGTGGTTCAATAGGGAACTTAAGGGGAGATATGCTTGCTCACTGATGAAAAACATTTTGTTGTTAGGTGAAGTTAGTACCAGAGCACAAACTGCTGTAGGGGAGTGAGGTGTTAGAGACTTCACTATACTAGATCCAGCTGTATGAGGTGGGGGTGACCCAGTTGCCTTCTCTAAATCAGTAGAAGAGTCAGGTACCCAGTTACAGCTGGGTAGACTGGATCGTGACGCCACTGTGTTTTAAACCCGTTACATGTTTTGCTTCAAGAGGCCAGCACTCTAAACACTCTGCCAATTGGACGCTCTTTGTTGCTATGGCACCTTTTATATTGTTACCCCCCCCCCCCTTACTATGCTGTTTATAACTTATCACATGATATTTTATCTCATTTAAAAAAAAATAAAACTTTGCCTCATTCTGGCGAGGAGCGCTCCATTCAGCCTAGGTGAGGAGTCCTGTCGGTTATATTAGAGCTCATGTCCATATATAAAAGACAGTGTGCTCTGGTTTTTATATCTGATATTTATATTTTATCTCTTGTTTTTAGTGTCATGCACGTTTATAATTAATAATATGAACAGGAGCTGTGTTTTGTTATGCTGATGAACTGTGATATTTTCATACCTATGTTTTCCAGAAAGGAAAGCTTGTACAAAATATAATTTGCTTCCGGTACTTGAATTGTATTCAGGTCCTCAACCCCTTATTCAAAATCCATTGAGCCAGATGTGTTTCGGAATTAAGAATTTTTTTGGATTTGAGAATGGTTGTACAGTAATGTACTATATATTTAATATTTCTAAAAATCCCATGTATATTAAAAATTATCTTTATTAGTTATTAACTATTTTTAAGTTGTTGTTTTCAAAAAAGCTGGAATTGGGGGGACTTCTGACAATCAGATTGCTTCCTGTTGTATCGCTCTGTAAAGAGTTTCCTATCATCATGGGAATAAGTCAACAACAGAATTGATATACAGTAATAGAGACAATTAGTTTGAATTAAATGTGGAGCGGACATGATCCCCTATGCCACCAACCAAGGCAATTGAAGAAGAACTATTTTTAACATCACAATTTTTTTAATTTTAGAAATGTACAATTCTTTTAAAATCCCTATTTTACTACATTTTTGACAGTTTCACCAATTCATCATTGTAATTATGTAGCGACATAGAAGACATAACATGAAACAACTATACAGTATTGTCTAGGTTACTGTATTACAGTGGTCCATCTCAGAGTATAAGTATCTTGTCTACGCAACTGACCCTCATACCTGCTTGGGTCAGATCGTATGCATAAGTGATGCTGCACGAAAGAACTTTTGGTTTTTTCAAATGTTGGATAAGGAGTTGAGGACCTGTATTATGCTTTCTTATTCCGAAAAGCTGGTAGCTGTTTATTGTGCAGATCAAATTTGTACTAACATTTTTTTGTACCCTCAGTATGCTTAAACAGGTACATTCCCAAAGTTTTTTTTTTTTCATATCAAGATATTCTGTGAATTATTGTAAGATTATTATTGTTTTTGTAAATGACCTATAATATTCTGTGAGTGAAGCCACTGTTTTTATAAATAATAAACAGCCAGTGTTGTGTTGTAAATAATAAAAAGCTAGTGTTAAATGTTGTAAATAATAAATACCCACTGGTATATAATAAACAGCTAGTGTTAAATGTTGTAAACTCCTTGATGGTGAGCAAGGTCAAACATCAGAAATGATAACCACTAGCACAGAAGAGGAAACCAATGGTGATGAAGATGACATAAAGATGGAAGAACTGAAGGCAGCACTGGAGAAAATCAAGATGGGCAAAGCAGCAGGGCATGATGGTATAACACCAGAAATGGTTAAGTACATGGGAGCATCAGGCGACCTGTTACTCCTAAGGGTCCTACAGGCAGCATGGTGCAACAAGACTGTGGTGAAGTGGGATGTTATAAATATTTATATGGGACTTAGTGTACTGACTGAGATCAGCTGTGAAGGTATCTATATCTATTAAGAGTAGTGTATTATAGATAACCTTACTTGCTACCACATATCTATATATCTCAGTCAGAATTATTCTGGAATAGTGTGATGACTACGTTATGTGTCTAGGGTATGTGTATGATGAAGTGTAAGTCACAACAACAGACAGATAAACAATTTAATTTAATCCACTACTCTTGACAACACTGTGACACTCACATACATATAACACTCTATGAGAATATCTTAAGGAGTCACTGATAACTTTTCAAATAACAATATGTATTCATGGTTATCATAAAGGTATATGTGTCCTGATTCAAATACAAAGGAACCAGGAATCACAATCAATTTTAATTACAAGTATATGTACAGACTTTATCAATATGAATATCGTAGTGACATATATTATTAAAATATCCTATGTGTGTCAGTTGTGTAGTGGTAATATGAGGTAATACTGGTTTTGTTTTGTTCAAGCTCTGTTGGTATTTGTCATCATGACTTCAATAGTTTGTCTTTTGGGACTAGTATTGGAGATGTTTTCAGTTCCTGATATTAAGACAATTAAATTCCCCTCTGAATGTTATTTTTACAAAGTCCTTTCAAGATGAGGGGACATAATGTTGAGCTCAGCTGGCCAAATCAGCTTATCTTGCGTGATGGCGGCAGGAAAGGACTCCTCTGCTCGAATTCTCCTCTGGGCTCTGGAGACACTTCACTGATAGCTAAATGGACCAAGGAGTATGCTGTCCGACTCTGGATTCAGCAAAGCTCTGACCAGGTGCTGCTCAGTACCATCAAGACCACGGTCCCTGTAAACAAGAAGGATGTACCTTCTACTTCATAACTAATTGATACTCTAGTTCTACACGGAGCACAATACAACACAAACATTGAGTTCAGAGCGTTAGGCCAACTGTCAGCTTCATCTGAAATACTTTATACCAGTATTTACCTCCTTAATGGTTACCACGCCTCTGCACTTCCAGCATTATTTCTGTCTAATCAATCATCCAGGTGTCAGTGTACTATTTGGCCATTCCATGCCGTTTTACTTCCCTCCGACACCCTCTGTTCAGGCTGGAGCATTATAGGCTTTATCTCCTGTTTGCCACTGAACTACACATATATATACAGGCATAAATTAACAATTTACATTCAATTTTCATTAAAAGATACTGAATGGTTCAAGCTTACCACAATTTCATGGAAATAAACACAGATACGTTGATTAGCAATGAATTCTGGCACAATTACTGGCACAAATTCCCATCTGCTTATGTTCCAGGCTTTTATTTAACACAACCATGAGCTGGCTTCAACGCACTGTTGCTTTGTCAAGATTTTTTGCACTAGTGGTCTCGAACTAACGCTCCTAAGTGAGTATATCAGCGAGTCTAGCCAATGAGGCCACGTTTCGACAAGTGTTTGAAAAAATGTTACCTTTTCACGTCTCCCCTAACAACGAAAGATAGTATTTATAGCCCGACCAATCGTGGTTAGTCTTTCATTTGTTGCGCTCCAATCAATTTGGAGTTTACATGGTAGGCTAATTCTGTAACGTAAGATTTTTTTCAAACACGTTATAAAAAAATTTTATGAGCAGAAATGATTCCATGCTGTCAGGCATCCCCACTATTTTATTTTGGGTATAATTTATTAATTCCTGGACTATTTGCGTAACGTTTTACATATTCTTTGTCAGCAAGCCCCAAGGAACCCAAATATCCAAATTTAAAAGAGCTACGTGGCTGCGTTCAAAATATGTATTTTCTACCTCCTGTTTCGAAGATGTGCTGTCTGGGTACTGTTATGTTTTCAACCGTAAACCCATCTATTGTTATCTTTCCTAATAAGCGTTTTTTGTGATTTTAAAACCTAACTCTGGGAAGGGTAATGTATTTTATCACTGTCCGTCTGAAAAAAAAATAGTGCATGTAGTCTTACACGCGTGATGGCAGCATTTGTGTATCGCGCGACGCGTGTTGCATGCGTTCCTGATTTTCAGCCCTCCCTTCTCTCTTTATCCTTTAGTCCATCTGTTCGTTCGTTTTGGTAACGCAGTATAATTAATGTTAGGATTAATTTAGGTCATTACGCAGTCTGCCTCTCAATGTTTTTCCAAGAAATACAGCACACGTTTCATTGAAGAAAGCGGGTATAATACAGTAAGCTTTTACTATCAACGTGAAAGCGTTACAATTTGCAGACGAAGCAGAAAACAAGGGGGATTTCGAGTACCTTCTTTGTGACAGCACTGTTATTTACCATTGCTCTTTTCTTTATTAATTTTATTTGTTAGGCTTCATATTTACCTAATAATTTATATATGTGGATTAGAATATTCCACGACAAAGACCATACCAAAGGATTGGGAGATCGCCATCATAACACCAATTTTCAAAAAGGGTGACAATCGACAGTGTGGAAACCATAGAGGCATATCCCTTCTCAGTGTCCCTGGAAAAATCTACTCTAGAATCCTAGAGCAGAGACTCCGACGCCTAGCTGAGCCACAATTGGATGAGGTCCAGTGCGGATTCCGAGCAAACCGAAGTACTCAAGACCTAATCTTCACACTCAGACAGCTGAGTGAAAAGGCCCTTGAGTATAAGAGAGAGATCCATCTTTGTTTCATAGATCTGGAAAAGGCGTTTGACAGGGTCCCTTGGAGCAAACTTTGGGACTGTTTGGCAAGGAAGAATATTCCAGCACCTCTGATTCATGCTATACAGAGCTTCTACAAGTCTTGCAGAAATTATGTGAGGACAGCAAACCATAAGTCAGAAGAGTTCAGGACCACCACTGGTGTAAGACAAGGTGATATCCTATCACCTTACCTCTTCATACTCCTTATGGACGATGTCATCAAGGCATGTAAGGAGAGAACAAGAAAGTATTCAGTGGGGTACCGGAAGATGAGACAGGTCTATATTTCAGAGCTGGCATTTGCTGATGATGTTGCCCTGATTGCTAAATCAGAGGCACATCTCCAATCCAACCTGCAAGTCTGGAAGGAAGAGCTGGAGAAGAGAGGGATGGTCATAAGCAGCTCTAAAACAAAATACATGGTGATATCACGAGAAGAAAGAAGACATCAGATTAAGCTGGGAGAACAGGTCCTGGAGCAGGTCGACCACTTTAAATATCTCGGAGCTATTATAGACCGAAAGGGAGGCATCAAAGAAGAGTTGGCCACTCGAAAAGCAGCAGCTGGGAGACTTTTTCAGGCCATAAATCGAGGATTCCTCAGCAAGAGAGAGGTTGGTAAGAAAACGAAGATGGCTGTATACCGCTCCACCTATGTCCCAGTCTTGACATATGGATGCGAGTCATGGGCAATGACTACAACCCATAAAAGCCAGATCCAAACCTCAGAAATGAGGTATCTGAGGAAGGTGGTTGAAGTAACAAGAAGAGACATGGTACGCAACCAGACGATACGTCAAGGCCTAAAATGCCACCCCCTACAGACCCAAGTAGAACAGTCCCAACTAAGATGGTTTGGCCATGTCTGCAGAATGGGAGAAGATCGGCTACCACGACAAGCATGGGAAACAAAGAGCCAAGGATCCAGACCCCGAGGACGACCCAGAGTCCGCTGGGAGGACAACATTAGACAATCTTTGAAGGACCGAGGACTAGAATGGAACCAGGCCAGGAGGAAGACAGCCGATAGAATAGTCTGGCGCTCTCTCTTCCAAACCTCTACACCTCACGGTAGAAGGGGAACGACTAAGTAAGTAAGTAAGTTAAATGTTGTAAATAATAAATATCCACTGGTATATAATAAACAGCTAGTGTTATTTTCAGGAAACAATGTTATTTTTGAACTTGTTTTAATGTTAATTTATCTCTGTCAAGGGGATTTGCTTTCAGCAGTTGTCAGTCCTGTCTTTTGTGCGAGTGTTTTTTTTTCTTTCCGTTTTTACTTCTAGCAGTGTTCATGTTTTGGTTCTGTTTATTCACATATATTTTCAAATTCTGCCTTTCTGTACCTAAACAAATAGAGGGAAAACCCGAGACCTGTAAACAGTTAATATCTACTCGCCCAGTTCAATTAAGTTTTCACTTAATATACCAGACTTGCCTTATGAAGTCACCTGGGAGTCTCTTAGGTGTGTTGTAAGACGAGTCTTTAAATGAGGTTGTGCCTGGGGCTAACATCCCCAGGTAAAAAAATTTGTTACAGACACCACATCTGCGGCAGCACACAATTGCTTTGATGCAAGGGGACGAGCTGCAGTTAAAGTTATAAAGTAAGCTTCATAAGGGATTGAAAAAAAACTAGTGTGAAATTAACTGATGTCTTAGAGAGATGAGTAACTGAAGAAATGAACTATCTTGGAAGGAACAATAATTACAAGAGTTTAGGCCAATTGAGATAAACATACAAGGTAAGACATATGCAGTCACTAAAAACCAAAGTTAAAACTTAAACCATGATTTTTGGTGGCGTTACAATAATACTTCAACTGCAGCCTGCCTTATTTAAAAAAATATGTTGGTGTACACAGCTGATCTTGATGTCCACCACTGCAAAAGACAACACCATACACACAATGACATTACAGAAAAACGGTTAACTTGCAATGCTCTAAATGTTGCAATACTCTGAAATAATCAAACTGCTCGGCCTTTTCACATGCATACAAACTAATAGTATTCCCTGGAACATTCTTCATTTCTTTACATCTATGTTTTCTCATGATCCCTTTTTGTTGTCTTTAACGAAGAAAAAATTGGACTATCCTCATCTAAAAAGCTTCACTTTCCATAACAACACATTAAAGTGTAAGAGAAAGAAACAGAATCTGAATAAGAAAAGACAGATTTTTACAAATGTGTTCAAGATTTTAAAATATGTGCAAGCAATGGAGAGAAGATGAAAGCAAGAGATGTATAACTGCACAACAGGATTACTGATCACAACCACTACACATGTAATACTTACACGAACAGGTCTGAACCTAATGGGAGGAGTTCTGTCCTTTCTTGCCTCTTTGGATCTGTTCCTCACAACTTTGGAGTGGATAGCACAAGAGACACAATACAGGAGTTTGGCATACAACTTGGGAAGAGCATACACTGGAGACAAAAATTAAATCAGTGTTAGGCAGGGCCAGCTAAGTCAGGTTAGCCATTCATCTTTAGGTAAATTAAAACTGGCGTTTGTCAAAGAAGCTTTTCTATGTGGATTAGTTTCTGACATCCGTGCTTTTATAAATGGTTGGTGTTTTTATTTCTTTGGGCATGTTACGAGAAGAAGAAAGCTGGGATATACTGTGACAACATGAAAAGATGAAGGCAAGCGGGTTAGAGGAAAACAAAGAGAGAAGATACAGGACAGTTTGCTATCATGGCATGGAAAGAAGTCTATAACAGAATTGATACAGTAAGTGGAGATGGAGACAGTGAGCTGTGGAGAGGCATGATCACATACGCCATCATGCATGGTACTTTAAGAAACTTTCAGCTCTTTATAGGTAGCCCTTTTTGTGCAATGTATTTACATTTCCTCCCCAATCTAAGGTATGCCATTTCAGTTAGAACTGTATGAGTTAATGCAGCTATGATGTGTAAAAAGAGAAACAAACCTCAGAAGGACAGAATATGATTAAATGGCTTATATGAGTGTTAACTTCTGCAACGATATTTGCTGTGAATGACATGTTTTAAGTGGGAAAAACTATGTCAACAGGCGAAAACAATTCCCCCTTTTTTCCATCTTTATATAGAGAGCATCTAATGTTGTTATGATAAATAATTCATATCCAACCGCGAGGGTTTTATAAAGGAAATAACCTACAAAAGAAACGTGTGCAGAAGAAAATGCCGTTAAAATCTTTGTCAACATTTTATAACAACGGATGCAGCTGATACTATGGCATGCACTTACACAATTTTGTCTCTAGGAGAATCGCCAATGAGAGCTATAGGTCTTGATGCACAAGTGGATAAAGACCTGCTATTAACCTTTTAATCCGGGAATACCTGGCAGCAATTAACAGTCACCTTTCGGGGGAAGGAGGGAATTAACAGTCACCTTTCGGGGGAAGGAGGGAATTAATTTGGGAATACCTGGCAGCAATTAAGTCACCTTTCGGGGGAAGGAGGGAATTAATTTTGCAGAATCATTAATAACAGGTTGATATGAAACATTGTAATGAGTCAACTTCTATTATATTCTTAATCTATACATATATTTGTGGAGTTGTCACGTGCTGGCCTTCAAAGCTTGTATAAACTGCTTAGACGGCGCAGATGGTGGCTTGGCTATGTCTGCCGAATGGAAGATGGTCGCATCCCAAAAGATCTCTTCTACGGGCAACTGGCAGATGGCAAAAGAACAGCTGGACGACTGCAGCTGTGATTCAAAGATGCGTGCAAGAGAGACATTCTTCTTCTTCTTCCTCGTTCACCTTCAGACTTCCACATTTATGACTCTAATAAAGGCAGTAGTCAACTCAAGGTTCCCGACATCTCCAAACAGCTTTTCATTGACAGAAGTGGGTTGTTGCCATATGCTACTCCGTTCATTTCTGTAGGTTGGGCAGTACTGCAGCAGGTGTTCGACTGTCATCGGGCTGGTACTGCAGGTGCAGAGATCTGTTGCACCAATTTTGTATTTGTGGTATAGATGGTATCTCTGTTGTGTCCAGTGCGTAACTGAAAAATGGTGACCTGTTCTTTCCTGGATAGTTGATGATATGCATCATTTTTTAAATGACCCGGGTGCTCTCTTTTCCATTTGGACTTGAATGTAGCCTTTATAGTAGACTTTGCCATTACGTAAGTTGTCTCTATATCATTTTGAAGAGAGACATGAGAGCACTGGACATAAATCCAGCAACCTGGGAGGATGAAGCTGCCGATCGCACCAAGTGGCGGTGCTCTCTATGACGTCACCTCAGATTAGGCGAAAAGAAGCTCTCACGGCAAGCAGAAGAGAGGAGAAAACGTTGAAAGGAACACCAGGAATATAAGGAGCTGCAGGCTGCCACCTCAGAGGCGCATTTCCACAGTTATGACTGAAGGGGCTATTATTATTATACATATATGTGTACATTTAAATAACACTAGTCATTGTGAACTTGTTGGGGACCACTGTTTGAAATAATTGAGTTATTTTGTCATACAAAGCATTTCTCTGAAGTAGACGACTGGCAGTGTGGAAATACTGCAATTTGAAAATAACTCACTCCAAGTGAGCATAAACCCTCAGGCTTGAGCTGATGGTAGGAGGACTTGGCATGCGTTTGTTGACGGCCTTTGCTCCTTGGTCAGCTAATGGGTATTGATTGAACATAAAAGATTAATTATGATGAGCTTTGTGGACACTTGACACACACCCTTGCACAGATACTCAACACATACACTCAACAAAAACTTACTTTCATAAACACTGGCATCTGAGATATCCCTGACAGCTGCAGCTTCGACAATGTTCCTGATCACAAACTTTTTAATGGCCTTGTCCTTGGGGCAGCATCTTGCACAATTTGTGCAGCGCACATATTTAACATGGCCTCGGCCTTTCTTGTTACGTCCGTTGTTTCGTCGCTTCACAGTCTGCAAGGTAAATGATACGATGAGTGAAATCTTACATATCACAGTCACTTCTCTTTTCACTCATATTTCACAGCCTGCAAGGTTAAAGACAGGATGAGTGAAACATTTCATATCACCCATCACTTCCCTTTTCACTCATGAAGCATGTAGCCATCACTACAGTTGGTCTTCTTGCAGCAAAAGCATTCATGTAATCATAGTAGGTCCTACTTTTTATCTGTAGCAATTTGATTTGCATGATGGGGTTGCCAACCCCATGAACCTCATAGCAGTCGCCTCTTAGACATGCCTGAAAGAGCAATAGCCCTAGTCTTTGTCAACTCAAGACACTCGACAACTACAAGTAGAAATCTTACAAATATGTGCATGTAAACATAAAAATGTCTCAACCCACTGTAACCTACCACTACCATATTTGTGAGCAAAAGGGTGGGTGCATCCACCACCACTGTTTGCTAGCAGCCACAAAGAAAAATGAACACCAGTGATGTTTCACACGTATTTAGTTTCATTTCTATATGGCAAGAAATCACTATTCCCACATGAAAAATGAAGCCAAATACAAGAAACACGTATTCTGTGTCACTATTTACAGTATCCAATTTTTTTCTATGGCCAAAAATAAGTAGGTCCTTAGTTAAAAGACAACATGGGGCTAAATTACAATTTACTGCCAACTAACCATCTTGTGTATCCACTCAAGATCGAGTTACCCATAAGTCACCCATGTTCCACAGAGTGATTAAAAGATAAATCTTGCCTGGGTCCTATTGCTGCTGAAACTATATGCTATATGCTCAAAGCTTACTTGCAAGGAATAAAAAAGGTATTTTCTTTATGCATGCCCTTGATGATGCAGAGTGACTGCAGATTACTTCTTCTTCTTCCGTCCTTAGCCAACGACCGGCAAAGCAGTCAGTGGCCATTACGCCTAGTGGCGTCTTAAGGGCAACAGCGAATAGATTTTCTTTGCCGTTGTTCCCATCTTGCCTAATGGCGTCTTTAGGGCAACGACAAATCAATCCGTTTGCTGTTGTTTCCATAATCAAAGTGACTGGCAAACGGGTGATCAGCCCGTTGGGTTGCAGATTACTAGGCCACCTCTAATGTCTCAAGATATCTACATTAATGTCCACGTGAGACCAGAATCTAGACCTCTGAACTCTCCAAAACTGCCCAGCCCACAATGACCAATGTCAGACCTGGCCAGAGATTACTGAGCTGAGGCTGAAGCTATGGGGCTGCCTCACTGACATGGAAAAACTGTGGACTTGGTCCTGGCGACAGGCCTGCAGATTTACCATAAGTAACAAACTTCACACAGAAGAAGATGCGGAGATGCATTAATTTCATAACTAGCATTTTTCAATCAATACCCTTTAGCTCCTCAAGGAGCATACGCCTTCAACAAACACATGCCAAGTCCTCCTGTCCTGTGCCATCCGCTCAAGTTCTTGACATGTTTTCATCATCATTTTCACCTCTGTATCCAGTTCTCTTATCCATGTGTTTTTTGGTCTACCTCTGCCTCTCTTTCCCTGCGGATTCCAGAACGCCCTTCCACCTTGTCTCGCAGAGACCCAGGATATCAATCCTGTAATTTTCATTTCTGCTGCTACCTGTGCAGTTTTCCCTTTTTCACACAGAGTACGAACATTCCAGGTGCCAATCCTGGAGATTTTCCTAGACAAAAAAAGGTTAGTCGGCAACCCAGACTCCTTTCGGCTTTCTCCAAGTTGCTTCATGTGCCTCCTTTCCAGAGGACCTTCTTCTGTCTTGGGCTGCTGAGTTGATTTATATTCTGTATTTGACTTGTCCATGTTTGTTGAAGTTTTTGTGGAAAAAAGTTTTTTACGGGATGGGGTAACCAGCCCCATGCCCAACCCTCCTTAGTCACTTTTTACGACATGCATGGTAGGGTACAGTGTTACTATTCTTTGCTCCCCTTTCGGGCCCCGGTAAAACACGGGTGTAACTAGCATTTTTACTGTTTTAAAATGTATGTTTTCCAAGTAAGCCGCACTTTTTTTTAAAGATAAAAACATGTTAGGGTTAAGGTCAGTATTTGCAGCTATTTTTTATTTTCTTTCCAAACAATGCAGGTGACTTATCAAACACAAGCTGAACGACAAGATTGTGGGTGAACAGTAAAGTGTGATTCAACTGATGGTTGGTAGCAGATAGTGGTTATACAAAATATATCACATTCATCTGTGTGTTGAGCTTTGTGGTCAACATAAATTCACTTGATATTAAACTCGCCTGTTCTGGTCACTCATGCTACCACCCTCTATTTACCATCTAGGCCTACTTTTTTTTTCTTGTCATGTCACATCCACTTGTATCATATTTTCTGCTTACAGTAGGTGCAAGTTTACAAATGTTATGGGACAGCAGACTGGATTCTGTCATGTTGGCCGGATACACATCATTGCACAGTTGGATTTTTTTAAAAAATAGGCCTACAGTCTCAAAGTTGGTCTGACATTATCTTTGACAAAGCTTGAAGCAGAGTTCGTGTTAAGATTAGCTGTACAAATGTATAGGCCTAACCATTGAGGCAGCATGGGGCAGGTTGAAATGAAGAGCAGCGGACAGCATATGCGAGGCTTAACCTAACCACAACCATGTTTTGAGCTTTATCAAACTGAAAGAGCTAGCCCTAACCATTTGAAATGAATCACAGTGGGCCGTGTGGCCTCAGAAAAGAATTCAATGAGAAGCAAGGGTTAGGAATCTTAAACCAACCTAACCCCAACGACTTTGGCGACCTACTTGGATGACAAACCTGTAAGAAGTCTTAAAAATAAAAACCCCAAAAAATAAATTTCTAACTTGAAGCGAAACGATGCGTTTTCGGCCAACACGGTGGCCTCCAATCTACTATAGGGCCTACCTATAAGAGCCGAGATCTCTACATCCCTGCAGTTAACATATTTCACCAGCAAATAAAAGGAACTAAGTTAAACATACGAGTCCTTTAGTGAAAATGCGGGGTTTTTTTTCCCCTTTTTTCAAAGATAAAATATAGGCCTAGGCGTCTTATCTAGCCTAACAAAACTCTTGAGGGAGGTGTGTAATTGTCATGCTTTGGATTGTGTCACACCATGACTTCCCTGATATTATTTAAAGTCCACGAGTAATAAGAAATTACCAGTTTTTGTCACTAAGACCAAAAAACTTCAACATTTTAAAAAAAAACAGTAACCTAATCTTTCACTATTAGGCCTATAATAGCATGGGTAACGAGACAACATGCGTGCTGCCTTACCATGATGGCGAATATAGCGGAAAAGGAAGCGTTCGATTTTTGGGCAACTAAAAATATAATGACCATCGCAACTTCCCAACGAAACAAACGGTTAAAGGCTCAAACCTAAAATTTCTAGTTTCCAGTCAGTGTTCCCTACGAGAATAATGATCCAGCATAGAGCATAAAATAAATAAAAACAAACGAAAATTACAATAAAAGAAACGTGACCTGATATGACCAACAGCTCAATGTATATGGTAGATGATTGAAAGGGCGTACTACAAAGAAAAATAGTAAACACCTTTTAACAAAAGGGACAAAAGTCAAGATCTGTTGACTTTTTTCCTTTTTTTTAAAAGGTGTTTACTATTTTTCAAGCGATTAAGACTGAACATCCTCTGGAATATAAGTATTTAGTAGCCAGAAACGTCTCCTCTGCTATATCAGGTCTACTACATTCTCGTAAGCTTCTAAGTGTTTGAATTGTTGAAAGAGAGTCAGATAAAACTGTTAGTTTCTTGGGAGGTTATTAGAGAATATTTATAGTGCTGTTAGTATTGCCACTATCTCTGCAGTGAAAACGGATGTATTTTCCGTGATACTATACTCTTTTGCCATATTCCATATTGGAATGTATATTCCTATCTCCAATTTGTCATCCTTTCCCTCGGATCCACCTGTGTGTACAGTAATGCTGTCTTTTGATAGTTGTTGTATATATTTATTGGCTGTGTTTTTAATATTTTCTATATTATTTGTTTTCTTAAGTATTTCTGTTAGGTGGAATTTCTTGTCTGGATTCTTGATCTCCCAGGGTGAAACCACTGGCTTGTATTCACAACTGTTATTAATTGATGTAATTAAAGTACCCAGATGGACAATTTCCTCCATACACTTCCATCATCATCATGTGACATATTCTTTCCAGAACGTTGTCTCCATTACAGCTGCTCTGAACGCATCACGATTCTGGGCAAGTCGACCTGCATCAGCCAAAGACAAGTTCAGACTCTCTGTGATGTCCTGGGTCCACCGTCGTCTAGGTCGACCCCTTCCCCTTTTTCCAGGGACCATGCCTTCCATCACTGTTTTTTCCAGACTATTATGTCTTTTTATATGACCGAAAAATTTCAGCTTCCTTATTGCGATGGTATTTAGGAGCCAATGCTCCTGTACGTTTAGTGAGTGCAGTACTTCTCTGTTGGTCTTTTTTTCTGTCCAGGGTATTCTCAACATCCTTCTGTAGCATTTCATTTCGAATGATGTAATCTTTTTTGCAACTGTTTTATTGAGTGTCCAAGTCTCGCAGCCGTATGTTGCTACTGGGAATATACATGCTCTGATCAGTTGTAACTTTGTTTCTTTGCTTGTGCCTTGCCATAGGTTTTTTCATCTGTATTAGTTTATGTGAAGCAATTGCAAGTCTTCTTTTAATTTCTACTGCACAGTCGCCAGAGCTGTTAATGATTGATCCTAAGTATTCGAATTCATTGACACTTTCCAGTTCTTCGTTATCAATTTCAATTTCTGGTTTGGTCTTTACTTTGTCTGTTGTCAATACTTTGGTCTTCTTGGTGTTTAGGTATAGATTCTGGGCCTCGCTGTGTTTTTTGGTGGACAGAAGTAATTGTTCAAGTCCTTTTGGGTTGGTCGATAGGAGGACTGTGTCGTCAGCATATCTGATTTTCGGGATCTGGTACCCGCCGATGTTAAATGAGTCAAACTCTGTGTGTTCTTGGTCATCTCTTACGTTTCTCATGATATTCTCGGCATAAATGTTAAACAGGTAAGGGGAAAGGGTACAGCCTTGTCTTACTCCTTTCTGTACTTCAAACCATTCTGATGTTTCCCCCTCTATTCTTACGGCTGCCTGTTGTTCTTGGTACAGCAGTGCGATGAGTTGTATAAGGTGGTTTGGAAATCCCATATTTTTCATAATAGCCCATAACTGCTGATGTTGTACACAATCGAAAGCTTTGGTGTAATCAATGAAACAAGTATGTAGGTCAACGTTGAATTCTCTACACTTTTCTATGATGATCCTCATGTTGAATATATGATCTCTAGTGCCTCTACCTGGTCGAAAACCCGCCTGTACTTCATTTAACACTTCCATCATGTAGGGTATATAGTGGCATTCATTCGATTAGTTGTTAGTTAAATCTGATAAAAGCTGTGTGTGCTGGGTGAGACTTATCGAACATAACGTTGTTCATGTCAATCAATACCCTTTAGCTCCCCGAGGAGCATAGGCCTTCAACAAACACATGCCAAGTCTTCCTGTCACGTGCCATCCGCTCAAGTTCTTTCCATGTTTTCCTCATCATTTTCACCTCTGTCTCCAGCTCTCTTCTCCATGTGTTTTTTGGTCTACCTCTGCCTCTCTTTCCCTGGGGATTCCAGAACAAGGACTGCCTTGTAATGCTATCAACAGGTTTCCTCTACGTGTGTGCTATCCATCACCATCGTCTTCAAACAGCACAATAATTTGAAATCAGTGGACGGTACTTTAAAATATTTTCCATCATTCAGAAAGTGCGAACAAATGGTTGTTCGTCCATCACGGGTGATGAAGACCACTCTGTTCATCCAATTATTTAAGAATATGTTAGGTTAGTCTATGGGTACGAAGGTGACTGAAGAGCCCGATGCGGGCCTGGAAAGATCTTGGACAGTGTGGGCAGGGAATGTTTGCTTCATGTGAAGGTTTTATTTCACGGTCCTTTCTAGCTTGTCTCCGCTGTTCTGCTGCTGCTCTTCTGGATGATTCGCATGCTGCTGCACCTTTACGAAGAGATGTGCGCCAAGCAGTTCGGTCTTGCGCAGCAGCTTCCCATGTGTCTGGGTTTATGTCAAAGGTTTTCAATGACGTCTTTAACGTGTCTTTGAAGCGCTTCTTTTGGCCACCATGGGACCGTTTACCCTTCTGCATCTCACCATAAAAGAGTATCTTTGGCAGTCGATGGTCTGGCATGCGGACTACATGACCTGCCCAGCGAATTTGTGACTGCATCAGAATAGTATCAATACTAGGGATACCAGCTCTGTCAAGAACGGCGGTATCCGGGATCTTGTCTTGCCATTTGATGTTCATTATCTTCCTGAGACAGACTGTATGGAAGTGGTTTAGCTTCTTTACGTGGCGCCTGTATACAGTCCATGTTTCACATGCATATAGCAGCACTGGAAGCACCGCAGCTCTGTATACCTTCAGCTTTGTCTGTAGACTAATGCCACTTCGATGCCAAACGTTGGTGTATAGTCTGCCAAATGTGCTGCTGGCTTTGGAGATCCTGGTGTTCACCTCATCATCAATGACAATGTTCTGGGATAGTGTGCTACCAAGGTATGTGAATCTGTTCACAACATTCAGTTTCTCACCATTAACCTTGATGACTGGCTCAGTATAAACTGTGCCAGGAGCTGGTTGGTACATGATTTCTGTTTTCTTCGTGTTGATGGTAAGCCCAAAGTTGGCGCAGGCTTCGGAGAATCTATCCACACTATGCTGCAGATCAGCCTCTGAGAAGGAATTGAGGGCACAATCATCAGCAAACAGAAGATCTCTGATGGTGTGTGATTTGACCTTGGTTTTTGCTTGAAGCCTCCTAAGGTTAAACAATTTTCCATCAATACGATAACTAATGTCGATTCCTGTGTCCCCGTCTCTAAAAGCATCAGTCAGCATAGCAGAAAACATGATACTGAACAGAGTCGGTGCAAGTACGCACCCTTGTTTAACTCCATTTGAGACAGGGAAAGGCTCTGATAGCTCACCGTTTTCCTGAACTCTAGCCTGCATTCCATCATGCAGTTGCTGCACTATTGTGATAAATTTCTTTGGGCAGCCGTATTTTGCCATGATCTTCCATAGACCCTCTCTACTGACCGTGTCGAACGCCTTTGTCAAGTCGATGAAAGCTGTGTACAGGTCACAGTGCTGTTCTTGGCATTTTTCTTGTAGCTGTCTTGCAGCGAACACCATATCTGTGGTTCCACGTTCTTTCCGGAATCCACACTGACTTTCAGGTAAAAGACCTTTGTCAAGATGAGCCGTAAGGCGATTCAAAAGGATTCTGGCGAATATCTTCCCAGCGATTGATAAAAGAGAGATGCCTCGATGATTGTTGCAGTCTTGGCGATTACCTTTACGTTTATATAGATGTATAATTGAGGCATCTTTGAGATCGTGTGGGATGGTTTCACTCTGCCACATTTGCTGGAAGATCATATGAAGTTTCTCTATCAGAACTGCACCGCCATCTTTATAAACCTCAACAGGAATTGAATCGGAGCCAGGGGCCTTTCCACTAGACAGTTGACGAATCGCTTTTTTAGTTTCCTCCAGAGTTGGTACATCATCTAATGCTTCATTTATAGGAATTTGGGGCAGGCGGATGATGGCTTCGTCGTTAATAGATGATGGCTGGTTCAAGATATTATTAAAATGTTCAGCCCAGCGTTGGAGAATTTTTTCCTTGTCTGTAATTAGTGTTTTTCCATCTGCATTAAGGAGGGGAAATGATCCTGATGATGTTGGACCATAGACCGCTTTGAGTGCAAGGTAAAAGTTTTTCAAGTCATGGCTGTCAGCAAAGCCTTGGATCTCATCTGCTTTATTACTCAGCCATGAATCCCGCATCTGGCGTAGTTTATGTTGGACGATTCTACGCATGTTGTTGAAAGCGTCTTTCTTGGATGTAGATTTTGGATCATTTAAATATGCTTTATGGAGATGGTGTTTCTCAGCCAACATCTGTTTTATATCATCTGAGTTCTCATCAAACCAGTCATTTTGTTTCTTGATGGAAGGACCCAGGACCTCTGTAGCAGTGTTGTAGATCTGCTCACTTAGGGCTGCCCAATTTGTTTCCACACTTTGGCCGTCTAGCGAGATAGATTTGAGACGGTCTTCTAAGGTGTCAGTAAATGACTGTTTGATTGTTGTCTTCTTTAGTTTGGTGACATCCAGCCTCTTTTGAGTTTTCTTCCCCTGAGGGCGCCTGGCTGGTTGGATACGAACTTTAAGTTTAGATACAATGAGGCGATGATCAGTCCAGCATTCGGCACCACACATGGACTTGGTCACCCGGACATCTTGCCTGTCCTTCTTCCTAACAATTACATAGTCAATTAGGTGCCAATGCTTTGAGCGAGGGTGCATCCAGGAGGTCCTGTTGCGGGTAGGAAGTCGAAAAATGGTGTTGGTGACAAGGAGGTCATGTTCTGCGCAAGTCTGGAGGAGACGAAGTCCATTACTGTTACAGCGACCCACGCCGTACCTACCAATAGTGCCATTCCAGGAGATGTTATCTGAGCCTACTCTTGCATTAAAGTCACCAAGAATGATGAGCTTATCTGCTTTAGGAACTGATGCAATGACTGCATGTAGTTCTTCGTAAAACTTATCCTTGACATCATCCTGGTTTGTCATAGTTGGTGCATACGCGCTAATGATGGTGGCATGTTTTCTTCCATAGAACAGAGGGATCTTGACCGTCATGAGTCGGTCATTTATTCCCTTTGGGGGCCCCGCTAACTTGCTGACAATTGCTGTTTTGATTGCAAATCCAACCCCTGCTTCTCGTCTTTCTTCAGTTCCTCTTCCGCTCCAAAAGAATGTATAACCTGCACCCTTTTCGCAAAGTTGGCCCTCGCCTGCAAGTCGAGTTTCACTCAGTGCTGCTATGTCAATGTTGTACCTGGCCAGTTCTCTCCCAATCAGGGCAGTTCGTCTCTCAGGTCTGTTTGCATTAAAGTCTTTGTCAAGTAAAGTGCGCACATTCCATGCGCCTAGAATGAGGGGGAAAAATCTGTCCTTTCTTTTTCTTATATGTCGACCGCCGAAGTAGGGTACCCACCAACCGCGGTAAGCTGGTTAGGTAATGGTGAAGCAGGCAATGTTTAGGGCACCTTTTCTAGCCCCTTCCTCATGCCATGGAGGTGAGCAGTGCTTTCCTAAAGAGGGCTGCTCAGACACTCAGGGGGCTGCCGAATCCCACTGCTGCTCCGATCAGTGGAAGACGACCATATGGCCTGAGCCGCCTGTGTGTAGGTCTGCGACTACGACTGCCAGCGTACCCACGCCTGCCGCTTCGCCGCTCGCCCATCGCCACAGGACTTGTTGTGAGTGGATGGATGAATGGATGAATGGATGAAAGAGTGACTTGCGCGGTGATTTGGATTAAAGTGAGGAAGAGTTGCGCAATTCGTCGACCTCACTCTCTCGCCTGGGTCCATCTCAATCCAGTGGCAAGACAAGTCAAGACGACTGGAGATGAAGTCAGGTGCAGTGGATGACCAGGGCTTTCTACGTGCCTCGCCGTGCTCCTTACGCTCCACAGCGCGTTGCTGGTAATCGCCGTCATGCCCGTTGAACCAACAGGTGGTTTCTTCCGCGCAGTCTATCGAATCCAGTCTTCGCATGCATGGGTAGGCAGACCCTAACTCACCGAAGGTTTATAACCATTCGGCTACCCTCACCTAGTTTAGCCGGCCTGTCAAAGCCGTTGTCCGGGGGTGGCCGCTGTCGCATGCTGACAGCTACGAGGAGCCACAGGTGAGAGCTGGATGCCAGGTTTGGACCAAAGGTGGCTGAGCTGCGAACAAATATGCATGCGCCAGAAGCAGAACAACCGCTAGTGTTATTTATGTGACAATGTTTCTGTGTGTATTTAAAATGTACGAGGGGGAGTCAAAAAATAACCTTAATATGGCAATAAAAAGTCAAAATCACGTAGTAGACGGTTGTACTACAGATATGTTATGCCCTCCCGCTTGAGGTACCAGAGCGCGCAGGCCCGTCGTCCTGATGGGAAGTATGACGTCAGCAAACCATGCACGAGAGAAGAGCAGAGTGCAGTTATCGGTTTTTTTTTTTTTTTTTTTTTTGGTAGTGAGGGTGAAAAACCAGCAGACATTCATCGGAGGATGAAGAGGCAGTATGGGAACGCTTGTGTGTCGCTTCAGCAGGTTTATGAGGGGCACAGGAAGTTTAAAAGTGGGGTGTCAACTGTGACTGATGCAACTCGCTCCGGCCTGCCTCACACTGCGACTACGCCTGACGCTTTCGCTGCACTGGAACGAGTGATACAGGAAAACCGGCGAGTAACATTCGACGAGGTGGCTGGAGAATTGAAGATCAGTCATGGCTCGGCGCACCACATCATTCACGACGTACTGCAGGACCACAAAGTCTCCGCTAGGTGGGTACCAAAACAACTCACCCCTGAACTGAAAGAACGTCGTGTGGATGTTTGTGAAACACTGTTACGACGTTATGAAGCTGAAGGAGACGGCGTTCTACATCGTATAGTCACTGGGGACGAATTCTGGGTCCACTACTTCCAGCCAGAGACTAAGCGAGCCAGCATGGAGTGGCGACATTCATCATCGTCGAAAGCAAAGAAGTTCCGTACAACGCGGCCGGCCGGCAAATTGATGCTCACGCTCTTCTGGGACTGTAAAGACTCAATCCTGGAACATTACATGCCCAGGGGACTCATTGTCAACAACGAATCATACTGCGATCTGCTTCAGAACCACTTGAAACCTGCAGTCAGGTTAAAACGTTGCGGCTTGCTCAGTTCTGGTGTGTTGTTACAGCATGATAATGCGCGGCCGCACACAGCTCGTGCGACAGTAACGAAAATCACGAATCTGCGTTTGGAGTGTCTTCCACATCCTGCATGTTCACCGGACCTCGTACTGAGTGATTATCATGTGTTTGTACCCCTCAAGGAGACACTCGGTTGCAAGAAGTTCAGTACGGACGATGAGGTGAAAGAGGCGGTGCATACGTGGCTACGCAGTCTGTCAGAAGAGTTTTTTTTTTTTTCTAGCGGAATCCAGGCATTGGTGAAGCGCTGGCACACCTGCATTGAACGTGGTGGGAACTATGTTGAAAATTGATTAAGTGCTTTCATTCCTATTTGTGCTTATTCTGTTAATAATAAAATATTAATGTTACTTTTTTACTCCTTGTAATAAAGGGTTTTTAAAGACGATTTGTATCATCTTAATACATTAATAGACACAAAATCAAGATGATTTAATGAAATTATTATTTGATGTATAATAATTTTGCTTCAGTGTCATTTATTATTTAAAATAAATATGTCCTACTTTTATCCTACTTTTTCGTTATAATGTCCTCCCTTGTCCTCCTTTTCATGACGAAAAAGTGAATATTGTCTTCCTTTTTTGCGTTGAACGATATGGTCACCCTACCGTACATGGATAACACTGGACAACAAATTTTGACTTTTTGTGTGTATCTGAGATTAAACCAAGTTACCTTTATGTTGTTTGGGCTGCTGAACATGAAAATGGCCGTTAAAACACCAGATTAGTTCTAGTTTTTATAAATATCTGTAAAACAAGTTTTACACATTTGCATATACATACCATATGATAATAATGCTCATGGCGGAAATGATTCACAGCGACGCCTTTTTGCCTGTCGCTTGTAATGAGTTTCTGGAGCATCTCTCACAAGGTTCCAACAATAGTCTGCTAGCATTGCTGCATTCCATTTCCCTTGGTACCTTTTTCGATGGTAGTAATGTCCTGATGAAATCGTTCCCCATGCTCGTCACTGACAGCACCGCAGTTAGCAGAGAAGAAATCCAGATGAGAGTGTAAAAAGTGTAATTTCAAAGACACGTTGCACCCTTGTCTCTCGTAGCGCTGCAAGAGGGTTTCTACAAGCTCCTAGTAATTGTCAGCCTTATTGTTTCCTAGAAAGTTTGTGGCCACTTGCTGGAAAGCATTCCAAGCTAACTTTTCATCACCTGTGAGGATATCATCAAAACGCTGATCTCTGAAGAGCTGACGTATCTGTGAACCGACAAATACACCTTCCTTGATTTTGGCCTCACTAAGTCTGGGAAATTTATCAGAAGGTATAAAAATACTGCCCCATTTCGATCCATGACCTTTACAAAATTCGTCATTAGTCCAAGTTTGATGTGGAGAGGAGGGACCAAGATCTTGTGGTAAAATGTTACCATTATGGAGCAGCACAGCTTTTAAGCTCAACTTGGACGAATCAATGAACAGCCTCCAATCGTCGTCTTTGTAGTTGATGTGCAGTGCTGCCATCAGACCCAGTATACCAACGCAAGCAATGAGGTTATCTGTTATTTTGAAATATGGAAGCAGACCTTTTTGCCGAGCACGAAACACAGACACATGCACATTCTCTTCTAGAAGATTCCATTGCTGCAGTCTGGACCCCAACAGCTCTGCTTTATTTTTTGGCAATTCTAGATCTCTCACTAGATCATTCAATTCACTCTGGTTAATTGTATGTGGCTGTATAGACTCTCCAATAGGCACGAAATCAGGATCTCTTGATGTAGATGCTTTCACGGGTGACGGATGTCCACTGGCCTTATTATCTTCTTCATCATCTAGAGTATAAGATTCTGGTGGGCCAGGAACAGGAAGTCCTTCCCCGTGAGGCACTGGCCGCATAGCAGAGGGAATATTCGGATAGGCCATAGGCCGCTTTTTCTTCTTAGAAATACCGTGTCCAATTGGAGGAGTCATGCAAAAGTAACAATCATTAAGATGGTTTGTCGGTTCCCTCCACACCATTGGAACTGCAAAACGCATCGATCGTCCTTTTCGGTTCAACCAGCACCGCAGATTCGTTGCACAGGATTGACAACATATATGTGGGGCCCGATACCGGTCCTGGTCACCGATCTCACAACCAAAATAAAGGCTGTAAGCTTTCTTTAACCCACCTCCCCCCCCCCCCCCCCCCCCCCCCCCATCTTGAAAATTAGAGCTAATTCGCGATTTTTAAGTTCATATTCGTGATCAGCATGTTCAAATTAGTTAAAAATAGCTACTTTTGTCTCGGATACATTTTGGCTGTTGTCCAGTTTAATTAAAACAAAAAAAAAAAAAAATTTGAAAAAAATAGGGAAAAAACTTTCACTTCCTTTACCTAACTATAAATACTGTAATAACAAAATAATATATTTCGTACATTGTGTCATATTTTAAATATCCAGTTGGTTATGTAAAAATTTATTGTTACCTCACCAGTGCCGGCCTTAGGCCGCTTTTACATATTTGACCCAATCGGGCCCCACGTTCACATGTTGTCTTGCACTTAGGTTTCCACCTCCAGCTTTGAAGGAAATGAGGGACGAAGATTATTTAAAATTAGATACAATGAATATACTATTACACTGTATTAAACATAAAGCAATATCTACATTTATTAGCTATATTTTGTCGTATAGTTCTTCACAACAAAACTATAATCTTAAATTGTCAAAATGTGGCCCTGCAACTACTAAGACTGAACCCCTATCTTACCATGTTTTTAAAACTAATATTCCTTTCTTTTTTTTTTTCGGCAAAATATTTCAGTACATTGCCTAATTCTAAGCTCTTCATGACATTACTTCTCGTTCACTTGACGTGATTGCTAGACTATTTAATTCAGGGGTGGCTAACCCACGGCCCTCTGGCTGGGTATCAGCCCGCCAAGGGACTCAGTCTGGCCCATTAATCACTTAAAAAAAATTCTAGCCTAAGCAGAAAGAAACTGGTACCCCAACAAGTTTATGAAAATTCCCAGCAAAGCATATAAGTGTTGAGTTTTTCTATCGCAAGTGGAGCATACTCAATTCAGATCCAAAACCACCAACAACCAAACCAAAATTCCAACTAACAACTGAACAGGTACCCACTTACAGCTGTGTAGACTGGGTCATGACGTTTTTTTAGCTTTATAGGTATGATGGCAAAGTGGTTTGAATGCTGGCTTCTGGAGGTAATGTTATCTGGTCAAAACCTGGCAGCCTCACGCTCCAGTCTACCCAGCTGTAAAAATGGCCCCCTGACTCTGCTCTAGAGTTAGTGACGGCAAAGGCAGCGAGTAAGTGAACTTACACCCACCTCATAAATCTGAGACCATGTATAGTGAGTGGTCTCTAACATTTCACTTCCCAATGGCAGTATCTGTTATGTGACTGCCTGTACTTGTCTGTAATGTTCCTAGAACACTCCATATTTGTAGATCATTCACTTTCTTGTTGTCAGACCATTTTTAGCTTGCTCTACTAACAAACACATAATAACATATATTACCAGCAAATACATAATAACATATATTACCAACAAACACATAATAACATATATTACCAACAAACACATAATAACATGGTTGGTTGTTCGTCCATCACGGGTGATGAAGACCACTCTGTTCATCCAATTATTTAAGAATATATTAGGTTAGTCTATGGGTACGAAGGTGACTGAAGAGCCCGATGCGGGCCTGGAAAGATCTTGGACAGTGTGGGCAGGGAATGTTTGCTTCATGTGAAGGTTTTATTTCACGGTCCTTTCTAGCTTGTCTCCGCTGTTCCGCTGCTGCTCTTCTGGATGATTCGCATGCTGCTGCACCTTTACGAAGAGAAATAACATATATTACTGTGATGGGGCCGAAAAGGAGACGCCCGCCCCCTACCTGTTTCTAGGCAGATTATTTTCGATGTGCGCGAAGCATTCTGGGTTGTGAAAAGTCTGAAGTAGAAGATATGTAATGAGGACACAATAAAGCCTACATATAGTTGTGGTGTAGAGTTGTGAATCATATTTGATACTCGTGTGTTATATTAAATAGCTGTAGGTTTTATTTGTGTTTTCGCTATTCCTAAAGCGATAATCGCGTGTGATATTTAAGTAGCCAAGATTAATACGCCTAGCGCGCAGTAAAGTGAGTGATTAGCCTAGTGCCTATAAAAAGAGATAGCGAACTACCAGCGGCCCTTTTTTAGGCGAAAAGGGATGTGCAAGTGGTATAGTGTCCACAGGGGATGGGGGTTCATCACGCCAATAAACAAGCGCAGCACCAACGATCGGAGAGATTTCGACTGAAGCGCCAGAGGTAGTGATGAGGTAGTGATGTTGTCGGGACGACAACAAAATCAGGAGGGAGATATGTGATGGGGCCGAAAAGGAGACGCCCGCCCCCTACCTGTTTCTAGGCAGATTATTTTCGATGTGCGCGAAGCATTCTGGGTTGTGAAAAGTCTGAAGTAGAAGATATGTAATGAGGCCACAATAAAGCCTACATATAGTTGTGGTGTAGAGTTGTGAATCATATTTGATACTCGTGTGTTATATTAAATAGCTGTAGGTTTTATTTGTGTTTTCGCTATTCCTAAAGCGATAATCGCGTGTGATATTTAAGTAGCCAAGATTAATACGCCTAGCGCGCAGTAAAGTGAGTGATTAGCCTAGTGCCTATAAAAAGAGATAGCGAACTACCAGCGGCCCTTTTTTAAGTATCAGTCCAGACAAGAGGGAACGAAACGAGGCGCGCTGTGTACCCACACAGAAGAACACAAAGACATGACACATTAGCATCGGGCACTGTTGGGTGTTTTGTTTTGTTTAGTTTTGTTTTGTTATGTTCGCTAGTCTATTTGTTTAATGTTTGCTTTGTCACTGAATGGGTTATAAAAATAAATATAGCCCCTGCCTCTAGAATCAAGAGTTTTATTGTTGTTCAGGTCGGTGCGAGTGTGACAAGAGAGTGATCACACATCACAATATAATCATCATCATCTCCTCGCCCACCCTACCACATTACCAACAAACACATAATAACATACATTACCAACAAACAAAATGTAAAAACATATTCTACAAACAACATCTTCAGGAGATAAAAATGTTTTTTTTTATTTACAAATCCAACAATATGACAGCAGGTAAACTAGCATTATTAAGCAGATAACTTAGTTTCCCCACTTCAGACAACTAGCCAGTCCATACAAAATTGCCCATTTTTAAATTTCTGCATGCAATAAATATGGAGCTGTACCAAATGCTATAATTGGATTCCGTGTATGGCCAAATTATAGAGCAGTCTGAATATTCCCATTCAAGAAACAAAAGGAACATGTTAAATCTGAATACAGGTCCTCAACCCTCCTATTCAAAACGCATAGGGCCTTATGTGTTTCGGAATTTGGAATTTTTTGGATTTCAGAACGGTAGTTTGGTACATGTACAGTGACACCATAGCTGGGTATATGCCAACACCCGACCAACAAAAAAATACATTAATATTTCTAACATTCCTGTTTATATTAAACAATTATCTATAATATGTATGATTGTCTAATGTTGACAATGTAAAGGTTTTAGAATTATTAAAACAATTTTTAACACAGAAATTTTAAAATTTTAGACGAGTCACAAATGTAAAAAAGGTAAAGGTCCCATATAACATACTGCCGTAGGGGAGTGCTGTGCTTGAGACTTCACCAAACTAGGTCCAGATTTTTTTATTGAGGTGGGGTGATCCGTTCCCTTCCTCGCTGCCTTTACCATCCCTAACTCAAGAGCAGAGTCAGTACCTATTTACAACTGGGTAGACTGGAACATGGTGCTATCAGGTTTTGATCCGAAACCTGGTAATTGTGACATGAGAGGAAAGCGCACTAACCGCTCAACCATTCAGACGCTCGTCACAAATGTGGCAACATAGATGACGTAAAATGCAACTTTATAACAGAGTTGTCTTCAAGTCTCTTAGTACATGTCTCAAGTCAAGTCTAAAGTCTTAAGTAGCACATGTCTCAAGTCTCTTAACACATGTCTCAAGTCCCAAACAATACCTTATAAGTCAAGTCTCAAAGCCTATGTCTCAAGTCACAAACAATACCTGTTATATCTTAAGCGTTCCTAAAGTACTTGGCACCCCCCCACCCTAATAAAGAAACGCAGTAGTAAGTAACATTTTAACAGTAAGTACTATATTACTAGTGTCCGACAGCACCCCCTTTCTGGATGTCAGTACCTTATAAGTCTAGTCTCATTATTTACCGAAAGGTGCAGATATCACAGCTTAGGCGTAAACAGACACAACGCAACCACCGTCCTTTTCAGGGCAAACGAGGAAGAAGAAGAAGAAGAATCTAACACTGTTTATAGTTAAAATCGCTTGTATTCAAACAATCACTATAGATAATAATGAAAAAAAAAATCTCTATTTTTAACCTTTTATTTACTGACTGCTTTCATACTATCAAATTCTATTGGTACATATATTTTATCGATTTAAACAAAACTATTTTCAGCTTCTCTGTTTGATTGTGTTATTAATCAGGACTGCAAAGTTGGTTCACTAAAACTGGCAAATCCCGAGTCGAGTCGCTAATTAAAAAACAAACTCAAGTCGAGTCGTTACAGTGACTTACGTCTTAAGTCTGATTCGAATATGAGTCCTTCGACTCGAGTTGACAACACTGCTTTATAGTATTGTCTGAGCTACTACTATATTACAGTGGTCCATCTTTAATAGAATGTTAGTGAAATGGAACATGGATGTGTAAAACCAGTTGCAGATGGCAGTGATTTAAGAAAATCTAACATTGGAATATGCACAACGTTTTACATTATTAAATCTTTAAATTTGATCTTTCAGGATGTTGCCATTAGTCATTAATAAAAAACTTGTGAATTGAGTGTCCAGTTGAGTCGTTGTGGTGACTTAAGTCCGACTCGAGTCATTGTAGTGGCTCGAGTCAACAACACTGAAAGAAATGCATACCAGATCTCTAAATTGGCTGTTTCACCTATCTACCTGTTTCACCTATCTACCTGCCTGTAACTCCCAGGCAACACACCTGTCATGGTGAATGGAGTATTTGCAGTGGTAATGCTTGGTGGATAAAAACTAGCAAAGTAAAACTGGGTATGAAAATGTAATCTAACGATTCCTATCTCATTAATGCAAGTAGGCGGGAGCTACAAGGGCAGATGAAATGGTAGCCAGTCTGAGTTATCATGTAGCCAGCTTTCACATTACAATAACAACAATAAATGTCTGTCATGTAGCATTTTCTAAAAAATAAAGGATAAACAGTGAATGTAGTGAGGGATAAAAATGGTAGTAGTAGTTGATTGGTAGTAATAAACAAAAGGATTATATGGTTTACATAGTTACAAACACCTGAATAGCTCAAGAAGGGACACAAATGTGACTCAGACAATACACTGATAATGTTCTATGCTTAACTCAGCACAGTTAACTCACACAAGCATATTTGTACACAGTTATCACACTGACAGATCCAGTGTTTCAGTTAGTAGAAAATATCATTACACAGGGTGTCCCAGAAGTCCTTATGAAGTTTGAATCTTTCTTTAATAGCTTCACTTCTGATTAATATATAAAACTAAAATATATGAAACCATCTGTCATACGAAAAATAGCGGGAATTTTTTTAAGATTTAGCATATTTAATTGCAAGATTATTAACTTTTAGCATTTCCACCATTTTTGTTGGGTGCAGAGCTATTTTCGAAAGCACACCAGACAATTTTGTTTAAGGAGAACTTCAAAATCACGTTCTGCTTTGTATCTGAAATGACATATTACAGTTATATTTACAGTTAACATTCTCACATTAAAATAAAGAGGGTCGGAATGGCTAAGAGGTATGGCGTCCGCCTTCTCGGATAAGAGGCCATCCATAAAAGACATCCACAAAATTCTGGAATTTTTTACCCTCCTCTCCCCCATGTCCACTTTTGATTCCCCCCTTGATAACGAAGAACTGGAAAGTGTTAATGAATTCGAATACTTAGGATCAATCATCAACAGCTCTGGCGTCTGTGCAGTAGAAATTAAAAGAAGACTTGCAATTGCTTCACATATACTAATACAGATGAAAAACCTATGGCAAGGCACAAGCAAAGAAACAAAGTTACAACTGATCAGAGCATGTATATTCCCAGTAGCAACATACGGCTGCGAGACTTGGACACTCAATAAAACAGTTGCAAAAAAGATTACATCATTTGAAATGAAATGCTACAGAAGGATGTTGAGAATACCCTGGACAGAAAAAAAGACCAACAGAGAAGTACTGCACTCACTAAACGTACAGGAACATTGGCTCCTAAATACCATTGCAATAAGGAAGCTGAAATTTTTCGGTCATATAAAAAGACATAATAGTCTGGAAAAAACTGTGATGGAAGGCATGGTCCCTGGAAAAAGGGGAAGGGGTCGACCTAGACGATGGTGGACCCAGGACATCATAGAGAGTCTGAACTTGTCTTTGGCTGATGCAGGTCGACTTGCCCAGAATCGTGATGCGTTCAGAGCAGCTGTAATGGAGACAACGTTCTGGAAAGAATACGTCACATGATGATGATAATCTAAAAGTAATTGTTTATTAAAACTGATTATCTTACTGTTTCTGGGTTGTCTTAAACTTTTGAAACAAAGTGTACTATAGTAATATTCTGAAGGATAACTCTTAACTGCCACAGTATTAACGCGAATGTTTGCCGTTCATTTAGCAGTGAATTCAGACTGCAACCAGTCGAACAGGCTGCGTACAATAATGACCCCAGTGTCAGAACATTGTTGTTCTGGTGCAATGTCTGCATCAACATCATTGTCATATGGATCAGTTGTAACTGTCTGATGCATAGATTTGTGCACTTTGACAGCTGCACGAGATTTGTATGTGAGTGAGAGTTGCCATGTGGTTTGTGAGATTGACGTCCACTTTCAACTTAAATACCCCCCCACCCCCAGCTTTCCACTTTTTACAAACCCCTCCCTCCCCCATCTCCTGTCTTTTATGGATAGCCCCTAAGGGAAAAAAATTAGGAGATTCTGTGTGCAAGTTGCACTTGTTAAAAATCCCTTAGCAGTTGGAAACCATAAAAAGTAGGCCATACAACCGCTGCCCAGGCAAATTTTAAAAATTGTGAAAACCTACCCACCACAAAAATATTTATAGAATGTGTGATTCCTATATACACACACTGGGATCCCTGCTGGTGCTACAGAGTTTGTGGACTGTGCTGAGATCATCCTTGTGTGGTCTAAGGGAGGAGATCGGAGAACTGATGGCGTTGTCCGTGTGCAATGAAGAAGGCCCTTAAAACCCAAACATAAAATAAGCTAAATCTTGAATAAATGCCATCTTTTTTTTTTTTAACTGTGAAGACTGTTTATATCTTATACAGAAGCAAAGTTATTAAAGATTCAAAGTGCATAAGGACTTTAGGGACACCCTGCACTGTGGGGTATATTTAGTGTTGGATAACTATGAAACTAAAATGATAGCAATAATTGTAATAGTACATTTTCAGTTATTATCTTACATTCATTTACATCTCTAAAATTATTATCTTACATTCATTTACATCTCTAAAATTATTACCTTACATTCATTTACATCTCTAAAATTATTATCTTACATTCATTTACAACTTCTTGCTGGAAATGATACTTAATCACTTAGTGATTTACTTGTTTTCTAAAAGTCAGTCCCAATAACATATTTATTATATTTAGTATTTTTTAAATACACAACTGACTCCGCGTACAAGGGGTTTCCAACCTGGTGTATGTGCACCCCCAGGGGATACGAGAAGCTTGTCAAAGGAGTACAGGGAATATCTGGTAAATAACTACACTATCCAATTGAAATATTCCCAGCATATCAGTGTTAGTGAAAAAAGTTGTGAACTGAAGAGAGGAAAGTGAGTCATGTTCTTAATCAAATCCAAAGGAGAACACAAACTGGAGGCTCAACATGATATCACTTTAAAAGATTGTACAAAGAGTAAAACTGTTAGTTGACAAGAAACAGAATCAAGGAAATGCTCGGGATATCCATAATTTTTTTTTTTTTAACCATGATGTAATAACCACTTAACAGCTTCATGATACGAAGCGTTTTATGTGCTGGTGAACGTTTTAAAAAATGAAAAATTAATCAATCTTTTTATTTATTTTCATATCTGCATATGTATGGCAAGTTCTAGATTTTATGTCTTCTGATATTGAGTAAAGGGGTACAGGAAGGCTTGCTAAAAGCTGAAGGGAGTATGGATACCGAAACGGCTGGGAATCCCTGCAATACACCAACATTCTTTAATTTAAAGTAATTATAGTTATAGTCCCCGGGGTCTCAGAAGAGAGAAAGAATGGACTACTGTACCCTCAGGCATGTAGCAGAAGGTGACTGACATGAGGTTGTGATTGAGGCTGCCAACCTCATCATGTACAACAGATTGACACAGAAACCACAGCTGCAAGAAAATGTGACTGCTTGGTACAGGCTTCCTCCAAGGGGAACAGCTGTAGTGGTGGCTCCATAAGGAGTGCAAAGGTCGATGATGATGATAGTTATAAAGTTATAAGCTTACAAACTTTTCAATGAAAATTGAAGCATCTTGAATTGGACCCAACTGGAACACATTTTTTTTCTTCTTCTTCATTCATCCTGAAAAGGACGTTGGGTGCGTTGTGTCCGTTTACAGCGAAGCTGCAATACATGCGCCTTTCGGCCGACACATCCAACTTCAGCACGGCATTTTTTGGGACCGGGTTAGCCTTCCCTCTTCGATCCCTACTCACTTAGCCAGACTGCAGTAATGCAGCCTGTTTCCAGGACCACCACTCGGAGGTGGAGTAGGGTCTTAGTCAGCTCTGGTTTGCTGACCCTGACGCTGGCAGTCTAGCTATGGGTCGCTGACTGCATTGGCTGGACTGTGTTGTAAAGAAAAATGAACAAATTTAAAAATAGATACAGTGACTGGGTTTAAATTTAAAATAAAACTAGGTCCTTTTACATAAAAAAGTGGCACACAGAAATAAGAAGATTGTAGAATCTCTCAAGAAAAATAACAAAAGAAGATTGTAGAATCTCTCAAGAAAAATAACAAAAGAAGATTGTAGAATCTCTCAAGAAAAATAACAACCTCTTGGGTAGTTTGTAACATATGACATAACATAGTATTAATGTAGTCCCTAAACATTTCCTAGGGGGTATCTAAGGAGACAAAGAAAACACAGGATTAATGCTCCTATAGACATGTCGTATGAGGGAACTAATATAAAGTTGCAGCTGGAGCGGGCAACCTCATCATGTAAAAATATTTGCTACATAAACCAGCACAGCAAGAGTGGGCCTTGACATAGGCTTCCTCAAGGGTGCCGTCTGCAGCATGGCTCTATGTTCTAGGGGGGGGGGGGGAAGATGATGATTAACATGCACTGCACCTGATAGTGATCTACTAAAACTCTAGCTTATGTGATAAGTCACTCGTCTAGTGGTTAAATAAATCAATCAAGAGTAAATCAAGGAGGATTAACTGTCACATTCTGCGTCCTTAATATGTTCGTATGGAGCAAACATGACAGCCATGCAAATGTTAAAAAAAACTCACTTTAGGCTCAATGACATTTCTAGAGTTACATTCATTCACATCTGTTAAGTTATTACCTTTCATTAACCACATCTGTTAAGTTATTACCTTTCATTAACCACATCTGTTAAGTTATTACCTTTCATTAACCACATCTGTTAAATTATTACCTTTCATTAACCACATCTGTTAAGTTATTACCTTTCATTAACCACATCTGTTAAGTTATTACCTTTCATTAACCACATCTGTTAAGTTATTACCTTTCATTAACCATATCTGTTAAGTTATTATCTTTCATTAATCACATCTGTGAAGTCATTGCTTTAATTCATCAGTATCTCTAAATTGTAACCTTAACATTTATTCACATGTATAACATTTAGTAACTTACATTCACGGACATCTCTAAAGTTATTACCTTTCATTCCCCACACATGTGAAGTCATTGCTTTAATTCATAAGTGTCTCTAAATTGTAACCGCAACATTTATTTACATCTATAAAGTTAGTAACTTACATTCACTGACATCTCTAAAGTTATTACTTTATACACATCTTCATCTCTCAGGTAAATAACTTTCAATGACCACATCTCCTAAGTCCTTACCTTAATTGTCACCCATGTACCTAAATTATTGCCTTACATTAAATGTCCAAAATTATTACAGTACATTAATTTACAACTCCAAAATTATTATCTTACATTAATTTACATGTATAAAATTATTACCTTATATTAATTTACATCACTAAAGTTATTACCTTACATTAATTTACACTTCTAAAATTATTACCTTACACTCATTTACATCTCTTAAGTTATTACCTTTCATTAATTTCCAACTCCAAGGTTATTACCTTAAATTAATTTACAACTCCAAAGTTATTACCGTAAACTCATTTACATCTCTAAAGTTATTTCCTTACATTCATTTACATCTCTAAAATTATTACCTTGCATTAATTTATCTCTATACAATTATTACCTTACATTAATTTACATCTCAAACGTTACTACCTTATATTCATTTACATCTCAAAAGTTATTACCTTAAATTCATTTACATCTCAAAAGTTATTACCTTAATTTCACTGGCATCTCCAAAGCTATTACCTTTCATGCACCCAATTTTTTTTTTAATTGATGAAGAAAAATATCCCGTTCAACCCCTGAAGGGTTATAATTAGGATATATAGTGTCTCTACTTTCATGTAATATGTTCAATTGCCGATATGTAAACATGGCACCTCAAAAATGCACACATCCTTCCTGATACCCTGGGTAGCTATAGGCCTATGAAAACAACATGGGGTAATGCTAGAACGTTTGCGTACGAGGGATTCCAGGGTAAAAGTAAATAAAAGAGAAACGATGGCTGTCGCAATTGACTTAGAGGATGCTTATAACAGTGTGGACTTTGTAACCCTAATAGACTATATAATGGCATGTGGTGTAAACCCTTGGGTAACAAGGTGGATAGCAGCTGCCTTAATGGAGAGATCAGTTGTGTATGGGCTAGGAATAATCACGCTGTCAGTGTCACAATGTGAATGACTGGAACGCATTCAAAATGAAGGGATGCGACTAGTTTTGGGCTGTACGAGTGATACCCCATTGTGACAATGAGATACATGCTCGGTCTACTGTCAATTAGATCCAGATATGCGATGGCCTAGGCAAAAGCCTATATGCGGGTAACCATCGACAAAAGACACCCCCTACATGAGAACGTAGCTGACATCAAAGGAGCAAGAATAAAGAGAGGGATGTCGTGAACGGCACAGGCAGAGGCTACGATTGGTCAGGTGACCAGGGCTGAAAATGTATCCAAAGAAGAAGAGTAGAAGCCAGGGGAGAACTGGATCAACTACCAGCAGGTCATCATGACATTAGCCTCGGCAGAGAGTGCAGATCTTGGGGCAATGGAAAAACAGAGCTGGAGATTAATCAGCTGATAAGTGATCATGCTGGGGATGATGACGCCATTGTGTACACTGATGGGTCTGTAGTGTATGGTGAGAAATCAGGATAGGGCTTCTCTGCGAGTATAAAGGGCATGGTCGTCGCTGAACAGAGTGGAGCCTACATGACAACAACCTCCAGCATGAGAATAGAGGTAGAGGGAGTTACTGCAGCACTGATGTGGCTGTCTGAAACTCCATCAACCAGGGCAGTTATAGTCAGATTCTTAAGCCTTGCTTCGGAAAGTTCAGAACAGATGGTTGCGGCAGAAATGGAAAACATCAATAGAATCTTCAAGTCTTCAAGAACTAGTGTGGATCTACTGTCCTGGTCATGCAGGGGTAAGTGGCAATGAGAGAGCTGACAGACTGGCCTCGAGAGGACCCATAGTGGGGACACTGGATATGGATAAGGGAGAGATACTAAGGACAATTAAAGATCGCCTGTTAGAAAATGACACTGCAATGAATGAATCAACTGTTGGAGTTTAACATCAAACGAGGGACCAGCAGAGATGGACATGAGAGAGGATGCCTCTGTCGTATGTACAACCAGTGTGCTACAGGTACAGTTAGCATTCATACTCTTCGACATTTGCTGAGGGAGACTGAGCACCTAAGGGTTTGCCCGGAATGCAGTGAGGTCGATTCTGAATAACAATAACTCCTTTCCAATTATTGTAAACAGAGCAAATTAAAATTTCCACATTGTGTGTGCATGTGTTTGACTAACTCTTAAAATGGTAGTCTTGTCACACTTGTCAAATAAAAAACAAAATTTAAAATCCAAACAAACAATTTAAAAAAACAATACCCACAAAAACAAAACAAAATACTAGTTTGTGTTAAATATCTTACTTACTTACTTAGTCGTTCTTCTACTCTGGTGTGTAGATGTTTGCCGGAGAGAGTGCGATACTATCCTATTGGCTGTCTTCCTCCTAGCCTGGTTCCAATCTAGTCCCTCGGTCCTTCAGAGATTGTCTGATGTTGTCTTCCCAGCGGACTCTGGGTCATCCTGGAGGTCTGGATCCTTGGCTCTTGGTTTCCCATGTGTTAAATATTGTTTGACTATATTTTTCAGTTCCCTAGGTGTGTCTACTCTCAACATTTGCTCTATTGTCATGGGTAAATTGGATGCCGGTAAACAATCTCATACTGGGATTCTCTGCTCTTCATACTTCTTATATTTAAAGTTAGTATCTTACATTCACTGCACTGACATTCTCTGAAGTTATTTGCTTACATTCATCCATATTTCTAAAGTTATTAATTTACACTCACCTACATCTTCTAAAGTTAATATCTTGCATTCACCACATCCCTAAAGTTATTAATTTACACTCACCTACATCTTCTAAAGTTAATATCTTACATTCACCACATCCCTAAAGTTGTTAATTTACACTCACCTACATCTTCTAAAGTTAATATCTTACATTCACCACATCCCTAAAGTTATTAATTTACACTCACCTACATCTTCTAAAGTTAATACCTTACATTCACCATATCCCTAAAGTTATTAGAAAGTGACAAGTAACAGTGAATGCATTAAAAATATAACATGATGACACATAATATAAAAGGTCAGAAAAACAAGCTACAAATAGGGTTCACTTTTATTTTTAGATATCACAGCTGACAGATATAATAAAGAATGAACAATCATGATTGTGGCAGATATAATAAAGAATGAACAATCCTGGTTGTGACAGATATGATAAAGAATGAACAGTCCTGATTGTGACCAAGAATGAACAATCATGAATGAGACATATAATAAGGAACAATCATGATTGTGATGGATATGATAAAGAATGAACAATCCTGACTGTGACAGATATAATAATGAACAATCTTGATTATGGCAGATATGATAAAGAATGAACAATCATGAATATGACATAATAATGAACAATCATGATTGAGACACGTATAATAAAGAATGAGCAATTGTATGTGCATATCACTGAAACATTGTGGCAAATGTGTACACGCATACATACAAATACGCATGCATTTATGCAAGTGCTTGCACAAACACACAAACTTATTACATCAAATGGATGATGCTCGAGTACATGCATGCAAGACAGAACATTATAAAAAAAGACCGGGACCATAAGTGCATTTTTTTTTTCAAAAATATCTTCCATAATGGAAGCCTAAGTACTGCATTATTCCATCTCCACTCTTGGCCAAAATTGACCTGAGGTCATAAATTGACATAATATAGTTTATCATCTTACGCATTATCTTCCAGTTAGCTGTTTGTATCATCATGAAAAATTTCATTTTAATGTGATATATCTTTCTTTTCAACTTGTAACCGAAAAACTCTGAACGTGTTTTACTCAAAACAAGCTGAAGTGGAGATGGGAATAAAGCAGTACTAAGGTGACACATTGTTTCTACTGTCACTCAGCATGTGTGGGTTTCATTTTTGCAAATACTTTTTTTTCGTACACTTTCGCCAGACTTCATCTTGAATATGTTTAAAGAGAGTGGTGGTCAGTGGAAGGTTGCTGGAATCTCCATAGAGTTTGTCTAGAAATGGGACTGGTCTCGGTCTTTTGTGCTTTCTCTGTTCCTCACATGTTGAGAACTTTTGAAGCAGATGTTCAGCAGTCATTTAATCAAATTCCACAGCTACATTCATCAATAGTTCCAATATTTAGCTAGTTGAATCTATGATACCTCAATCTTTCTGCTTTTTTGGACCTATGAGGAGTGTGAAGATTACTACTTGTTCACTTCTGTTCAGATAGTAAAGTAATATGCATGTTTCGTTCTCATAGCTCAAATGCTCTACTTCTCACTTGCTCTTCTATCTCTTGACATCTTCATAAGGTGTACTTGTATCAGGCTGAGATAGCTTTCCACCTTCCTTTGCCAATCTGTTGACCTCTTCATTTTCAGGGATGTTCCGATAAGATTAACATTTTTTTTTCTTCAAATAAAGTTTTGCTTTGTTTTGGCGAGGCCAGTCTCATTCAACCTAGTTGGTTATATTAGGGCGCATGTCCAAATATAAAAGACCCTTAGGTCTGAGATTAACTTCATTGTACAAGACCTCACTTGCTCTCAATATGCAAGCTATTTGGGATGCTAAGGAATTCGTGTTGCTCATGCGTGAAGTCCAGGGTCAGACAATTAACCAAGACCCTGAAGGTGCATCTTGAAACCGTCAACCTCTCAATTTGTAGAGGTTGCGATGAAAAGCATGAACCAGAGGTGTGGCACCGCATGAATTCGTCAGTCAAAAGTTAAGGATCCAAGAAGAAAAGTTAAGTATAGAGATGTTATTTAACATTTTTTTTTTGTTCACTCTCATGTTCTAAACTTGAAAATCAATCTCTGAGGCTTCTCTCCCTTTCATATGACTCTGAAACATAAAATCAAGGTGTTTTTGTGTTTTCTTCCATTATTGTTGAATAACAAAATGAAGTTTTAATTGTGACCTTCAAGTCTGAAATCAAATCTTAGTTATTAATCAGAAAGGTGAAATCATGACTATGACTTTTAAGGCTGCCAGTCCTCGCTTGCACTTCTGTATGATCAGTTCGACATGATACTTGAACGATAGGCCATGATCAAATGTTACTCCCAGATACTTCGGCTTGTCTTGCCTTTCAGTATTCTGCCCATTGAAAGTGATTAGTGTCTCTTGTACACCTTGGACCAGTTCCTGTCTGTCTTATCATGACCCTGAAGGGTGAAATGAAATTCTGGTTTTTTTTTTTTTATTACTTTAAAAGTAATGATGGTAAAAATCATTTGTTTCCACTGTATTTGATGAAATCATTTGTTTCCACTGAATTTGATGAAATAATTTGTTTCCATTGAATTTGATGAAATAATTTGTTTCCACTGAATTTGATGAAATCATCTGTTTCCACTGAATTTGATGAAATCATCTGTTTCCACTGAATTTGATGAAATAATCTTTTCACTTCCCTAGAAAGGTGAAAGTGGTTCTTCCAACAACTTTAAAATGAGATATTAAGCCTTTCTACTGACCTTGAAGGGTGACATATTATTTTACTTATTACTTTCAAAGGGAGTGTCTGATTGACAGAGTGGTTAGAGGTGCCAGGTTCGAATCATGCTACCGACACTCTCCAGTCGACCCAGCTGTTAATGGGTACCTGACTCTGCTCTTTGAGTTAGGGAAGGAAAATGCAGCGAGGAAGGGAACGTCACCCCCACCTCTCGATGCTGGACCTAGTAAAGTCTCCAACACTTCACTCCCCAACGGCAGTATCTGCTATGAGACTACCATTACCTTTTACTGACCTTGAAGGGTGACGTACAATTACATTCCTCCAGGCGAGGCAGTGTCTTCTGGTTGTCCAGAAAGTCTGACCAATGTATCTTGATCACTGCCTTCAGTACCCAAATTATTTTACATTTTCTTTATCTTTTTTCTTCTTTCAAATCAATCAAACAGTACTCCTTCAGCTCACAAAGGTGCACAAGCTTTCAACAAACACATTTTTTTTCAAATGCCGGACAATTTTTCTCAGCGTCTTCAGATTTTAAAGTTTTTAAGATATAGGCAATTCAAAAAAAAAAAAATCCAGTCATCTAACAATGTTATCAACAATTTCTTTTCAGAGCAATAAACAGTAACATGTGTAACCTCCCATGCATGTCATAAAAAGGCAACTAAGGAGGGTTGGGCATGGGACTGATTACCTGTAGAAACGTTAAGCCACAAAGCTTCAACAAACAATGTAGGTTCTCGTTCTGGACCCTCCCCCTCCCTTCCCCTTACCAGGGCATGAGATAAGAGGGAGATGAAAAGGAAAAAAAACACAAGGAAAAGAGAGTGGACGCATAATGAGAGGGATCAGGAAGACTTGGCAAACTCGTGCTACGTTGGTCAATAGCCTATGTTTTTTTGCACAGCTGAAGATGAATTTCAGTTGCTCTCCAACCAGGGATGCCGATCTCCCAGTAGAGCCCAGTGGATGACTGGGGAAAAAAGGACTTTTTAAACAAGACACTTCTCTGGCCGGAATTTAAAATCGTAGTGTCCCTGGGATCAAATGTAATTTTTCCGCATTCCCAATGAAAACTCTCGAGCTGGCTATTAAAATATAATCGTGAACTGCATGAGATAGGAACACGATCTCTTCTTTGGAAGGTTCATCATCCTCACTCACCAACCCCGCTTAAAATTACAAAGCCACAGACACACACATAAATATATAAATAGTAGATCTTTATAGGGCTCAGTGTTGCTAAAGTAGATCCCAAAAGCTTCTGGGCTGCCGACCCCTGCTTTAAACTACAATTAATGTTAGCCTTCTGATCTAAGAATGATAAGAGCTGGGGGACTGTACGAAGGATGGCTGCCAACCGAGCAAAGTGGAAGCAGTTTGTTGCTGCCCTACAAGACGCCACCAGGCGTGATGGCCACTGACTGCTTTGACAGTCGGGGGCTAAGGATCAAATAAGAAGTGTTAGCCTTCTGATCTAAGTAGTGCTTTTTTTTTTTTTTTGTGACAGTACACACATGAAGAGTGCAGAGTGCTTACTTCCCATGGCAAAGTTACTAAGTTTGAAACCTGGTAGCTTCCCGTTCCAGTCTACCCAGCTGTAAATGGGTACCTAACTCTGCTTCTCAGCGATTAAACAAATCACTTTCTATTTACATGAAACAAATGTCAAAATAAAGACAGTTAACTGCCATTTTATGACAAAATATGTCACACTAACATTACAACTCAAACAGTTTTACACAGTGGACCGCAGTGTTTGCTGTCTCTCTTGAATGGTCATTTAAAATTTGTATTATGTTTCTGATAATAAAAAAATAAAACTTATTTGTCGTAAAGCAGATACGTTTCCGCATTCTGACATTTTGTTTTATGTATATCTAATGGATTCAAGTCAGGATATAAACATTTAAAAATAGGGAGTGACTTTACAATCACCCTGTATGTGTGTGCAACATGCACAGGTTGCGTGGGTGTGAGCATGCATGTTGTGAAGTGTGCGTGTATATATGTATGTGTGCATATATATGTATGTGTGTATATATGTATATGTGTGTGTATATATGTATGTGTGCATATATATGTATGTGTGTATATAAATAAACACACACACACACACAGTCACACACACACACACACATATATAAAATATAATCAACTATTTGGGTATTATATATGTAGGACGTCGACATGACATGATGTTTGCGCCTCTTCCTCTAGCACTGCTGTCAAGATTATGTCTTCCTCTAGCATTGCTGTAAAGATTATGTCTTCCTCTAGCACTGCTGTAAAGATTATGTCTTCCTCTAGCACTGCTGTCAAGATTATGTCTTCCTCTGGCACTGCTATCAAGATTAAGTCTTCCTCTAGCACTGCTGTCAAGATTATGTCTTCCTCTAGCACTGCTGTAAAGATTATGTCTTCCTCTAGCACTGCTGTCAAGATTATGTCTTCCTCTAGCACTGCTGTCAAGATTAAGTCTTCCTCTAGCACTGCTGTAAAGATTAAGTCTTCCTCTAGCACTGCTGTCAAGATTATGTCTTCCTCTAGCACTGCTGTCAAGATTATGTCTTCCTCTAGCACTGCTGTAAAGATTAAGTCTTCCTCTAGCACTGCTGTAAAGATTATGTCTTCCTCTAGCACTGCTGTAAAGATTATGTCTTCCTCTAGCACTGCTGTCAAGATTAAGTCTTCCTCTAGCACTGCTGTCAAGATTAAGTCTTCCTCTAGCACTGCTGTCAAGATTATGTCTTCCTCTAGCACTGCTGTAAAGATTATGTCTTCCTCTAGCACTGCTGTCAAGATTATGTCTTCCTCTAGCACTGCTGTAAAGATTATGTCTTCCTCTAGCACTGCTGTAAAGATTATGTCTTCCTCTAGCACTGCTGTCAAGATTATGTCTTCCTCTAGCACTGCTGTCAAGATTATGTCTTCCTCTAGCACTGCTGTCAAGATTATGTCTTCCTCTAGCACTGCTGTCAAGATTATGTCTTCCTCTAGCACTGCTGTCAAGATTAAGTCTTCCTCTAGCACTGCTGTCAAGATTATGTCTTCCTCTAGCACTGCTGTCAAGATTATGTCTTCCTCTAGCACTGCTGTCAAGATTATGTCTTCCTCTAGCACTGCTGTAAAGATTAAGTCTTCCTCTAGCAC
Organism: Oreohelix idahoensis; assembly: GCA_024509875.1. NCBI lineage: Eukaryota > Metazoa > Mollusca > Gastropoda > Stylommatophora > Oreohelicidae > Oreohelix > Oreohelix idahoensis. The sequence continues at coordinate 421,128 of JAMPIV010022372.1, forward strand.
TGCTGTAAAGATTATGTCTTCCTCTAGCACTGCTGTAAAGATTATGTCTTCCTCTAGCACTGCTGTCAAGATTAGGTCTTCCTCTAGCACTGCTGTCAAGATTAAGTCTTCCTCTAGCACTGCTGTCAAGATTATGTCTTCCTCTAGCACTGCTGTCAAGATTATGTCTTCCTCTAGCACTGCTGTCAAGATTATGTCTTCCTCTAGCACTGCTGTCAAGATTATGTCTTCCTCTAGCACTGCTGTCAAGATTATGTCTTCCTCTAGCACTGCTGTCAAGATTATGTCTTCCTCTAGCACTGCTGTCAAGATTATGTCTTCCTCTAGCACTGCTGTCAAGATTAAGTCTTCCTCTAGCACTGCTGTCAAGATTATGTCTTCCTCTAGCACTGCTGTAAAGATTATGTCTTCCTCTAGCACTGCTGTCAAGATTATGTCTTCCTCTAGCACTGCTGTCAAGATTAAGTCTTCCTCTAGCACTGCTGTAAAGATTAAGTCTTCCTCTAGCACTGCTGTCAAGATTAAGTCTTCCTCTAGCACTGCTGTCAAGATTATGTCTTCCTCTAGCACTGCTGTAAAGATTAAGTCTTCCTCTAGCACTGCTGTAAAGATTATGCCTTCCTCTAGCACTGCTGTCAAGATTATGTCTTCCTCTAGCACTGCTGTCAAGATTATGTCTTCCTCTAGCACTGCTGTAAAGATTATGTCTTCCTCTAGCACTGCTGTAAAGATTATGTCTTCCTCTAGCACTGCTGTCAAGATTATGTCTTCCTCTAGCACTGCTGTCAAGATTAAGTCTTCCTCTAGCACTGCTGTCAAGATTATGTCTTCCTCTAGCACTGCTGTCAAGATTATGTCTTCCTCTAGCACTGCTGTCAAGATTATGTCTTCCTCTAGCACTGCTGTAAAGATTATGTCTTCCTCTAGCACTGCTGTCAAGATTATGTCTTCCTCTAGCACTGCTGTAAAGATTATGTCTTCCTCTAGCACTGCTGTCAAGATTAAGTCTTCCTCTAGCACTGCTGTCAAGATTAAGTCTTCCTCTAGCACTGCTGTAAAGATTATGTCTTCCTCTAGCACTGCTGTAAAGATTATGTCTTCCTCTAGCACTGCTGTCAAGATTATGTCTTCCTCTAGCACTGCTGTAAAGATTATGAACTCTTATAAAGCCTCTGCAGTGATAGTCCCACAGCAGATACTGCTAGGGGGGGGAATAAAGTGCCAAAGACATCACTACACTAGGTTTCAGCATTATGAGATTTGGGGGAGGGGTAGATAGCTCACTGCATCTGCCTTTCCTAACCGAACAGCAGAGTAAAGTACCTATTTACAGCTGGGTAGACCACAGGCATGACACTAGAAGGTTCTGAACACCTGGCAACCCAGTAACCTTGTGGTGAGAGGCAAGTGCCCTAACAACTATGCTGATCAGACACTCTTGCGGTGATTGACACTGATTCTGTGGGCGACCCACGCAGTTCCTGGGGGTCTCTGAAGACATAGTCTAGAACTACTGCAACATCAGGCATGTCATACAAGGCCACTAATATGTGAATGTGCATGGGGCTGGCAACCTCATCATGTAAAAACATGGGGAATGACAACCTCATCATGTAAAAACATGGGGCATGACAACCTCATCATGTAAAAACATGGGGAATGACAACCTCATCATGTAAAAACATGGGACCTGACAACCTCATCATGTAAAAACATGGGACCTGACAACCTCATCGTGTAAAAACATGGGACCTGACAACCTCATCATGTAAAAACATGGGACCTGACAACCTCATCATGTAAAAACATGGGTCATGGCAACCTCATCATGTAAAAACATGGGACCTGACAACCTCATCATGTAAAAACATGGAACCTGACAACCTCATCATGTAAAAACAAACAGCCACCACTACAAGAGCAGATAAAAGCTTTAATGCAGGCACCCTGTAAGGAGAAACAGCTGTAGTGCTGGTTCCATCAGGAGCAAAAAGAAAAAAGATGTGTTCTAGAAAATATGGTATGACCTCCAGCTCTAACACTGTGACCTTAACTTGACCTCCAGCTCTAACACTGTCACCTTAACTTTCAGTCATTCACCACCTTTGAGTATAGGCCTTCAACAAACATTTGCCACGACTTCCTGTCCTGTGCCATCGCCTCAAGCTCTAATCATCACAAATCTTGGACCTGTAATCCGATTCTGTTAGCTTTTACATAAACATCTTCTTCTTGGATCATTAGCACCTGACTGACAAAGCAGTCAGTGGCCATCACGCCTAGTGGCGTCTTGTAGGGCGGCAACAAACTGTTCCCATTTTGCTCGGTCAGTGGCCATCCTTCCTGCCATGCCCCAACTGTTTTCCACTTTGGTCTGCTTCTCTATCGCTGTCATTCTGGGGTCCATAGCATAGCAGTTCTGGTGATGGTGTTGGGGTCTATTCTGAGGACATGACCAACCCAGTTCCAGCGTCTGCCCGCAATGATGACATAAACATAACATGGATGACATTTATAGGAATAATCATTTTTAATTCAGGGAAAATGAGCATAGACTAGGGATACAAAACTGAATGCTGGGAAACAACAATACAAGGTCAAATGCATGATAAAAGTAATGCCCGCATTACTTACACTGACAAAATAAGGGGAGAAAATAAAATCAAGCTAACTTAAGGGATGTACGAGTAATAAAATCAAGTTAACTTAAGGGATGTTTCATTCACGTGAGATACACCACCAACAAATCAGGTTTGTGTTCGTTTTCAGTCATATCATGACATACAGGAGGGTGCTCCTAAAGTCCTCGTTTAACTTTTAAACTTTAGTAAGTTTGGATTACATGACAGAAGCACATTGGAAACAGCATTTTTTTAAAAATAATTTATCAAGTTTTTAACACAATATAGTTAACATTTTTAGGCTTCAACATAACTGCCACCTCTCATGACAGATCATTCAGTCTGATTTTCCAACACACAGTTAACTTCTATTTCAAAATCAGTTACACGACCCAAAAAAAATATAAAAAATTAAGTCCAATTTTCAAACACAGTTATCCTCCATTTTAAAATAGGTTACAGGACCCAAAAAATAATAATAATAATTAAGTCCGATTTTCCAACACGCAGATAAACTTTTCTTTGACTGTCTCCATTTTCAATCAGTCACACGACGTTAACAAAAATTAACTCAAAATAGATAACAGTAACATTTAACAAGTACATAAATTATTCTTGTATATGCTGTATATAGTGTGGTTCTGTCATGTGTATATCCAAAAGTTATTAAATTTTAAATCTGTGTAAGGACTTTATGGACACTCTGTATTAGAAGTATCTTTCTAAGAAGTAATTTCACTTCTCGCTGTTTTAACATATTGTTTGTGATGACACGATAATGGAAAAAAAAAAAAAACAATTGGCATGGAACTCGTTTTATAATTGAACAATACGTTAGAATCATGGGATGTTTTGGAGTCTAACCCTTTATCAGCCACAACCACAAACAGGTGACACACATGAGAAATATAAACAGGCCAAGAGAAAAAGTCAAAAAGAAACACATGGATAAAACTGATAAACAACAAAAAGGATAAATATGAGGGACAGAAAGATGGGGGGGAAGGAAGAAAGAATACAGGTGACTTGGGACCCAAAGATGCAGCAATAGAGAATGCAGTCAGCGACCCATAGCTTGACTGCTTGCGTCAGCGAACCAGAGCTGACCAAGAACCTACTCCACCTCCACGTGGTGGTCCTGGAAACAGGCTGCATCACTGCAGTCTGGCTGAGAGAGTAGGGATCGAAAAGGGAAGGTAAACCCGGTCCCAAAAAAATGCCGTGCTGAAGTCGGATGTGTCAGCCGAAAGGCGCAGATATCGCAGCTCCGGCGTAAACAGACACAACGCAACCAACGTCCTTTTCAGGACGAACGAGGAAGAAGAACAGGTGACATGAGGAAAAAGTAACACTAAATAAGCAAGTTAGACAAAAATAACAGATCAAGAAAGAAAGAAATACAAAGAAACTAACAAGCTATAAAAATGCAAAAGAGAAAATGAAATAAAAAAACAATTAAACAGAATGGTCTGATGTGAAATTCCAAAGTGACGAAGAGTAGACCCTCGCATGTTTCTAGTGCATCGTTCATTTGTAAAACTGACTCGATATCAGTTTTTTGCATTATCTTCCAGTTTTATAAAGCACACCCCCCCTTTAATATTTACATATACATGCTTGTGATATGAAAAGCCACATAGCTGATTACTGACTTTCAATCTAGTACTGCTGTCTCACGTCCTTCCTTAGTGTCTGTAGCTCATCTGTTCCACTGATCTATCTTTGGCCATTCTCTATTCCTAGATGTTTCCACTGTAAGGCTAAATGCTCTTACTGCTGGTTCAGTGCTATTTCAGTTAACAGATGAAGTTATCTCTTTGTACTATTGAAACATTTATTATAACACATTCACTCTCTTTCTCTCTCTCTGTGCAGGGAGGGCTTTTAAACATTGAGAACCCAACAAAAAACTACAATCAATAAGTGACAGACCTTCCCTAAATGGCTGCTTGGGTAGAATAGAAGGACTGAAATGGTACGGCAAGGTCATCAATGCGAAACTGATGACAAGATCCAGATAAGTACCAGTGGGACAAGAGATTGGAAGATGACGCTGGAGGTGGAAAGGAAACCTGCTGGTAGCTTTACAAGGCAGTCCTTGCTCTAGAATCCCCAGGGTCAGAGAGGTAGAGGGAAGTAAAAAACAAAACAAGCAGAAGAGAACTGGAGACACGGAAATACCTTGAGCTGATGGCACCGGACAGGACTGCTGTTCCTGGATTTTGACACAACACCTACATTTTTTTTGGTCCTAAGTAATAGCTCTTTCATAAATGGGTGCTTGTGTAGATGTCACGTAGCGTTTAAAGGATAAGAGAATTATTTAGAGGAAATAATAGATCTGATGTGGAAGATTTGGCTCAAGGAATCCCTGCTGGGTTTTCCCACTTCCAAAGGGTGACGAAGAGGGTAAATTCTCCTAACTCGACAGGTCTGGAAAAGATTGTAAGGAGATATTTGGTCTCTCGCTACCGTCGTCCCCTTCTCAGTTATCTATTATTATTATTCTTTAAATTATATTATATTTTACGAGCCCCCCCCCCCTTATAAAGGAAGATAAACATAGACAATATTCAACATCTAATGGAAGGAACAAAGCGTGGGGTACAGTATATACACCCAATTGGTTTATTGCAATAAAGTGAATAGATGGTGAATGATAGTATTGTCGATGGAATTAGTGTCTGCTGTATGTATTATGTGTCTCACAATTCACGTGTTTTTTCATCATGGATGACTAAACTTTGTGGCATTGATTAGGTGAGTTTCCTTTGTCGTGGACTTAGCTTTTCAGCCCCCCGGCTGATAGTGAAGTGTGGTTAGTTCTCCGGTCTCCTGACGTTGCCCCGGTAGGTCTTGAATGGTTCGGATTTGCCTTCTCTGTGCTCGACTCCGTATTCTGCGCTGAGATTGGACTGTCGTGCAAGGCTCCACCATAGACTGAAGACAAATACGACGGCTCCATTAATTTTCTAGCTTTAGAAAGCAGTCTTTCCCTAAGCCGTCCCTCTGCCTGTCACCTCAGATTTTAGTCTCTAACATCATATGTCTAGAGTCTAATCTTGAATTCAAGTTTCTCCTGTCTGTCCTTTATTATATTATTCTGCCCCAGTGGCAGTATTATAATTCTTTAGACTGATTTATCGTCAGCTTAACCCGATGAATTATTATAAATGTCAGTTAAACCCACCAAATTTATCATAGAAATGTCGGCAACAGTATTCTAGTTCTGTGCCTCTAGCCTAATCGTCATGTCATTATGATGAATTTAACAAATAATTGGACATCCGTGTTTTTAGAATTGTCTGACAACATTATCACACACTTCATGTCTGGTCGCATCGTCATATAATTTATAATGAATATATGTCACGGTCTGTCAACATTATCGTTAATATTAATTTCCGTTAGTCTAAACGTCGGGTCGAAAATAATCAAATAATATGGAAATTAATAGCTATATATATATATATATTCCCGTTATACATTATTATGAACATGTACATATCCCGTGGGATCATAAAATATACCCGATCACATGTGGCTGGATGTGATCGTAAAACAAAAATATGAATAAAGTAAAAATACCAATCTTGCGTCGATTTTGCAATGTACTACACATTTCATCACATTATATTCTAGCGAGATTTCACTTACCTACTCAAAGATGGACGCTAACCCGCAATTTAGACACGTGGCTTCAGTGCTTTTAATGCGAGAATTCGCCGATAATTGGGTTAGACCTAGCTGTCTCAAGGGTTCCGGGCAAGTGAAGATTGCTCGTGTTTGGCGCACTTTTAGCGGGACATTTCCGCTTGGACACGTGATCCATAGCGTGCATCATGTGACATTAGCGTCAAATAAACGCTCCAATCAATAGCGTTAAAAGTCACGTGGGGTCTTCCTAAAGTGGCCTAAACTGGTTCTCCCAAGTTCAAGCAGTTCTAAATTAAAACAGGTTCCTAGCTACCGAGGTCATTGGTCAACAATGACGTCGTATCTAAAAATAGCGAGGAGAAATACTGAATACTAGGAGAATTTCCGCAAGTGACACTTCCCGGGACTTTGCGATCATGCATTGAGGATGAGAAAAAAAACGATGTCACGTAAATAATAAAAAAAATGAAGAGAAGATTGGGCAAGTTGTCACACAAGCCCCTCCTCAAGTTTGACGTTCCGTCCAACTCCTCTTGTCCTGTCTTCCTCTTCTTTTCCAGTTTCTCATATCTCCTCGGTTGCGTCCGGATGTCTGCTCAAAAAATCTGCCCCTACGTTGTTCTTCCCAGGTATGTATTCTATGTGAAAGGAATATGGCTGCAACAGGAGTGACCATCTCATAAGCCGGGCATTAAGGTTCTTCGACGCTGCAAGAAATATCAACGGTTGGTGATCACACTGCACCGTGAACTTTTTCCCGTATAAATATGGTTGAAACTTCTGCACAGCCCATATTAGCGACAGACATTCTCGTTCGATGGTAGAGTAGTTCTGTTCAGCAGGGTTCAATTTCCTACTAGCATATGCGATGGGGAATAGAGTTGCAGAAGGTCTATCACTAGGCTGCAGGAGAGTGGCTCCTATCCCTATATTGCTAGCATCTGTTCGCAGCGTAAAGTTCAGAGTTAAGTCAGGCAGTCGCAGAATTGGCCTAGCTGTGAGTTTCTCCTTCAGCAGCGTGTAGGCATTTTCGCACTCCGCTGTCCAGGTTACTTTGTCCGGGTTCCCATTCTTGGTTAATGCGGTCAATGGCGCACTCAGGGTATTAAAATCTTTAATATATCTCTGGTAGAAGCCACATAGAGACACAAATGACCTTACATCCTTTTTAGTCTGGGGTCGTGGGGCCCGCTGTAACTTCTCAATATTACGCGCATCTGGGAACATGCATCCATGCGAGATAGTGTGTCCCAGGAATTCTAGTTGCTCGCAGGCAATTTGACATTTTGTAGGGCGAGCGGTGAGTCCTGTTTCTCTAAGTCTTTCGAAGAGTAGGGAAACTGCGTCCAGGTGCTCCTCAAAGGTGTTCGTGGCAATAAGTATGTCGTCCATGAAATTACTTATCCCAGGGTGGTTCAGGGGTTCCAGTAGCTTCCTCATCATACGAGTAAAGACGCTTGGGGCGTTGCTTAGCCCAAATGGCAATACATTAAACTCATAATGGCCTTCAGAAGTACTAAATGCTAACATATGTCGAATTTCCTCTTTTTACCGGGATCTGGTAGTACCCTTTGCTAAGGTCTATCTTCGAAAAGTATCGTGCTCTACTCAGCTTGGTGAAAAGCTGATTCTGATCCGGTAAGGGCTCCGCTTGAAATTCCGTTACAGCGTTGAGCCTTCGGTAGTCTATGCAGAGGCGATGTTCTCCTGTGGATTTTCTAAGCAACACTACACTCGCACTATAAGGCGACTCTGATTTTGAGATAATATTTTCCTTAAGCAGGTACTCGATTTCCTCACTCAATGCCTTTGCTTTAGCATAAGGAACAGGATAGTTCTTAACTCGTACCGGGGCGAGGTCTGTTAGCTTCATATCAAATTCTATCAGGTTGGTCATGCCAGGTTTATCCGTGAGTGTACTAGTGTGTTTTCTCAACAACTGTTGAACCCGTGCCTGCTGATCCTCCGTTAAAGTTGAACTAATCTGAACATCTTGATGAGTTTCGCACTGACGAAGAGGGTATTCACAGGAGGTCAGGGGTTCTGCCTCAGTTTCCGTCGCAATAGCCAGTGTCAGGAAATGTGCTGGTTCTGCACCTGGTCTTTAATAATATCGCTTCAGCAGGTTTATGTGGTAAATTTTCTGCTTCCCCTTTATGGCAATCTTGTAATTGGTGCGCGACATTTTCTCAACAATTTTATATGGACCTCTCCACCCGATTTGCAATTTATTATTGCTACTGGGCAGGAGTAATAATACCTGTTCTCCTACTTCTAGCTCCCTATCCTTCGCAGTGCGGTTGTAGTAACGCGCATGTTTACGACGGGCACGGCGTACATTTTCCTTTGCCAGTTCCCATCCTGTTTTAAGGCGTTGGGTCAACTCCTTCACGTATTGGGATGCAGAGGTGACCGTCTCATCAGCTTTATCATCTGTCCAAGTACGTAACAGTGCCTCTAAAGGTCCTTTTATAGGTCTACCAAACAGCAATGTGGCAGGAGGCATCCCAGTAGAATTGTGGGGTACTTCGCGGTAAGCAAATAGTGCTGCGGGTAAGTATTGATCCCAGCTCTCTGGTTTTTCCTGCGCAAGTTTCCGAAGGATGGAAATAAGGGTCCCGTTAAACCGCTCCACCTGGCCATTTGCCTGGGGGTGGTAGGGAGAGGTGTGGATATGTCGGGCCTGAAATATCCTAAACACTTCCTCGGTGAGTTTTCCTCGGAATTGGGAACCATTATCTGTCAGGATCTGTGACGGAAACCCTAGCCGAGTAAATATGGTGAGCAGAGCCTCAGCAACATGCTTAGAATCACAGGCGGGCATAGCAATTGCCTCTGCCCACATGGAGCAACAATCCACTAACGTGAGTATATAACTGTTTCTCTTTTTGCTACGAGTAAGTGGACCCACAATATCCACCGCTACTCGTTCGAAGGGTGTGCCCAAGATTGGCATTTCTCCCAGAGTGGCTGGGGCCGTCCAGTGTTTCGGCGCTGTCCTCTGGCACTGCGGGCATGATTTCACATATCTCTGGATATCGGCGTTGATACATGGCCAATAATAATGACATGAAATACGCTGAATCGTGGCACTTATGCCCATGTGGCCACTAAACGGAAGGGCATGGCCCATTTCTAGGACCTGGGCTCGGTATGCTGATGGAACCACAAGTTGCCCATGTTCCTGTCCTCCATTTCCTGCTTTCCGATGCAACAGCCCATTTTTCTTGTAGAAGTCTCCCTTTTGGAGAGGAGTGTGCGCTCTCGGTAGTTTTTTGTAGCAGGGTGCTAGAGATTGATCCTCCGTTTGTGCCTTTTTTAATTCCTCAGGAAGGATGTTGGGTGGGGATTCCAACTCCGTATTCCGTTTGGCCTGTCCTCTAGTGGTGACAGCCGCCACAACCAGAGGGTGAATGGGTTCTCCCAAGAACACATACCTACACCCTAAGATCAAGGGATAAATAGGGTCGTCCAAGATCGCTGCACGGATTTCCCCAGTCACATATTTTGATTTGACCTTAATCTTGGCTATGGCCAAACGCATAGGTGCTGCACTTTTAGTAGGTCCTTGTATTTCTATAGTGTCTTCTGTCATCTGGTCAGGCTTGACTAGGGATGCACAGACAACTGCGTCGAATGCAAGGCCTGTATCATAAAGGCAGGTCACCTCTTGGTCATTTACGAGGACTGTCTCAACGACCGGGGGATGTCGGGGTTTGTCCAGAGGTTCTTCCGGTCCATTTCCCCTTGCGGCACTTTTACGTAAGCAGGCAGCATGATGAGGTGGGTTTTTCCGGTTGCACTCCTGCGTATTGTGGGTGATGGTTCTACAGTGCTTACACCATTTTTCCCCTTGCCTCTGCTGCTGGAAATTAGATCTCTGAGTAGTCTTGTAGTCTGGCTTGTCATGCTTTTTGCAGTTAGTATACGGTGGTTTCACTTGGGGGTCCATGTGTGACTGAGCTGTCTGTCTAGGTACGTAATCTGGTTGTTTCCGTCTGGGTGGTGGATTCTCTGATAGTGCTGCCTGATATCGTTCCGCTAACTGGACTATGGATTCTAAAGTGCTGGCCCCATTCTCTGTCAGGAATCTTCTCATGTCGGAAGTCATGGTGTCCTTCAGTTGTTCGATCATGACCATTTCCTTCAGGCCTTCCCAATCATGAGTAAAATTCCCTAGGGCACCCCACTTCTCCACGTAGGAATCCAGTCTCGCAGCAAACTGAGCAAAGTTCTCTCCGACTTCCCTCCTAGAGTTACGGAACCTCTTCCTATAGGCGTCAGCATGTAGCTCATAACGAACCAATAGTGCCTTTTTCAAAGAGTCGTAGTCATCCTGTAAACCTGGAGGAAGCTTGCTATACACGTCATAAGCAGTTCCTCTAAGCCCTTGCGACAGTTTCAGGTTCCATTTGCTCTTCTCCAAACCAAACGTGGTGGCAAACTTCTCAAATTTGTCGAGATACCTATCGATCGAGTCGGCTTGTTCCGAGAAAGCTTCAAATGGAAACGTCAAAGGTCCCAAAGTTGACATGAGTGAGGATGGCAAAGGTCCGGTGCCCCCTGCGTGCAAGGAAGGCATATCATCTGACCGTGGCGATAGGTTGCCTGAGGAGGTAGATGCGGTCGCACCGGCTACTGGTTCAACTCTTTGAGCTTGTCCCTGCATCTCTAACTGCTTCATCTTCAATGCATGCTCGCGTTCATCTCTCTCGCTTCTTTCTCTAGCGTCTACAGCTTTTATCCTCTCATCTATTTCTGCTAACTTTATTCGCTCTTCTCTTTCAGCTTTCGCTGTTTCTCGAGCGTAATACTTATCAGTCTCGACACTGACATAATTTGCAAGGTCCACCCCACTATAACCTAGATCTCGACCGGCCTCCCCTAGTGCTGCCTTAAGCTTAACTATTTCAGCCATCTTTTGCAGTTAAAGTCCACACTGAGTAAGCTAGTGTTACCTTCCAATAGTATTTCTAGCAACAAGTAAATACTAATTATTTATCCGACTGCTGTAGAATGAAATTACTACAGTTATGGAGACTTAAGGTCTGTAATTCAATGAAATACAAAATCAAGAACTAACTTAATTAAACACAACATATATAAAGGGATTCACCAATCAATGCCTGAATTTCTAGAAAAAATGTTTTCTGTCTTTCTAGAGCTCACTGTGTGAAAATACATGTGTTAAAATGGTATACTGTAATGACTGAATGGATGATACTATCCCAGAGGTATGATAAAATACATAAGTTCAAATCCCGGACCGAGACACCAGTGTCACGTAGCGTTTAAAGGATAAGAGAATTATTTAGAGGAAATAATAGATCTGATGTGGAAGATTTGGCTCAAGGAATCCCTGCTGGGTTTTCCCACTTCCAAAGGGTGACGAAGAGGGTAAATTCTCCTAACTCGACAGGTCTGGAAAAGATTGTAAGGAGATATTTGGTCTCTCGCTACCGTCGTCCCCTTCTCAGTTATCTATTATTATTATTCTTTAAATTATATTATATTTTACGAGCCCCCCCCCCTCCCTTATAAAGGAAGATAAACATAGACAATATTCAACATCTAATGGAAGGAACAAAGCGTGGGGTACAGTATATACACCCAATTGGTTTATTGCAATAAAGTGAATAGATGGTGAATGATAGTATTGTCGATGGAATTAGTGTCTGCTGTATGTATTATGTGTCTCACAATTCACGTGTTTTTTCATCATGGATGACTAAACTTTGTGGCATTGATTAGGTGAGTTTCCTTTGTCGTGGACTTAGCTTTTCAGCCCCCGGCTGATAGTGAAGTGTGGTTAGTTCTCCGGTCTCCTGACGTTGCCCCGGTAGGTCTTGAATGGTTCGGATTTGCCTTCTCTGTGCTCGACTCCGTATTCTGCGCTGAGATTGGACTGTCGTGCAAGGCTCCACCATAGACTGAAGACAAATACGACGGCTCCATTAATTTTCTAGCTTTAGAAAGCAGTCTTTCCCTAAGCCGTCCCTCTGCCTGTCACCTCAGATTTTAGTCTCTAACATCATATGTCTAGAGTCTAATCTTGAATTCAAGTTTCTCCTGTCTGTCCTTTATTATATTTCTCTGCCCCAGTGGCAGTATTATAATTCTTTAGACTGATTTATCGTCAGCTTAACCCGATGAATTATTATAAATGTCAGTTAAACCCACCAAATTTATCATAGAAATGTCGGCAACAGTATTCTAGTTCTGTGCCTCTAGCCTAATCGTCATGTCATTATGATGAATTTAACAAATAATTGGACATCCGTGTTTTTAGAATTGTCTGACAACATTATCACACACTTCATGTCTGGTCGCATCGTCATATAATTTATAATGAATATATGTCACGGTCTGTCAACATTATCGTTAATATTAATTTCCGTTAGTCTAAACGTCGGGTCGAAAATAATCAAATAATATGGAAATTAATAGCTATATATATATATATTCCCGTTATACATTATTATGAACATGTACATATCCCGTGGGATCATAAAATATACCCGATCACATGTGGCTGGATGTGATCGTAAAACAAAAATATGAATAAAGTAAAAATACCAATCTTGCGTCGATTTTGCAATGTACTACACATTTCATCACATTATATTCTAGCGAGATTTCACTTACCTACTCAAAGATGGACGCTAACCCGCAATTAGACACGTGGCTTCAGTGCTTTTAATGCGAGAATTCGCCGATAATTGGGTTAGACCTAGCTGTCTCAAGGGTTCCGGGCAAGTGAAGATTGCTCGTGTTTGGCGCACTTTTAGCGGGACATTTCCGCTTGGACACGTGATCCATAGCGTGCATCATGTGACATTAGCGTCAAATAAACGCTCCAATCAATAGCGTTAAAAGTCACGTGGGGTCTTCCTAAAGTGGCCTAAACTGGTTCTCCCAAGTTCAAGCAGTTCTAAATTAAAACAGGTTCCTAGCTACCGAGGTCATTGGTCAACAATGACGTCGTATCTAAAAATAGCGAGGAGAAATACTGAATACTAGGAGAATTTCCGCAAGTGACACTTCCCGGGACTTTGCGATCATGCATTGAGGATGAGAAAAAAAACGATGTCCGTAAATAATAAAAAAAATGAAGAGAAGATTGGGCAAGTTGTCACAGTAGAACAGAACGACAATATCACCAATGTGGAACTGGTGACAAGAACCAGTAGAACGAGATGAGAGAAAAGATGCTGGTGTATAGACAGGGCACTTAATGAGGACATCTGGTTACAGCATCCAAAAAACACACGAAGAAGAGAACTGAAGACAGAATTAATAGAGATGAGGAAGACCTAGAACTTATGGCCAGAGATAGGATGACCTGACAGGAGTTTATGGATGGAGGCATATCTGGAGTCATCCTTATATGACCACCAGCTATGCACAATGCTATAGTATGTAGATTTGAATGTGAACCTCTGTCTGTGAGGCTAGTTACACCCTCACTGACTCTTGAAATCATCCACACACTTCCAGGGATTCTCCCTGTGGTGAAACATGTTAATCGAACATTGTAAACTAAGCTTAGGGGAATCACCTGAGCACCAAACTTAACTCTGGCTTTTACCTGGTTGGCTGCATGCAAGAGAGTCTCACAATGAATAGATAACAGGCGAGGGAAGCTGGGACTTGGCTCTGGAAGAGCCCAGAACCAGAGCACAGCATTTAGCCCTGCATTTCTGGAGATCCCCATAGTTGACAGGGACTACACAGTATGACACCTCCCTGCTTCTAGCTTGAAACTAGATGCGAGGATCCTTTGAGTGCATGCTAAGCTAGATCCCCATAGTTGACAGGGACTACACAGTATGACACCTCCCTGCTTCTCGCTTGGAACTAGATGCGAGGATCCTTTGAGTGCATGCTAAGCTAGATCCCCAACGGATGACAGGGACTGTACAGTATGACACCTCCATGCTTTTAGCTTGGAACTAGATGCGAGGATCCTTTGAATGCATGCCAGGATAAAATACTCTAGAAAGAAACTGGAGCTTACGACTTGTAACTTGTGGCAGAAAAGCCACAGGAAAAACCTACAATGTAGATAGATAATCTCAAGGATTCTTCAACTTGATACTGGTTGTGAAAAAAAGTGAAAAGCACTAGTTAAAAAACAACAACCTCCACCTCTCCCCAGTCTGCTGTCCTGAATAAAAGATATTTTAGTCAAAGGTTAGTGAAGCACAGTGCATAAAAAGTGATAGAAGACAAAGATATTACTCTTATTGTAAGGATAATAATATGTATGCTGGGAAGGAAAAAAAAGGTAAAGGGTACACTGTACGAAGACTTCAAGGAGAAGAAGGGTAGACTAGAAAAAAAAATCCAAAAAGAACAAATGATTGGTACAAGGCCTACAGAACTTCCACATACAAGATGGACAAACCAAAATATGAGTGTCCAGTGGCAGAACTGTAAGAACATTTGCTTCTGGAGGTAAAGTTACAGAGAAATCTGACAGCCTCATGCTCCAGTTTAACAAGCCAAAAATGGGAGCCTGACTACTCATGCATTATGAATGGCTAAGGCAGCAAGGAAGGGAGCAGGTCACACACACCTCATAAAAAACTGAGACCTAGTATTGTGACATCTCTATCACTTCACTCCTCTAAGGCAGTATCCATGGAACTACCTTCACCTTCATGAGCCTCTGATATTCTACCACGCTGACATGTCTGCCAAACAAACAAAACCGAAAATCAATTTATTGCACTATGTGTGTAAAATCTATGAGGTCATTCAGCGTGAAAACTAAAATAAACAAACAAATACAAATGAAAAACATACAAATCTACACAGCTCGTGCACTGCATCATCTTCCCTGGTTTTCATCATCTTACAAGATACTCTTGAAATTATTCCCCATAAAAATATCACTTAGAAATGCTATTTATAATCATGAATTTATCTTGCATACTTATGTAAATATTTTAGGCGAATGCAAGGCTGACATAGCAAGACATCCTCTTCAAGACTTGGCCCTTGATCACACTAGTCGATAGATGCTATTAGTCCCTTTCAGGGATTAATATTTATCAATGCTGATATAACAGTCCTAGACGCTAGTCGTCCATTTCAGGGCCTCACCATGCTAACTGATAGATACCAGTAGTCCATTTCAGGACTTCATGCTAACACATAGATACTAGTAGTCCATTTCAGGGCCTCACCATGCTAGCACATAGATACCAGTAGTCCATTTCAGGACTTCATGCTAACACATAGATACTAGTAGTCCATTTCAGGGCCTCACCATGCTAGCACATAGATACTAGTAGTCCATTTCAGGACCTCACCATGCTAGCACATAGATACTATTAGTCCATTTCAGGGCCTCACCAAACCGATAGACTTCAGTGTAAGGTTGAAAGGAAATTGCCTTGTAACACGAAGGCAAAAACCTCAGAGAAACCAAATCTTGCATACTTAGTTTCTTGACATAGTTCTCTCTCATTTTAATTAAAGACTGTTCACACGATGAGAGATTTTCATGTTATAAACAAAAACAACACAAAAAACTTGTGAAACTAAACAACAAGGATCAACGCTAAGAAAAAAAAAAAATGAGATTCACATTACCAGAAATTATTTTCATCTTGAAAACTTTACATAAGTCAAACATTAGATTGCTTACTCCAATGCTGCTGAATGTGTTCAGTAGGACCAAGGAT
This sequence comes from Oreohelix idahoensis, assembly GCA_024509875.1. Classification (NCBI taxonomy): domain Eukaryota; kingdom Metazoa; phylum Mollusca; class Gastropoda; order Stylommatophora; family Oreohelicidae; genus Oreohelix; species Oreohelix idahoensis. The sequence continues at coordinate 437,098 of JAMPIV010022372.1, forward strand.
GTGGAGTTGGTCAAACAAATTTCTGACTCAGACTCTAACTCCTGAAATTTTAGAAGTCCGACTCTGATTCCCAACTCAGGGTACAGTTTTTTTTACTAGTCATTTTGGCATAAAATTCGGAGTGAGAGTCCAGACATTTTTTAATTTACAGATGATGATTCCTCTAAAAAAAAAAAAAAAACGACCGACTCCCGACTCTGAAGCCCTGAGCAGGACATGATTTCTTACATCAATACTAGGTGCCTTTCTCCACCTGCCATTTCTCATTAAGTATTTTAAATAAGGTCAATATTTTAACCCACTAATGCCAATTTCTTCATATTCATAGAGTTTTTTTTAAGACTTAAATGATGACAGGCCAGTCTTTGGGATCAGTTGATCGGAACTCAGCCCTTGAAGTTCCTGGGGGGGAATCTCTGAAGAGACCAAGAAAGAACAGGACTATGGCACCTTCAAGCATGCCGTAAGTGGCAATAAATAAGAGGTTGGCAACCTCATCACGTAAAATAAATCACTACAGAAGCCACTGCTGCATGAGCATCTGAGTGCCTGGTGCTGGCTTCCTGCCCGAGGACTAGCTGCAGTGGTGGGTTCCATGCTACGTAGGGAGCACTAGGGAAAATGAAGATATGCAAAGTGGCATGTGTAGGGCAGATAACCAGGGTTGGTTACAGTGCTGAGGTCAGGGGCCAGATGGGTGCCGGTGGAAGGGATTTTCATGGGAGGGGGGGAGAGAAGAGGAAACAAAAGAGGATATTCTGATAATAAATGAGGAAGCCAGTTTTTGGCATTGCAGGGTGGTCCTTATTTTGGGGTCCCTGGGGCAGCAGAGGTGTCGGGAGGAGACCTAGGGGAAGAACTGGGGACACATGTGAAGAGGAATGGGAAAATCGTGGGGGGAACCTTAGGCAGAAGGCACAGGATAGGAAGGTTTGGCATGGTGTTTTTTTTTGGGGGGGGGGGGGGTTGTGCTTCTCAGAGAGCTGAAAGGTAGCGGTTGTGAATAAATATGCACATGAGATCAGTGTGACTAGTAGAACCAAACATCACAGTGGGTCTCTGGACAGCAAAAAAAAAAAAAATGTTATCTTCACGAGGGTTTCACATCAGCAGTTCAGTGATTTTGCTAAGATACCATGCAGATTGTGTCACAAACCAAAATTTACCTTCACGGATATATGTCCAAAATACCAGCTTAAAGTGAAGCTAATTACAAGCCATATGTGAAATAAAATTGTAGATGAAAAATATTTCAAATAGTGAATATTAAAATATCCTGTCTTATCCCACCGCCACTATTGTGCCATCTTTTCCCCGCCAAAGTTGCAATCTTTTTCATGTCACATTTTTTAGGGCAGGGAACTAAAATGCACACCTGTTGAAACAACACGCATTTTGTTCCCAATGTACTTCATGATGCCAGATGATTTTTTTAAAACACTCCTGCTTCTGCTGCTTTCTGGTGAAAATATTTCTGAAATTTTCCCCTATTATATTTTGCAGTTCGAGTTAGTATGAAAAAAGTGTCTCCACTATATATTTATATATATATTTTCACTTAACTCAAAGCTTAACTCCATAAGCAACATAGGGCAATTCCTGCAGAAACCTGTGCTCTTACAGTGCAGTATCGGCGGCAATTAGCTGTTCATGATACCATGAAGAAACTGAAAACAAAATCAATAAATTGCAAGAAAAATGTAAAATGACACAACAATTGCCTAGGCCACCTGATTGGCAGAATAATTCCAGCAAATATTCCCACAAGCTCAACAGTCATCAAGAAACGACAGCTGTTCATTGTTTTATAAGGTTTAGGCCATTATATGAGAACATTATAGACCAGAGGTCGGCTACCAGTCGATCGTGACATGGTAGATCACAGGGAATAATCTGTTAGATCTCTAGGTGATGGAGTAAACAGATAAATAAATATAGGTAATTAACAAGCACTTGCTGGACATAAGAGGTCGCCAGACAACAGAAGAGAAATATAAGTCCAAACGGTGCCTTTACAAAATGGGGTGCAAAATTGGCTGTGCGTCCTTTCACAATTTACTTCAACAGCAAAGCGATGGCGCCGCCTGCATGGTCCTCTTCAACTTCTAGTAAGCCTACCACTTATATTTCTTTTCTATTGTCTGGTGTCATCCTTTATGTCCAACAAGTACCTGTTAATTGCCTATATTTATGTATTTATTTCCTATTCACAGGTCTAGGGTTTCCTTCATTATTTATTTAGATGATGAAGAGAAAAATAAATTAATAATGTTTTTCTAGATAAATTTTGGTCTAGCTCTCTCCTGCCAGCATTTAAAAATCGCTGTTGTCATCAAGTCTGAAGGAACTTTCACCGCGCTCCCACCAAAATCTCCAATGTACCTCACTAACAAATCACTTCATTCACGAGCTGCATAAAGTAGAAAGCGATCTTTTCTTTGGAGTGAAGTTAACAGTGGATTACAGTTCTAACATTCCACTTCTCTATCGATGGGAGGTTGAAGCAGATTGTGCAGCAGAGTTAAAAGTTACTTAAAGGCTGGACTTATTCCAGATACGCTGAAACCTGACAACAGTCATGATTTTATCAAGGTAGATCTCCAGAGAGCGTCCGAATGGCAGACTAGTTAGAGCACTGGTCTCTCACAGCAAAGGTGCTGGGTTCAATTCATGGTATCAACACGCTTCAGCCTTCTTCTTTGATCCTTAGCCATCGACCGTCAAAGCAGTCAGTGGCCATCACGCCTAGTGGCGTCTTGTAGGGCAACAACAAATTGATTCCACTTTGCTCTGTCGTGGCCATCCTTCGTACAGTGCCCCAACTCTGATTCATTCTTTGCATCTCAGCCTCCACAGTCCTCCGCCAGGTTGTTTTTGGTCAGCCTCTCTTTCGTTTTCCTTCAGGGGTCCAAAGCATAGCTGTTCTTGTGATGGCATCGGGGTCTCTTCTGAGGACATGACCAACCCAGCTCCAGCGTCTGCCAGCTATGATGGTGTGCATGTCCTCTTGCTTGCTCCGAGCAAGCAGATCTTGGTTGGTGATGGTATTGGGCCAAAAGATTCTGTGAATTTTTCTTAGGCAGGTTGTGTGAAAAGAGGACAATTTTGACATTTCCTTCTCTGTAACTCTCTAGCATTCTGCACCATAGAGAAGCACAGAAAGCACACAGCTCTGATATAATCTTAATTTTGTGCTTGTGCTGTATTGAGAGGACTTCCAGAAGTTGTTTAGGCTAAAAAAGGCAGTTCTTGCCTTATTCATTCTGATGTTGATGTCTTTGCCTGCCCCGCCGCCTGGTGTTACTATGCATCCTAGGTATTTGAAGGTGTCTCTCGCACTGTAAAGTATACTTTGGTCGAGTTAGGGAACTAAAGGTCATCAGCGAGGAAAGGAACTGGTCAAATTTCTGTTACACAGTCATCAAGTAAACATTTTTTTTTTTACATTAGCAGAACTTGAAAATGAGAACAATCCTCAGCATCCTTCTCACAGATCTCCTAAAGCAAAACACAATAATACTGATAAAAATTCATGACAGCCATTTGAACGAAACATAAAAGTTCAGAATGAAAACAATGTGGAGATGTCAAAATAATGATAACCACATTCAATATGTAAGTAAACCATGTGTAGTGTATTGCAGACATTTCGCTGTGAGGTATGCACCAAAGGGAAACAAAACTATCCTCATTAATCAATTGGTGTGATATTAGGCATGGGGGCTTGAATAAACCTGGCAATGAATGATGGTCATAATGATTTTGTTTGCCTATTTGGACACACCATTGCATCTTTCATGAAGAATTCTTTATAAAACACTGGGAAAACTAACAGAAAAACCACTGCACGGATTTTTTTCCCCCTTAAGATGAAAACATTACATAACTAATACAATGAGCCAAAAAATCTCTGTCATTATAAAAAGAAGATTTTATAAGCCCTTAATATCTTATTTTCGATTATAACAATTCAGTTCAATAAATACCAATAAATGGTACATAAAATAATAACCAGCTTGCTAAATTTAACGATAACAGTTCAGTCTTACGGTTGTGATGAGGACGGAACATGAATTTAACCGAATAAAATTACTGACAATGAATTAACAGATTAAAACATGAGCCAAAATCTATGACTTACAGCAATGTTGTAAAGACAAAATATTTTGACTTATTTATTAATTATTATCTTCCAAAAATGAATAAGGATTATGAAAATATGGATGAAGACCTCAAAAAAAAATACAGAAATGAAATGGGGAAGGTCCAATTTGTGTATTATCACTCAGTGCGTCAAACTGGGGAAGATACTACCCACTTGTGTGAACTGGGTGAATTCTACACACCAAACTGGACAGTGAACTACTGGTACACAATTAAAAACAAAAAAATCTGGCCTTGTATGAAGTACTTAAAATATGCAGTGACATAAAATTTGGTATGTAGTTCTGTATCCTTTTATCCAAAATAATTGGGGATAGCTATGTTTTGGAACACAGATTTTTTTGGTTTTCAGATGTTGCCCAAATCGTGTTTGAAAAGTACCCAAATCACCCAAAATGTGTTAGAAATATAGCCCAAAGTCACTCAAAATAGTCAGAAACCACCCAAATTGTGATAAAAATGTAGCCTGATGTAGTCCAAAGGAAACTTTCAAATTTCAGAAAATTGTGTTTTCGGGTGTTCGGACAAAAGGGTATAGACCTCAGTTTGATTTGCAGTTCATTAGCTGGAACCTTTTGTTTCTGACAAGACTACCAAAAACTTAATCAGCAATTTCTTCCACCCCCAAATCCTTCTCTGATGTGAAGCTGTATGCAGGATCAATTTATGTTGTCTAATCACACACTGTATATTTCTTAAACCACTCTACTATCTTTTTTTCACTCTTATAGACACTTGTCAACATGTGATAAATCACTACAAAATCAGGCTCGTTCAACTGGTTAGCAATTTATAAACATCTAGACCAGAAGTTCTCAAACACTTTTTTTTAACCATCTCTCACTCCCATATTCAATAGGAGAGGAAATAAATTCATGAGTTAACCATGTATATGCACATAAGAAAATAAACAGATTAATTAATCTTTCATAAAGAAAACTTTATGGACCACAGTTACATTTTTAGTAGCATAAAGTTGTCAAATGTCAAATAAATTAGTCAGATCCTTGATCCTGTTTCTTGTAAAGAACAGTTTTATTCTTGGTACAGCTTATGAAAGATATACCTCCATAACATGCTCAACCTCGAGGTTGTTTCTTCTTTTGGATTTGATTGAGAGCATGACTTGCCGTTCTCTCGCCAATCCAGAACTTTTTTTTCACTAACACTACTACTTTTAGACAAAGGATCCCATCTCACTGTAGCATCCCCAGCAATGAAGAGACTGACAGATTGGCAAAGGAAGGTGAAAAGCTACCTCAGCCTGATACAAACATATAACTTTCGAAAAGGCAAAGAGTTTTACCAGAATCAGTTACAGAAACAAATGGGATGCAGAGCATCCAGGACACACACAAAATGATGCATATTACCAGCTCAACAGAACAGAACTAGTAGTAATCTTCAGACTCCGCACGGGCACAACAGATTTGGATATCATATATTCAACAAGCTAAAGATAGGAACTACCGAAGAGTGTAAATGTGGCACTGGTAAAATGACTGCTGCACATTTGCTTCAAAGATGCCCGACATATGAGCAACATAAGAAGCGCATATGGCCGTCACTAGTACCATTTTCAGAAATACTCTATGGAGATGCAAGTAACCTCAAGCTGACCACTGAAAATATTCAAGTAAACGTCTAGAGAATGTATGAAGAAGAATATTTCAATAAGATAATATAGTTAAACTAAATATTCCCTGTGCTCCCTTGAAAAGTTTCTCGTACACCCTGGCAGTATGCTTACCCCAGGTTGGGAACCACTGATCTAGACTTTGATGAAAAATTGTAAACTGTTCAAAGAAAGTATGTGAGGAATGTCAAATTTGAGAAAAATCAGGTTTAAAGTTATGTATTTCATTAACTTTTGAATGACTTCTGTGACAAAGCACTTCATTTAATAAAATGGCAGTAGATTCTCTTTATCTTGATGTTTGTTTCATATAAATTAGTTGGATAGGAGTGGACAAAATAAAATTTAAAAACATGAAGTGACTTTCCAATCACCTCGCAGGTGCAGAAATCTCAGAAGTAATAACTCTGACCCCAAAATATAATATAAAGATATTTTCTTTCTTAGTGGACAGACAGACAAAAGCCTCATTTTGTAGCAATGAATCACAAATAATAACCAGACATGGAAAGCTCATCTATGAAGGTCATCATGGGTAAATATCTAACGTGACCACAAGAACAAAACAATGCTGCTAGATGTCTATACTCCCTTGGCGAACAGGGTACTTGGAACCTCGTGGTGACGTATGTGAGCCACGGTCGTGAGACCTGTGCTGATCACCATTGCGGTCACTGTCGTAGTCATCGTCATGGTGGCGGCTGCTGCCCTGCTTGTCATGATGATGGTGGTGGTGGCTGCTTGGATCACGGTGGTGGTGTTGGTGGTGGTGGTGGTGACGGTCGCTGTCCGGGGAGTGGACTCGATCCAGGCTCCCAGAATGACTGGGGAATGCGTGCAATAAATAATTATCAGAAAATTTCAAAATTATTTTAGCCATTTTACAAGATCATTTTAAAAATTAAGTTCCCCATCATTTTCATCTGCGCTCCTTACTGAGCATGAAGCAACTACTGTGGTACGATCTTTTGTGCATGCTAGATAAAGATTTGTATTTGTAGGCTATGTAGCGCACACAAAGGCATTGATGCAAAATGTTTCTATGTTTGGTTCTGTGGATAACTGACTTTGTTTGGGATAGCAACAAATCAGTATATACTTAGTGTCCTGAGGGACTCAACGTGCTCGCATTCTATTCCGAGTGGGACTGGTTGTGTTTTACTGTGTATGTACTTAAATTTTAACATCTTCATTTTTTTTTTAAAGCTAAGCAGAATTAAATATTACAGTGTATACAGTAATGCATTTATACTTTGTTGCATGTGTGGCAGTTCAAGGACAAAACTTCCTAATCTTCTGGCCAAATACCATCACTAACCAAGAACTACTTACTCAGAATAACCAAGAGGACATGCACACCATCATAGTTGGCAGATGCTGGAGGTGGGTTGGCCATGTCTTCAGAAGAGACCCCGATGCCATCACAAGAACAGCTATGCTATTGACCCCCGAAGGAAAGCAAAAGAGAGGCAGACAAAAAACAACCTGGCGGAGAACTGTGGAGGCCGAGATGCAAAGAATGAACCAGAGCTGCGGCACTGTACGAAGGATGGCTGCCGACTGTACAAAGTGGAAGCAGTTTGTTGCTGCCCTACAAGACACCACCAGGCGTGATGGCCACTGACTGCTTTGACAGTCAGCAGCTAAGGATCAAAGAAGAAGAAGTATTTAAGAGTACGAATAGTCTCAAGGTATATGAGAAGATATTCATGGCTTGATTGGACTTACATGGCATGTAAGGATTCCGTGTATATATATATATATATATATATATATATATATATATATATATATATATATATATATATATTATATATATATATATATATATATATATATATATATATATATATATATATATATATATATATATATACAGTCATGCGCCGCTTAACTCTTTCATTCCAGAGTTATTTTGCACGCTGTGCCAGACTTTTTTTGTGGGCAGAATTTTATAGAGTGAAGTGTTCATCTTTCAGTCTAAATTTGTTTGTGAGTTTTCCTTTGAACATGTACTTATTATATACCAAACTGTAGGGAAATGGATATAGAATTCAAATATATAATGTCTGTGGTAGTATTAACACAAGTGTTTTAATAGTATCCCTAGCATCATCTTCTACCAAGAACTAGTGATTAGATGTTACGGTAGGTCTAGTTTTGTTGCTTTCTGATCGGCCAGAATATGACTACGCCCACTCATCAACTAAATCTAGTGTGTCTAGCTTTTCTGCATATATTCCGTATTTTGACAACAAACTGTGACTACCAAACAATCATCATCAATGTCAGCAATGTTTCAAAGTAGTTTGACACAATTATCTGCTTAGGAGACTTAGAAAATGTAAATATAAAGCGTGACATATTTCTCTAGCAAAAACAACGAAAAACGTAAATACGCGAATCTTCACAAAAATTGTGATAATAACATCAAAACACGCACATGTGCTGATTAACTAAAGTCAAATTAGTTGTTTAAATAGTAGCGGAAGTCATTCTACGAGTTTTAATATATGAACTGCATTAAGCGGATGATTTTTAGGGTTTATTCGTGATAAACTAAAAACCACGCTCTGAGCGTTGCTGGGGCACGGCGTGTTGAATTTTGCAACGCTCAGAGCGTTGCTGTGGAGTCAAAGAGTTAACGTCCACGATACGTTCTGTGAAATAGGACGTTATGCGATTTGGACATTGTGCGAACACCATACTTTATACTTAGCAAAGTTATATGGGATACTGTAGTGTACCTGTATTGACTAAATAGCCAAGATACTGTACACATACAGTACTGTATTTCAGCTAATGTACTGTATCTGGCAAGGTAATACTGTACAGTATATGGGTTAAGTAGAAAAATAATGTAAAATACTGTATACTGTACATAGGCTAATATGCAATCGAGGGCATCCTGGAAAAGGACTTGTGTCATCCAGGATGTTTGATTGGACCTGTAATAAACAGGTAAGGTGTTTTGATTGGACCTGTAATAAACAGGTAAGGTGTTTTGATTGGACCTGTAATAAACAGGTAAGGTGTTTTTACTAATGTTCTTGAAAGCCCTGGGGTTTTCACTATGCCAAGTAACAAAAGGCTTTAATTTGTAGCCAGCAACATTGCCTCCTAACAACACTGTCACCCTGTCTTTAAAAGCCTTAAAGCCTGGCACTGACTTGGCCTCCTTATGGATGAAGGTCCTTTCAGGCATTCGTTTTCAGAATAAGGAGGTTTCGTCCATATTAAAAATTTGCTGGGGCAAATAACCTCCCTCTACAATTAGTTTATCTAGGGTTTCGACAATATCTTCTGCTGCCTTAGCATCAGCACTCGCAGACTCACCACTCACTTTCACATTATGCAGTGAAAAACGTTGTTTGAAGCGCTTGAACCACCCAGAACTAGCACTAGACTCGATATTGTAGTCTGGTCCTGCTTTTTCTTTAAGCATTTCGAACAAGCTTCGTGCCTTAGCAGTGATCGTCAACGTGCTGAGAGGGATTCGCTTCTGTGTTTGGTCCTCAATCCAGGTCATTAGCAATTTTTCCATATCTGAGATAGGTCCCTCTCGCATTTTCGTAAGCTTTGTAGCTTTCAGTGGAGCCAATCCTTTAACTGCTTGGAGAAGTTTTTCTTTGTTCTTAAAGATCGTCGTGACTGCCAAGTGCGACATGCCCAAATCACAAGTTATAACATTCACTGGTTTTCTTCTTCTTCGTTCGTCCTGAAAAGGACATTGGTTGCGTTGTGTCCGTTTACAGAGAAGCTGAGATATTTGCGCCTCTCGGCCGAAACATCCGACTTCAGCACAGCATTTTTGGGACCAGGTTAGCCTTACCTCTTCGATCCCTACTCACTCAGCCAGACTGCAGTGATGCAGCATGTTCTCCACCTTCGTGATGTTTAATAGCCTTTTGTTTCACTTTCAAATTGATACTTTTCATTTGCCTCCTGCTGCTGCTATCACAAGAACTGGTTTTTCTGGGTTTGGGAGCCATGATGCACTTCACGGTAATGTATTTTCGAAAGTTCACATTACAATAACGATAGTAAGTATAGTACAGTACATACATAGGCCAGTAACACAGGCGTTTATTATGACTATCAAGACTTATGTACTGTATTATAGGTTATACATGTACTGTACCAATATACGCCTGGCATCGCAATCGCTTTGTACTGTATACAAGAGACTTGAGATACACGTGCTGAGTGCGGGAAACTGTTGCTTTCGCTACGTCCGGTTACGTCCACTTCGTCCTGTTCTCTGATCGGGATTTCTGAACTCTATTATAACCTTATGGGACCACGGACATATATGCGGTCGGACGTTGTCCGAACGGACGTTATGCGGCGCATGACTGTATATGTATATGTGTGTGAAACAATGGATAGTGATAATGGATACAATTGGTGTGGCTCAGCCTGCTATTGTTTGGGTAATAGCGTCTGTGTATGTACAAGTTATAAAAGTAAAGCGGACACTGCCTTTAGATGAGTGTCTTTTACATGGAATACAAAATATGGTGAATAGAGTGGATGGATAGATGTTAATAATAACCTTTGGATCGATTGTGCTATTGGAGATTAAAATGAAAGAATAAATATGTTAGGCAGAATTGGAGTTTATTCTCTAGACGTGTTTACCTTGGTCAAAGTCTGAAGTTCCAATATTATTTGTGCTAAAACCTCCACCCACGCAACAGACTGCAGCTGATACTCGAACAGGAACCCTATACCAAGCAGTTCCAAGCTCTTCCAGCAGTGGTTTCTGTGCCAATTTGTTTCACTTGTTCTTCATCTTGGATCCTTAGCCCCTGACTGATAAAGCAGTCAGTGGCCATCATGCCTAGTTGCATCTTCTTGGGCACCACCAAAACTGTCTCTGCTTCGCTCTGTTGATGGTCACACTTTGTGTGGTGCCTCAACTCTGGTTCATGCTTTGCATCTCGGCCTCCACAGTCCTCCCTCAAGTTGTTTTTGGTCTGCCTCATTTTTCACCTTCCTTCTGGGGGTCCAGAGCACAGCAGTTCTTGTGATAGTGTCGGGGTCTCTTCTCAGGACATGGCAGACCCAATCCCAGCGTCTGCCCACAATGATGGTGTGCATATCTTTTTGACTGCACCGTGTAACCAGTTCCTGGTTGCTGATGGTATATAGCCAAAAAAACATTCAAAGAATCTTCCCAAGGAAGGTTGAGTGGAAAAAGGATGATTTGGACATTTCATTTTCTTGTTTTACACGATGAGGTATTCAAATAATTTAAAAAAAATTATTTGTTTTACATGATAAGGTATTCAAATAATTTTAAAAAATTATTTTTTACATGATGAGGTATTCAAATAATTTAAAAAAAATTATTTGTTTTACATGATGAGGTATTCAAATAATTTAAAAAAAAATTATTTGTTTTACATGATGAGGTAAAAACATAATGTTGGTAATTCCAAATAAGCAAACATTCTGCGTAAACATTCTGGCAAAGGTTGACTCAATTTAGATTCTGAGTTTATATTATACAGTATTTTGTTTGGCGTATCACGCCATATTTATCAATTTCACGTCATAGGTTGTGGGCAGTTATGGATAAGTGTAGCACCATGTAGTTCCCCGTGGGTGCCTCTGTGGGGACAAAGAAAGAACAGGCCTACTACACCCCCAGGTATGTCATAAGAGGCAAATAATTTGAAGTTGTACGTGAGGCTGTCAACCTCATCATGTGAGATAAGACACATACAAAATCAGCGGCATCATCAGAAGAGAACACAAATTGTGGATTCATAAACGAATAACAAGAGAATGTGGTAAGTTCTGAACAAACCTGTGGGCTAGGTGGCTACCAGAGATGGTGTTGTGCCGAGACAAGGAAGCAGCTGACCCCGAGGGACCCCTGTGAGGGCTCTGGGGCGATGGAGGGCTCATGCTGGGCGGATGTGTTGCCCTCCAATAAGCCTCCAGAAACTCTGCCAGGTGCTCACATGCATCGTCCAGCTGGTTTTCGTCAAGTATCACATCAAACATTTCCTTAAATGCAAACAAAAATTAAAAATTAATAAAGGTGAAACCACTGTACCTCTCCTCAGCTGAACTATAAGAGAAGCAACTGTAGTCAATAAAAGTGCAAAGTAATCGTAAAACAAAGAAACAATTTTACAAAATCACAAGAACAAAACAGTGGATACATGTGATCTCTCAGAGGATACAAAGGACTAAACACAGAAAGAATAAACACAGGACTTGACACACAATGATGAAACATGAGTTCTAGCACACCCTGTCAGCCACTGATTGGAGTCTACAGCGAAATATGCAGAAAGGAATACCAAGGACATACAGAGAAAAGATATGGAAACTAGAAGCTGGAGAATACCTCTCAAGGTGAGAGGATAATACAGAAGCAAGATGAATGAAAGCATGCAGTTAACAGCATATTCACATATGAAGTCATTGTTGAAGATTCGTTTTGTTAGAATCTTGGTTTCTCAATGTTGCAAACTTCCTCATCATTTGAAACTTGATCTCTTGAATAAACTATTAATATCATATATCAGAATCTATTCTCTATTTTATCAAAAGTTTTATTGTTGGATTCTTATCTGTTCAGCTTTCTATTATTAATTCTGATATGCTTGCGATCTTATGACCAAGTTACGTTGTGGTATGTTTTATATAGAGCATATGCATATTTGAATGTCAAATCAATGCCAAGGTTAACGAGTAACGGTTAAAATCCAACAATGCTGATAATGTACAAAACGTCACCGATAAGAAGAACTCAATCGTGGACGACTGGTTATATTTATTGACAAATACAGTCATGTTGCAATAAAACATTGTAGCATCACTTTGCTATTTTTAATCATTAGAGTCTGTTCTTGTTAGACTATATAGTCTTCTATGTATCATCTGCCATCGCTTCAAAACATTATTCAAGTGTACTATTACATATTTTATTTATGTCTGCGTAAACATTCTGGCAAAGGCAGACTCAATTTAGATTCTGAGTTTATATTATACAGTATTTCGTTTGGCTTATCCCGCCATATTTATCAATTTCACGTCAATTACTGTTTATCCTTTTTTTGGACACTCAAGTCCCTAAAAACACTTCTTATCAATAATTCAAACAATGGCAACAGCCACACTATACACTACACTGATGAAGGGATAAAACCACATTAAGCAGAAACCCTACTAGTGGGCTCAAAAGCCATAACGCAGACCATAGCTACATATACTGGTGGCCAAGCCTCATATTTTAAGAAACAGATTTGATAGGCAGAAATTCCACAAGCAGACTGATCTGTAACTATGCATAACACATCATCATACAATACATAGCACGTCTAAGTGTAATTGGGATGCTACATGGTGCAATCATCCTGACTGTAAATAAACCAGCCAAGATGATTACACACCATGAAGCAACTCCCAACAGTCATAGACATCATTTTCCTTCTTAGGGTAGGGTTCCCATAATGTTTTCTTTAAAAACCGGGACATTTCCAAATTTTTATCTAAAAAACCCGGGACATTTTGTAAAAAAACGGGACATGTTAAAAATTAAGGTAAAGCACAAATAAATCTATTATATATTATATGTATCACTTAAAATAAGATACTGGTATAAAATTACACACATTAACTAACACAACTTCCACTTTAAAAAAGAATTCTAAATTACAAACATACTTAATTAGAAAAATCGCACCTTTAAAAAATACACAATAGTCAAGTTTATATTTCAGATTCATCAGAATATTTATCAGATTTATGGGCCTGTTCAAGAAGTTTTTTTTTCTTCTGATATTTGGACATAGAACTCAGCACAAGAGAAATCCTTAAAATGGGTCTTTATAATGGTTAAAGCTTTCACTGTCTCGATTTTAAGTCTGTTTTTTTCGTCTGTCCAAAGCGCATTTATTAATGAAAAAACACGTTCAGCAGCTGCATTGAATCCTGGCAGTGCCAAACAAAAAATTACTAGGCATTTCAGGTTCTCAGCATTTATATCCTGCTTTGTAAAATGAGCGAACATCTCACACCATTTTTCACTGACACTTTGATCCTTCAGTTCACTCCACACATCAAATTTGCTTTCACAATATTTTTTCACACATGCAAACTCATCAAATAAGTCCTCTTCATTCACAGTAAAATTTGGTGACACTGTCTTCATGAATATGTAGCTTTCTTGGATGTTCTTCCAAGTCACAGACTCCTTTCCCTTCAAATTGATCCAATCCATAGACTGAAGAGGCGTAAGAAATGGAGTACACCACTCCTGAATATATTCAATGCAGGTGTCATAGAAATCTACTGCATAGCTTTGAAACTTTTCAACTGTTTTGTGTCCTTCTTTTTCTAATTCTTGCAACTGATTTCTCACAGTAGTGGTAAGAAACTTTTCTGCCTTCCTGTAGTTTAATTTTTCGACCAGTTTGTTTACTTCATCCTTCACTTCAATTACTCTTGTCTCTTGCTTTTCAACACATTTGATGTAACCGGAAATTGATAAAGTAACACTACTAAAACTTACTTACTTACTTACTTAGTCGTTCCCCTTCTACCATGAGGTGTAGAGGTTTGGAAGAGAGAGCGCCAGACCATTCTATCAGCTGTCTTCTTCCTGGCCTGGTTCCATTCTAGTCCTCGATCCTTCAAAGATTGTCTAATGTTGTCCTCCCAGCAGACTCTGGGTCGTCCTGGAGGTCTGGATCCCTGGCTCTTTGTTTCCCATGCTTGTCGTGGTAGCCGATCTTCTCCCATTCTGCAGACATGGCCAAACCATCTTAGTTGGGACTGTTCTATTTGGGTCTGCAGCGGATGGGATTTCAGGCCTTGACGGATCGTCTGGTTGCGGACCATGTCTCTTCTTGTTACTTCAACCACTTTCCTCAGATACCTCATTTCTGAAACTACTAAAACACGGAATAAAATCCGTTACCCAAAGATTTTTTTTCAGGAAGGACCCTTAAAAAAGCGGGACATTTGGAATAAATTCGGGACACTGGGACATTTTATCAAAAAACGGGACTGTCCCGGGAAAAACGGGACGAATGGGAACCCTACCTTAGGGAGCATGCAACCATCCCTACAGCTGATCCCCCTTGCAGGAAGTCTGCACCAGAGCAGTCATGTGATCTTGTAGCAGTGATTCCTGTGGCTATTTGTTCAGCATGATGAGGTTGCCAACCCTAAGCACAACCTCCCATTTAGTCGCCTCTTACAAAATGTCCTATTTTCTTCTTTATCACCTCAGTGACATCTGGAAACAACATATAAATGAGAAGACTGAACAAATGAATACATCTTCTTCGTACACTCTCAGACGTCCACTTGAATGTTCTCAAAGAAAGCAGTAGTCAGTTTGAGGCTATTTGAATCCTCGTAAAGCTTTTCCACGAAAGGAACTGGCGTCGGCTATATGCACTTTCTCTGTACCGCATATAAGGGGCAACTTTGAAGCAGATGTTCAGCAGTCATTTTATCAGTGTCACAATTACACTCACAGGTAGTTCCTATCTTTAGCTTGTTGAATAGATGGTATCTCAATCTGTTGTGGCCAGTGCGGAGTATGAAGATTACCCCTTGTTCTCTTCTGTTGAGCTGGTAGTAAGCATCATTCTGTGTGTGCCCTGGATGTTCTACATTCCATTTGTTTCTGTATCTGATTCTGATAGAACTCTTTGCCTCCTCGAAAATTATGCTTGCATTAGGCTGAAGTAGATGTGAACCTTCTTTTGTGATTCTGAATACAACATGAATACAACACAAGGACAACAGGAAAGAACTGAAAGGAAATAACAACATGGAAATACTGCAATATGAAGAACACAAGCTGACAAGAGTTACTCATGCGAAGATTAACTTTCATCATATTTAGAAAAGAAGATTTTTTGTTTTTTTATTTATGTACAGGCAGTAATCAGGCAAGTTGATGGTGATGTAGCAGCTTCGAAAATACCTACATCATGTCTTTTTAAACCTGATAAATGGGGGTCGGAGTGGCTAAGAGGTATAGCATCCGCCTCATGTTCTAGAGGGAATGGGTTCAATTCCCAGTTGAGGGAATATAATATATGGAAATTATTTTTTTCAGAACCAGTGGTTCTAATGATGCCATACTCCCCTCTGGTCTCCTGGGTAGTGAGATCGGATACCTAGCCTTCTTGGATAAGGGCAAAAAAATAGGAGGTCCCGTGTGCAAGTTAACAACAATCCCACGGCAGTTGGAAATCGTAAAGAGTAGGTCTATCAGGCCACAGCCCTGGCAAAATCTTAACATTAGAAACCTACCCACCGCAAAAATATTTATAAGTATATAAACCAATAAAACGGTATTGAATCAGTTTTACAAATAACGGTTCACAAGAAACAAGGGACGTTTCGGGTTTTACCCTTCGTCAGCCACAAACAGGTGACAAAGACAAGAATTACATATAGGTACTACAAAAACATGCGATGATGAGAAACATACACAAAATGGGCAATACAAGCAGATGGAAAAAGTAAACACCCACAGTAATGAGCAAAAAAATAACAATAATAATACAAGAAAATCGTAAAACCTAAGTAAAACCTAAAAGAAATACTGAAACAAGAAAGTAAATAATCAACGAAACGAAAAAAATAATGAACAAAACTTTGGAACAAGTAAAAGTTCGCTTAGCTAGATCCGTAGATGCTTGGAAAACAAGATCGTACTACTCTTGTCCAAGAAATTTCTAAGGAATCTCTTAGCCACTTCCTTAGAGATTTCTTGGTTAGTTTTACGGCAGCCCCTTAATTTATTTACTTATACTATAAAAATATTTATAGAATGTGTGATTCCTATTTACACACATTGGGATTATGGAGTAGTCTGCGTGCAATGAAGATAGTCCTTAAAACCAAACCAAACCAAACCAAACCAGATAACTAACTAGTTCTTGTGCCAGCAAGAGATTTTCACATGTAAAGTCCTCCCAGAAAAAAAAACAGAAGTGGAAAAATTATGATTGTGGTTGAACAGAACTGACATCACTGCACTCTGGGCAAACCCATAGGTGCTCAGTCTCCCTCAGTATATGTCGAAGAGTATGAATGCCAATTGTTCCTGTAGCTTGCTGGTTGTAAGTGGAAAAAAATAAGATTGCCCAATATTGAACTTCTAAGTTTCTCCAAGACTGATTTGTACTGCCCAAAGAAACTGAGCTTTCAACTTACCGGAGGGCACTGTGCCAGTTTGTCTGCAGCCACAAGCTGGACATTCATATTTCGAGACTGAGACTTGCCTCGAGACTTTATCAATCTCTGTAATACCTGGGTACATAGAAATAAAAGTTTATTGTCCCTGGAGAGTTCAAACAAACTCTCATACCATTATCATGCTTCAATTCTGTGCAAGCACCCATTTCTTGGTTGCTGTTTTAGTTGCTCTCCATGTCTGACTGCCATACAGTTAGACTATTTTAATATCTGTAACACACACCTTCTTATTTTGCGTAGAAAATTATTATTTATTAAGTAAAAAGGTAATTAAAGTCCAACACAAAAATTAGAATCTTCAACTCAAATGTCAAGTCCTATTGTAAGGCTTTGACACAAGGAGAACAACTTAAACAACAATCATGACGTTTCGGACTTTCACCCAAAAAAAGTGACTGCGGGCAGCAGATGGAATGACAAGGTCAGCAATGTGGTGAGAAGAACCAGACAAGTGCCAGCAGAACAAGAGGTAGAAGAAGAAGATGCAGCCAATGGATTGGACACACACTGAGAAGACCTGCTGCTGGCATTACCAGGCAGACCTTGTCCTGGAAGCCCCATGGTAAGAGAAATAGATTAAGACTGAAAATCACACGGAGAAGAGAACTGGAGACAAAAGAAAACGAAGAGGAAATCATTGAAAGACCTTGAGCTGATGATACACGGCAGGCAGATTTGGTGTTTGTTTGTTGAAGGTTTATGCTTCTTAGGTCAGTTGACGGGTATTCAAGTCCAAATGGGACAGAGAACACCCAGGTCACATAAAAGATGATGCCTATCACCAGCTATCTAGGCGAGACCAGGTCATCATTTTCTGCTCACGTACTGGTCACAATAGGTTGAGGTACCATCTTTATCACAAGTACAGGATTGGTCCAACAGATCTCTGCTCCTGTGGAACATCTGCTCCAGTCCTGTCCAATTTACAACTGTGAACAGAGTGGCATATGGCAACAACTCACTTCTCTCAACGAAAAAATGTTTGGAGATGTCAGGAACCTTGAGCTGACTACTACCTTTATTAGAGTCATTAATGCGGAAGTCTGAGGGTGAACAAAGAAGAAGAAGACTGACTGACTGAAAAGATAACAAAAAGTAAAAAAAACAAATGATAGTTTACTACAAGATACCTAGCTGTAAGGAAGCTAACGCTCAAAACTTACCTTTGGTGAAGAAATTTTCACATAGGCAACTATTGGCGCTAGTGAAGTTTTCGCCAGCTGGGATGGATGGTTGATAGTGTCACAGTCTAGCACGACTAGCTGCAGGGCTCTGGCCAACTCAAAGATTCTCTCAATCTCTGCCTGCACCTCCGCTACAAAGAAATGTAGAGGTTGGACACATAAACAGTTGATTCCAAATGAAACAATGAAAACCCCTTTGATCTTTCATAAAGGTAAGTACACAATGAATAAATATTAGACAAACATAAAGGTATGTTTTCAGGCACTTGTAAGAAATAAAGAAGTAGAACACTAGACAACAGAAAAACAACAGACATGAGTGGCTTACTAAGGATTCGAACCCCGATGTTATAAGTACACAATGGTTATGTGTAGGTTTTGTAATTTGACAAGACTATGAAAATGATAGGAAACTCTTTACAGAGCGATACAACAGGACGCAACCTGATCATCAGAAGAAGGTCCCCTGTCCATCAAGTGTTTTGGCCTCTTATCTCCTGTACACTCTAAAGGAGGGGGGGGCATCTGGGACATGACTCCCAAGTGTCTCCACCTCCCGTTGTCTTGTGTAGAAAATGAACCCACTCCACCTTGGCTGCAGCTTTAAATTCCACAATTCCGCCAGCCAGAGGCAATTGTGAAAGTAACCCCTATGTTGAAAACTAATGATTGTGGTTGTTCGACAGCACACCACGACTAGGGACAGACACTGACACACCTGCGTGAAGCCGACGAGGCGTGATGCCAGTCCGAGCTGGCAACAGAAATCCACCTTCACCCGACACCTCATATAATATGCACAGCGGGTTACCTGTAAGCAACCGTCCTTTCGCCAATACAACGAAAAACTCAATGCATTGCGGACTTAGAAAAATTTCAATTTCCAAGCAACAAACAAATACAAAAAAAAAATTAAAAAAAAAACAAAGCACAAAATACTCATCATTTATCTTTGTGCTACTTTGAAGAGGCAAACAAAGAATATGGCTACTGCACCCACAGGCACGTTCAAGGTGACTAACATGAGGATGTAACATGGGGGGGGGGGGGGCTGGCAACCTCATCACGTTAAACATACTGCCACAGAAACCACCCCTGCAGCAGCTTGTGAACGCCTGGTGTGGACTTCCTGCCAGTGGACCAGCTACTGTGGTACATCTATGCTCCATAAAGAGCAGAACACCAAAATTATGACAATGAAGATCTGTAGGGCTTGGAATTTAGTGTCGAAAATGGTAACAGATTTTGTGAAATTTTAGAAAAAATTATTTGCAATCAATCAACATTTTGATAATATGCCAGAACCCTGATCTGAACAGTTTCATAATAAGTTTGTATGCCAAAACTTGAGTTGACTGATGAATAAATTAGCAAGCTAAAAAAAATAAAAAATTATGTATCCTTTTATCTGAAATCCTCAGAGAGAGTGGTGTTTCGGAAATCTGATTTTAATAGTTTCCAGATGTCATCCAAAGTTGCTCAAAATTGTGTTTTTTAAAATTGCTCAAAATGAGTTAAAACTGTCCAAAGTCGCCCAAAAATGCGTTGGTTAAAAAAAGCGTCCAAAATGCGTTTGAAAATTGCCCAAAGTCAGCGAAAGAAACTTTTTATTTTCAAATTAATTAGGTTTTTGGGTGTTCAGATAAAAAGATGACCAGTATTAGAAAGCAAGGTTCTGAGAAATGAAAGTTTTTCTTTAAAAAAACAAGTAAAGTTTCAAAAGAAACGCAATAACAAGACAGCTCATAGCAGCCAATATGACACACTTGGCTTTAGAACACAAAACAACTGGGGCGTGTGGATGGGCAATATGCCGGCTTGAACTCCAATCCTAATTCACACAATCTTCCAATCATTATCTTCTTCAGGAGGCCTACATACCTTCTTCCACTTAATCAAAAAAGTACGTCCGTATATCAACAATGTCATGTGTCAATGTTCAGAAATCACTGAACTTTTCATAAACATTATCTGCATCACCTCCCTCTGCATTTCCTCATCCTCTTCAAACAGAATATTAACAATACAATCCCATATACCACAACGTAAAACACACCAACCAAGTATACCGACACCATTTTAAACTACACAATCAGACCCCAAATGTGGACAATTGACCCCCCCCATCCTACACCCCACCCTAATATCGACACCCAAAACCCAAAACTTTAACCCCACCTCCCAAATAAACCCCCCCATGGTCCATTACACCTTACAATACAACCAGAAAAACCCCCATACCACATACAACACAAACCCACCCCCCCCCCCAAACACCTCATCCCCATACTAACAAAACATCCTTCTTATACATCCCCTATAACACAAATTACTTACCACATATCATAACCCATACAAATCCCTTCCCCCATCACTGTCTTTTCCTCAAATCCCAATACATACCCTATAACCCCCCACGACAACCAACTAAATAAATCCCATCCTCCACAAACCCCCCTTCATCCCCAGTTACTCTTTATCAACATCCTCAAACCCTAATCATCTTTTACCACCGTGGTTTCAAACCCCTCACACCTCCCAACACATTTTCAATACTCCACCCCAATTTCCATCCTACCCAAACTAACCCTCCTCTACATTTGCAAACCCAACCCACAAAACACCCCCCACAATACCAATATAAAATCCCAACACCCCCACCCAAAATTAACCTTATTTAAATACATTTCCACATCTACCCTTAACCCCTCCTCCAATACCATCCAACATCCCTAACTCCCTACCCAACATCACCCTCCAAACTCCCTTCCAAATAAACCCAACACCATTGCCTAAAAACCCTCCAACCACAATAAACCCCCACATCAAATAACTACCTTCCCCAACTTTCCAATCCTACATCAAACCCATTACCCCCACTAACCATTCCACACAAAATGCCCCCCCCCCCCAAACCCATCCTAAACCAAATCCCACACCTCCCAACACATGTAAATCCCCCCCACCCCCCACAATCATCCATACACCCAAAACCTCCCCCCACTATATCCCCCACCCCCCCAACTCCCCAATTCCTCTCCCCCCACCCACCAAACCCCTTCTCCATACATCCCTCCCCACTCCCAAAATTCACTTAACCCACATCCCCCACCATACTACCACACACCATCCCCCCCCCCTTAACCACTATACCCCCCTCACTCACTTCCCCCAGCTCAATCTCATACAACCATCCAAATCCCCCCCCTTCCCCCAACCCCCCACTTCCCCCTTTCTACCCATTCAATAAAACCTCATACCCCCCCCCCACCACCAAATCCCCCCCCCATCCCTACTTCACCCCCCTCCCACCTCCCCCTTCCCCCATTTTCCCCATAACAACCCTAACCCTCCCCACAAAAAAAAACATAAAAATACTATACCCTCCCCCCTCAACTCCACGACCCAATATCCCATAACAAACCCCCCACTACTCTTCCCCATCCCCTAACTCCCTCCCCCCTCCCCATCCCCCCAAATCACCCACCCTACCCACACCCTATACATCCCTCATACCACTAACTCCACCACCCACCACCAAAATCACACACCCCCCCCCCACCCCTACTCCCTAAACACCAACAATATACCCCCATATTAACCCCCCACCCCCCCCTATTCATCCACCCCCCCAACAACTCACACCTCAATATAATCTCCCCACATTTAAACCAACCCCAACCTATATCAAACCCCCAACCACACCCAACACCACACAACCCCCATCAAACCCCTAATCATCATACCTATACATACCTAAACCAACCCCCACCCCCACCACAACACCATACTTCCTCCACCCCCTCACCCC